>JAVLUX010000010.1:2305000-2600000 GCA_032164185.1 Moxostoma hubbsi | reverse complement strand
TTGGTAGCCCTTAAAGTTAACATGAAATCAAAGCTGAACCTATTTCATTTTTTAATACACGTTCCTGATCTTATCGTTATTCTAAAAAAAAAAAAAGGATTGTCTAAACAATCTTTTATTAAAATGAAACTTGCTTTGCCTCTGAAACGAATTTTCTTTTCTGATGATGTCACAAATTCCTCTTAATTTTCGAGCCCCTCCCTTCTAATCAACTGTCTCAATTCTGTATGTAACGCCCACTTGTTACGATCCAATCAATCGCCAAAGGATAAAATCAAGTCCCACTCTACATTTATATCCCGGTTTCACTCAGATTGCGTAAGTAAAATGGGTTGTTAACAGCCTTTCACTTTGACATTAAGTTTCATGTGGCTTCAGTGTCTGTAATGAGAGTGGTCGTGTATGTGGGCAGTCACTTCGTTCCGAGTGGTTGCTCTTGCAGATGGAGTAGAGGGGTTTTGAAATTGGAAGTCTGGCTGCGTGGGAGGTGAGATATGATCCTGTTTTATCCATGTTGGCTGTCTGTATCTCAACAGCTCTAAGTGAAGAAGAATCACAGTACTGGTGTGAAAACACAGCGCCAATGTGTCCATGTTGAAGTCATACTGCTGAGGAACCAATTAATTGGTTTCTGGGATTGTATATACACATGGTTTGCATGCCCAATTTGCCCAGAGTAAATGCAATATCTAAAGGAATAGAAATTAAAACTCAGTCATTTCTTATTAAACCCTCATTTTGTTCCAAACAAGACATAACAAGACATTTGTTTCATTTTCTAGTGACACACCAAATATTGACTTAGTCTTTACAAGGCTCTTTTCCATACAACAACATTGTATAATGACCACATCTGTTAAGTTTAAAAAGGACAAAATGCACCATAAAATCAGTCCAATGATAGTTTAGCTATAACAAAAAGTAGTTAGTCTGCACTCTATTCCGAATTTTCTGAAGTGAAACGATACTAAATGAGAAGAACACACTGAAATATAAGTCGAAAATCTTGCTCTCCGCCGAAATTCCAATTTGATCACATGGAACCTCGACATGTTCCTGACCTCAACCTTTTCATCTATAGAAATGTTTTTACTTTTTCCAGTGGTGCTACTGAGAGTCACGGATTCTGGTCCCACAGAAACCATGAAGTAATCGCGATCACATTATTAATGGCAAGTGGGATTTGGAGCAGGGACGGATTACCGACGGGGCCAATGGGGTCAGTGCCCAGGGGCCCTTGACTACCAGGGGGCCCTTGACTGCCTGGGGGTGCCCTGTGCTTTAGGGTGCCCTGTGCTTTAAAGTGCCCCCCCCCCCCCCACACACACACACTCCACAACGTTTGGGTGGAGGGGGGCATTGGAGATAATTGGCCCCAGGACATTTGCTAGTCATTAACCGTGCCTGATTTGGAGGTTGAATTTTCGCTCTAAAATTACATTTTTACTCCACTGATGGTTAAGTTTAGGGTTGGGGTTTTGGTTAGAGGGAATGGTTAAAAATGATGCATTTCTGATGACTGCATTTCATCATTTACAACTAACTTGCATTTGGCACCACCCCTGAGGACTAGAACTCACGTGTATGGAATGGTAAATGGTCTGCACTTATATAGCGCTTTTTAACCTTTGCTGTTTTCACGCACTTTACACTGTGACTCATTCACCCATTCACACACGCACTCACACACCAATGACGGCAGAGCTGCCATTCAAGGCACTAGCCTGCTATAGGGAGCAACTTGGGGTTCAGTGTCTTGCCCAAGGACACTTCGGCATGTGAACATATGTTTCATAACACTTCCAGCTTCAGCCACTGGGGGCAGAAAGTTGAATTTTGGTAAACACAGACCAATTTCAGCTGACAAACTTTCAACTTACTGTTGCTGAATTCACAGTGAGATCAGTCTGGAAATTCACGCCTAGCACTCCGTTAAGACTTCTCCTGCACATCCCAAAGACTTTCAGATGTTGACTGACAGCCCGTCAACAACTGTTAGTGGGTAGCTAAAACTTTGACAACATTCATTTTTTAACAAACAAAACATTTTTGTTTTAACAAATCATTTAAATAAGAAAAAGTAAAAAATTAAATTGTTACAAAGATCATATATTTTGTGTTGCTGTGAAAGAGCAATTTTATGCATTATTTGTCACGTCGTATTTTAAAGCACCAGTAAAGCATTTGCAGATTCAGTGTGTCCCTTGTGTGGCGCAAACACAACCACAACTAAACACAGTTGTCATAATGTAAGAACATAGTGCTAAACTTTCAGACTTATTCAGGCTGTTGAATGCTGGCATTTTGGGGGCCAGCATTACTTTATTGATTACTTCAATTTACTCTAATTGCATCTAACCCTAAAGTCAGCTGTAATATAATTTTAAATAAAAGCAAAACAAAATAAGTAACTAGTAAGCTGCTGTGGCTGGGTCATTTTTATTTTATTTATTTAATTTTACGAAAACCCTGAACCGCAAGGTGAATTTAAAAAAAAAAAAAAATCACATTTTCTCTCTCTGAAATTACTTTTCTCTGAATTTTATATCATGTATAAGAAGACTCGCTAACATTAAATGTTTTTTTTTTTTCAATGTTTTGCAAAAAATTCTTGTTATTAATTATACTGTAACTATAAATGTATAAATCAATAGATAAAGTACCACAGACGTTCTCTCACCTTGTCAGCATAAGATTTCAGTGGCACCTGGTGGCCGAGATTGACATCACATGCTAATTTTAGCTAGCAAAAAAAAATTTTGCTTACACATTTTTTATACATTAACGAATGAATAGTGTTTTTGTGAAGAGTGATCTGAATGGTGTACACCAGGGTTCCTCAATAGGCAGCCCACGGGCCACATCCGGCCCGCAAGTGAATATTGTTTGGCCCGCGCTACAGGCCTGTTCATGTCTGTTTATACCAAATCCGTGACGAATTTGCAAGAGGAATGTCTGACAAAAGGTCTCACAAGAGTCTGTAAATAATGATTTCACCCCCTGTACTGTAGGTGGTGCTGTAGCTTCAGCTGTTAGAGATTAATATTGAATGCTGTTAAAGCATTTATTTACCTAATTTGGCATAACTGGTTCATGATGTTGATGCATTCTGAGGAGTAAATAATCTGTTATTTTTTGTATTATTATTATTCGAGTGAGATGAGTAAAGAGCGCTGTTGCATAAATATACACTGGCGGCAAAAAGTTTGGAATTATGTAGAGATTTTGCACTTATGGAAAGAAATTGGTACTTAAATTCACCAAAGTGGCATTCAACTGATCACAAAGTATATTCAGGACATTACTGATGTAAAAAACAGCCCCATCACTTTTGAAAAAAGAGACAGCAGCATCAGTCCAACACCATATCCTTGAGTAATCATGCTAAATTGATCATTTGGCACTAGAAAATCACTTGCCATTATATCAAACACAGCTGAAATCTATTTGGTTTGTTAAATGAAGATTAACATTGTCTTAGTGTTTGTTTTTGAGTTGCACAGTATGCAATAGACTGGCATGTCTTAAGATCAATATTAGGTCAAAAATGGCAAAAAAATAAACAGCTTTCTCTAGAAACTCATCTGTCAATCATTGTTTTGAGGAATGAAGGTGATACAATGCTTGAAATTGCTAAACAAATGAAGATTTCATCCAAAGGTGTAACTACAGTCTTCAAAGACAAAGCACAACTGTCTCTAACAAGGACAGAAAGAGATGTGGAAGACCAGATGTACAACTAAACAAGAGGATAAGTACATCAGAGTCTCTAGTTTGAGAAATAGACACCTCACATGTCCTCCGCTGACAGCTTCATTGAATTCTACTCGCTAAACACCAGTTTCATGTACAGCAGTAAAGAGAAGACTCTTATGGGAAGAATTGCAAAGAAAAAGACACTTTTGAAACAGAAAAACAAAAAGAAAAGGTTTGAGTGGACAAAGAAACACAGACATTGGACAACAGATAATTGGAAAAGAGTGTTATGGATCTTAACCCCATTGAGCTTTTATGGGATCAGCTAGACTGTAAGGTGCGTGAGAAGTGCCCGACAAGACAGACACATCTATGACAAGTGCTACAGGAAGTGTGGGGTGAAAGGTCAAGTGCTACAGGAAGTGTGGGGTGAAAGGTCAAGTGCTACAGGAAGTGTGAGGTGAAAGGTCAAGTGCTACAGGAAGTGTGGGGTGAAAGGTCACCTGAGTATTTGGACAAACTGCCCGCTAGAATAACAAGGATCTGCAAAGCTGTCATTGCTGCACGTGGAGAATGTTTTGATGAGAACTCTTTGAAGTAGTTTAAGTAGTTATCAAAAATATTTTTCAATTTACGAGTATACACCAAATGGACTCCCAAACCCAAATACTCTTTTTATAATGTCTAGATTAATAACGGACCCTGGATAATATAACACAATTTACTGTGATACAAATACACATGCAAATTGTGAATATTAAGAGTAACATGTATACAGTATATAATATGATGCATCTGGTAAGGATGTCCCTTGGGCCCCTCCCTAGGGAGGTGTTTTAGGCACGTCCAGCTGGGAGGAGGCCTCGGGGAAGACCCAGGACTAGGTGGAGAGATTATATCTCCACACTAGCCTGGGAACCCCTCGGGGTCCCCCAGTCAGAGCTGGTTAATGTGGCTCGGGATAGGGAAGTTTGGAGCCCCCTGCTGGAGCTGCTGCCCCCGCGACCCGACTTCGGATAAGCGGTTGAAAATGGATGGATGGATATTTAAATTAGTATATAAGAAAACACTGGCTCACGGTCTTTTCTTTATAGAAATTATTGCAATACTTTGTTATATTATCCTTGCCATAAAAATAGGGGAAAAAATGGTTCTGCAGTTCAATTTTGTACAGTAAAATATTGCATGTGAAGAGCTTATTTTACTATAAGCTTAGCTTAGTGTAAACATGTACATTTATCTCTAAACTAAGTTTAATACTGTCAAAATAATGAACACATCAAGTGTCATTTACACTTTTGGGCATTCGGATGTGTTGCACCACGTTTGATGTCACTGATGACAAACTCCATTGGTTCTCGCAGGTCACTAACTAACTTTTTATCAAAACATATGGCAAAATAATTTTCAAAAAAAACGTCCCAAACATAACGTCCTGCGACTTTGCTCAGACTGGGAAGGAGTTTCCTCTGAACTCTTTTAGCCATGGGTTTGTCTGAATCAAAACCTATTACAGCTGCCAAGCCGCACTGACCACTACTGCTAAAGAGAAGTGACAGTGTCCCAGAGGAAGGGTGACCACAGAGGACAAAAAAAGGAGGGCAGGGTTACCCAGCCAACGAGACTACAAAAAGACTAATTTTCTCCACTCTCTCCCTTAGCGGAATATAACCATAGACGGATAATTGCTGAATTTAACTGCTTCCCTTATTGCACACTGGAGAGCGGCTTCTCCCTGCAGAATTGGGGAATGGTAGACGGGGTTAAATGAGAAATCTGTTCAGCTTATTAACTTTAAACCAAACTTTAACAGAGCATTTATACAGAAGCACTCTTGTTATGGTATCATTATGCTGTTATGGTATTGAATATTACATGTCGTGTAAGATACGCAGAATGGAAATGTAACTGAAGAAAATGACTTGTCTTGATGGAAGATGTAAACGAAGTCAAAACTGACACTATTTACATTCTTCATACACGTCCCTGCACGATTCATTGGTGTATGTTATTCTGAAGACAATTAAAGTAATATTAGTTTGTCTTCGTAATCTTTCAATCCTCCAACAAACTGGCTCAATTCAGGAGTGTAATTCACACTTTTGACCATCCAGACAACTCATAATGGATAACATCAAGTCTCGTCCTTCATTTTTTTTCTCGTTGAATATCCTGTTTCACTCAAGATATGTCTATTGGAAGCAGAAAGAGAAAAATTTGTAATAGTGACACTTTCCATAGCAAACCGTTCTTTTTTTTTTAATTAAACAATTATGTTTGATGGAATTTTATAATGGAATTGAAATGTGTAGATCTTAAAAATAAGCCATTTGTTTGTGGAGTGCACATTATTTAAAGGGATAATTCACCCAAAAGTGAATATTCAGTCATTGTTTACTCATGTGACTTTTTCTTTTTCTTAAAGGTGCAGTAAGATTCAGAAACACGTGTTATTAGTGACACCTGTGGCCGGTAAGTGAACTGCAGCAGCTACTTTTTGCTCGTGCTTGTGCGTACACTCCATAGGGACACTAGCGAGTGAGCATCAACTAAAACATTAAAATTACACAGTTATGATTGTTTTACTACAAACTTTGAGACTGTATATTATATTTGACTCTCTGGTGCTGGAACAGGGTTAAACCAAAGTGTGGATATCGGTCTGACTATACGAGACTTTAGTTTGAAGTAATCACTTTTGTTTGCATGATACATTGACTGCATTTATATGATAGCCTATGTTGGCGTTAGCTAGCTAGCTAGCTTTAGCAATAGCTAAATTTGGATGATGACAGTAGCGGTTTATAAAATAGACTGTACATTATAAATATGTTGTCACAATTCAGTATTGATATAATTTCATCACAACTGACATTTTGATATATCGATGAGCTATAGTAATAGAATGTATATATTTACTGTATAACCAAGTTACGTTATGCTAATGAATGACGTTTTTGCATGATCTTAAACATTGTCTAGCATTGATTTCATGTGTTATTATAGTTTAACTTGCTGAATAATGACAGATTAACATTGACATTAACTGACTTTTTGCATAAAGAGAAGATCGTTGAAATTATTTGAAAGTTATGAAGCAATGTAGCGTTAGCGTTAGCGGACAAGATCAAGTTAGCTAAAATGACAGATATTTCACATGCTTTGCAGTTATGTAAGTTTACCTGTCCGATAAGAAGAACGCCAATTCAGGGTCGGGTTTGATCCCCAAAACCGTACGAAGTTCCCTCCAGGAATCAAATGCCCTGCCGATGTTCACTCTAGTTTTCACTCGACCATGATCATGTTTCTGCTTAGCCAGACGGGATTCAGTAGATAAATATTTTTTTTGTCTTACTCTGAGTTTGTGTAGGAGTCGGTGTTGTGCTGGATTATATCTCTAAGATAACGTTATCTAGTGTTGTAGTTTGTTGTCGCTGTTGAATAGCGGAAGAGAAGCACTGAGGCTCTCGGAAGCGCACATAAACATCACATCCTTTGGATTTTCCCAGCAAAACCGACCCGCTCGCTTCGCCTGAAAATCAGTCTACAGGCTTTAACAGGCAACCTAGGAAGTCCGGGAAGGGCTCATTTTTTTATGTCACGTTACAAGCCGTTCACACATTGGCAAAAAAGAGGCAAATATTACATGAACAATTTTACATATTGCACCTTTAACACAAAGGGAAAAATTGTGAAAAAAAACATTTGTACTTAGTGATGTCATACATTGGCAGTTTATGGTGACAACCTCAAAGTATAATTCATAAGTCTATTAAATTATTCAATGAGACTCATGATTGTTATGAAAGCATACGATAAGATTATGTGAAAAACAAACCGAAATCTTTCCAATTTCCTCAGTTGTGTTAAGAAAAAGAAAGAAAGTCGTATAGGGTTATGACAACACGGGGGTGAGTAAACAATGACTGAATTTTCATTTTTGGGTGAACTATCCCTTTAAAGATTACTCAATTCAGTTTGAATGGAATTTTTCTATCTTAAAAACAAACAATCTGTCTGTAACTGTACATGAGTTTTCCAGTAACCAGCCCGTGTTGTAATGCACTGGCATGTTTTTTAGCACAAGATTCACATATTTCATATTTCAAGCATATTTCTGTTCTTGGCAGGCTTTGAGATACATTGAATAAATGGAACTAATGCATAATCCTAATAAACCACAAGCTCCCTGTAAAAGACTTTCATAAAAGCCAGTCAGCATCAGCTTGCTGTCACAGGGCTCATTATTATTTTTCAAGTTTTAAGAGAGTTTGACCCAGGCATGAAAAACGAAATCCATGAAAATCCATTCTCGCAGTTTGACATTTTGTAATGCCATGTTCCTCTTGGTTCACAATGTCGAAAGTGAGTCTCAGTGGATGATCTAACGAGGCCGTTTCATTAAGCCTTTTTGACTGAAGAGCCTCAGTGGTTTATCTCCATTAGGACACTAAAGATGTTTTTGTTTTTGCCAGTAGAACACCAAAAAATCAATAGCTTATGAAACCTTTAAGAACACTGGCACGACTCTCACGGATACCGTTTGCTTTTCGTTTCAGGAGAAATTGTGATTTAACAACTTTCTCAAAGACAACGGGTCAGTTTGAGTGACTCTCGACTCTTCTCAAAAGATAAGAACCTCTAGTGTATTTTAAGCATAAACAGGAAAATTGCACCACAATCCTCTTCAGTTTGGGTACTGTAAGTAGAGTGGTCTTGTTCACCAGATTTGAGTTCAATTTAACAATTGGCATTTGAATTGGCTGCGTCCGACGGAATATTGATTAGGAATTGGAATGACAGGATTACAATTTAAAGAAATGTAGCACAGTCACATAAGAGAGGAACTGCTTTAGTCCAACACAAGTTCTGTGACAAAGTAGTATATCATTTATGTTATATATATTTATATCTCCATCCATCCATCCATCTTCAACCGCTTATCCGAAGTCGGGTCGCGGGGGCAACAGCTCCAGCAGGGGGCCCCAAACTTCCCTATCCCGAGCCACATTAACCAGCTCTGACTGGGGGACCCCGAGGCGTTCCCAGGCCAGTGTGGAGATGTAATCTATCCACCTAGTCCTGGGTCTTCCCCGAGGCCTCCTCCCAGCTGGACGTGCCTGAAACACCTCCCTAGGGAGGCGCCCAAGGGGGCATCCTTACCAGATGCCCAAACCACCTCAACTGACTCCTTTCCACGCAAAGGAGCAGCGGCTCTACTCCGAGTTCCTCACGGATGACTGAGCTCCTCACCCTATCTCTAAGGGAGAAGCCCGCCACCCTTCTGAGGAAGCCCATTTCGGCCGCTTGTACTCGCGACCTAGTTCTTTCGGTCATGACCCAACCTTCATGACCATAGGTGAGGGTAGGAACAAAAACTGACCGGTAGATCGGGAGCTTTGCCTTCCGGTTCAGCTCTCTTTTCATGACAACGGTGCGATAGAGCGAATGCAATACCGCCCCCGCTGCCCCGATTCTCCAGCCAACCTCCCGCACCATTGTCCCCCCACTCGTGAACAAGACCCCGAGGTACTTGAACTCCTTCACTTGGGGCAATACCTCCTTCCCTACCCGGAGTACGCACTCCATCGGTTTCCTGCTGATATATATATATATATATATATATATGACACTGCAGCTAACTTCCATCCCCTAAGAATAATTTGTCTGCTGATCATAACACTGGCCAGGACCCAATTTATGCATTTATCCCCTATATTAATGACCGCCCCATTGCCTAAAAACAGAGTCTAGGGCTAAATTAAATTTGAGTGCCCAATACATCACACATAAAACTCTGAACCTTCAACCAAAATTCTTGGATCTTATCACACCACCAAAAAACATGGGTTGTGTCTCCATCTTCTGATTGGTGTCGCCAGCATATGGGTGTGTCTTCAAGACCAAGCCTATACAATCTATAGGGGGTCCAATAGAATCTAGGTAAAATCTTGAATTGCATAAGGTGCACCCTTGCATCCTAGCCCACACTCCTTCCTCCAATACTGAGTTTAAATCTTTCTCCCATAATCTCTTGATAGATGTTAAATCTTTGTCCCCCAGACTCTGAATTAACCGGGAGTACTACACTGATGCCTCATGACCTTTTACAAAAACAATAATGACCACTTCTAGAGTATCGGCCGCTTTAGGGGGGTGTATGCTACTCCCAAAAATAGTACAGAGCAGGTGGCGCAGCTGTAAATGTCTAAACTGAACTGAGATCTGGGAATCCCAAAATGTTGAACCAGATTTTCAAAGGAACTCAACACTCCACTCTCACATTGGTCACCGAGTGTATTAACCTCCTTCTCAATCCACTCTGACCAGCAGAAAGGAGAATTATCAATAAAATAATTTGGGATTCAGCCATATGCTCGAAGCAACATTTAAATAAATGTCTCAATTAAACACTAACGAGTGCAAATGCGAGAAAACGGGGTGTTTTAACTTCTCATCATTCATTTTGACTAATTATACCCATTTATTCATTGAAGTACAGAATACATCTTTTCCTACACAAAGTAATTAGACATGTTTCTCTAAAATAAGTTTAATAATGTCAAAACAATCAACACAGTTCAACTTTTAAGCTTTCCATCTTGTAAGATGCTTTGTTTGGCTCCAGTTTAAAGACTTTGGAGTAAAATAGAGCATTCTAGAACATAAAGTGTTCCTAAACCAATTATATTTATTATGAATGTATTACTCTAATTATAATTATATAAACGCTATAGGTGGCCTCTCAAACATTGATTATTATTGTAATATCATCTGTTTCTGAAATTACCTGATATTCTGTGTACACTCAAATAAGTAATTTTAACATTTACACATTTAAATTTAATAACAAGTAATCTTTAATCAAATAAAAAGTATATATATTTTAAAAAAATGCATTTTAATTAAACTTAAAAATACATTTTGAGTTATATCATTAACATTATACAATTCAATTTGATGGAATTTTGTTATGAAATTTAAAGGGTTAGTTCACCCAAAAATGAGCCTCAAGCCATTCTAGGTGTATATGACTTTCTTCTTTCAGCCAAACACAATCGGAGTTATATTATATATGATCCTGGCTCGTCCAAGCTTTATAATGGGAGTGAATGGTACCTTAGATTTTGAAGCACAAAAAAGCGCATTAATCCAAAAAAGTATTCCATACGGCTCCAGGGGGTTAATAAAGGCCTTCTGAAGCTCTGGTGAGAAGTGACGAATGTGGATGCGCAGAGGATAGAGCAAAAAAAACACCAGTCACGAATTAGAAGACAACAACGATGATTTTTAAAGAAAAATGACGGAGAATTTCGATATAATTTTTTTGCCCAAAAAAACCGGAGTACACCAACCAGGAACTCTGCTGGCTGCAGCAGCGGCACAAACAAAAGAATCTGGTAGACGGAGAGTTCGGGAGACGTGGTGGTGCTCATGCAGTAAATGCCAGTTAATGCCAACCGAGGCTGAGAGTGTTTGCTGCCATGAATGGACGATTGGAATGATTGGATAGATGCACGTACGCACCATTTTAAGACTAATATAAATCTACAGTATAGCTAAAACAACTCACTACTTTTCGCCATTTTTCCATGTTGTAAACAAGGCACGCTTCCGCATTTGTCACTTCTCACCGGAGCTTACGCTACGCCTACGTCATACGCCGGAACTCGACTCTCTCGTGAAAGTGTGGACGGCCATTATGGGAAGCCAGTGATTATAGTTTATAAAGTTATAAAGATGGATATTTTTCTTACAAAAACGCATCGCTCTACTTCAGATGGCCTTTATTAACCCCCTGGAGTCGTATGGATAACTTTTATGATGGATGGATGTGCTTTTTTGGGCTTTAAAATCTAAGGTACCATTCACTCCCATTATAAAGCTTGGACGAGCCAGGATAACTTAATATAATAATTTTTAATATAACTCCGATTGTGTTTGGCTGAAAGAAGAAAGTCATATACACCTAGAATATCTTGAGGGTGAGTAAATTATGGGATCATTTTCATTTTTGGGTTTTAAATGTGTAAATCTTATAATAAAATATTTGTTTAGCATAAAAATATTGTGGTGACAGTGTTGTGTATCCATGAAATATCAGTACTTCAGTATATTTCTGTTCTGCAGTATATTTTGTTGTTTCTGTTTTTTAAATGAATTCATACTGGAAAATAAAATACATTTATGATTAGAAACTAAACTTAAAGCGATTATAAATATGAATTAATTGGTATTTCATTCCATTTGAATTCTACTATTTTAAATTCATATTCTGAATCCCATTTGCAAACCTCAACTTCATCCTCAATCCTGAACGCTGCAAAACCTTTTTTTCTTTCTCTGTATTTTTGTCTTGTTTTCCATTAAACTTATTTTAAAAAATTTACTTGAGAAGCAAAAAAATTTTTAAAAAAATATTTTTTTTCAGATAATTTGTCTCTAAATTTTATTTTTCTCACTCTGTGGACAATGTATTATTCTTCTTTTATTATTATTATTATTATTATTATTATAAGTATAAATCTAAATAAATAAAAAATTCTAGTGAGGTTTAGGTTTAAAACAATTTTGCCCATGGGGTTAGAAAAACAGGATGTTTCTATATTTTTACTACATTTACATATTATATTTATTCATTTGGCAGACGCTTTTATCCAAAGTGACTTACAAAAGAGGATTAATACAACATAAGCGAGTCATCTTAATGAATGGAGTTACATGCAATATCTTTGGTTCAATGAAGAACAGACGTGCTGCTGCATTCCGTATCATTTGCAGGGGTCTAGTTGCACGTGCAGGAAAGCCGGCAATGAGAGCATTGCAGTAGTCCAATCTGGATATGACCAAGGAGTTGTGTGGCATGTTCAGATCTTCTTCAGTCTTATTTTCATGATGTTGTGGAGTGTCAATCTACATGGTGCTGTCTTTGAGATGTGGTTGGTGAAATTGAGTTGGTTATCGATGGTTACCCCTAGATTTCTGGCAGTTTTGGAAAGTGTTACTGAAGATGAACCCAGCTGAATGGTTATGTTGGGCTCAACAGCAGGGTTGGCTGGATAGACGAGATCAGTTTTCGCTAGGTTGAGTTGCAGGTGGTAACCCTTCATCCAGGCCTAGATGTCTGCCAAACAGGCCGAAATTCGAGCCATCACAGTGGGGTCATTGAAAGAAGACAAGACAAAAGTACTGATTATTAAAATTATGTTTTGTCATGCTGGGTATCATGCAACTCATGATAAATGCAGTTCACTCAGATCTTTGCCCTACGCATACCGTATGTGTTGATGATGAGCAACCGCAGCTTGATACAATGAGTTCAAGCGCTTCAGCCGATCGCCATATGTGGATGCTGAAGTAGTTTGACCAGCTTGTTTGTTTGAATGCTTCTCTTGATTGAGAAACCATCAATCACAGGTTAGTGTTAATGTAAGTCGAAGTGTTGAATTGGAGCAATCGAAACAGCAAGTGGCTGTACACAACCCTTAATTTCTCCTCAAGTGTCCAAGAACACTATGACCTCTAGGGTGACCAATGAATTGCAATTAAATGGCCCCTAGATGCCCTACTGTACTCTTGTTGTGAAAATTTGGATTCACTTCTGATGCAGTATAAATGCAGTATATTAGGAAGCAATATTACGATTTGTAAGAACTCTGAACTAGCCACTAACTAATGACTAGTTAATCATTTTAATGGCTGATGCCGTCATTGATAGTTGACGGACGATTTTATGTCGATATATACAGTATATAATTCAAAACGGACCGTAGCATACATTTATGCATTATGGTAATGGTATATAGCTCCCCTTGTGGCAACGCTTAGAATAAAACACATTTTTGCATTGCGTTGACTTGCAGATCTCGATCACATCACATTTCAGAATTGATCTTTTGTAGCTAGAATAGTTTGTGTTTACATACTTACATAGAAAATATTTTAAGTATTTTAATAATTGTCATAACACTCTTTGCATTAAAGATAACCAACAAAACATCATAGCATGTCTTGCTTAATTTTGTATTTTTTTGCATCATCAATTTTAATTAATATTTTTTTTAGACCTTTTTAAAGCGTGTATATCATTAAGAAAGCACAAGTGCCCACCTCCCCTACCCGAAAACAACTTCTCCTCTATTGGACTTAATTGCTTTAGTCAACAAAGTGGCAATCAATCATACTTTTCTGTCAGTACCTGTCACACTAGCCAGCCATGAAATGGGAGAGAAGGAGAACACCCTCCATAGTTTGTTCTCCATAAACATTTTCTTCCACCATTTGGACTGGCAGTGAAGATTGAGAGCATTTAGCTCGAGAGTTTGGCAATTTATTACACGTCCATCTTCATTTCAGTAGATCCACATGCAGGCAGTTTGTTGAGGCTTAAACAGGCTGTAAAATACAAGAAAATGCTGAATAAATAATTTGCTCACTTATGAATATTGAGAATATGGTTAAATATACTATATATATAGGTCTGTATGTGTATGTGTGTTTGGGTATTTTTAAACTTTTATTTTTTAAAATAATAAAATGTACCTGTGTGTGTTACACTGATGAGCTAAAACTTTATGACCACCAGCCTAATATGTTGTTGGTCCTCTGTGTGCAGCCAAAACAGCGCTAACCTGCCAAGGCATGTACCCTTCAAAACCCCTAAATGTGTCCTGTGTTATCCTTAAAGTCCTGTAAGTTGGGAAGTGGATCCGCCATGGATCAGACTTGTTGATACAGCACATCCCACAGATGCTCGATCGGATTGAGATCTGGGGAATTTGGAGGCCAGGGCAACACCTTGAACTCTTCATCATGCCCCTAAAACCATTTCCGAACAATGTGTACAGTGTGGAAGGGCGCATTATCCTGCTGAATGAGCCCACTGCCATCAGGGAATACCATTGACATGGATGGTGTACTTGGTCTGCAACAATGTTTAAGTAGGTTGAACGTGTCAAATTGACATTCACATGAATGATCGGACACAGGATTTCCCAGCAAAACATTGCCCAGAGCATCAAACTCCCTCCTCCGGCTTGTCATCTTGCCAAAGTGCATTTTGGTGCCATCACTTCCCCAGGTAAATGGTGCACTGTTACATGGCCGTCCACGTGATGTAAAAGAAAACCGGACTTATCGGACCAGACAACCTACTTCCCCTGCTCCAAGGTCCAGTTCCGACGCTCGCATGACCATTGTAGGTGCTTTCGATGTTGGACAGGGGTCATCCTGGGCACTCTGACTGGTCTGTGGCTACACAGCCCCATACGCAGCAGGGTGCGATGCACTGTGTGTTGTGACACATCCCTCCCGTAACCGTCATTCAATTTTCTGTGACTTTCTGTGACAGTAGACATTCTGTTGGCTCGGACCAGACGGGATAGCCTTCGTTGCCCTTAAGTCCTGGGTCCTCAACACCGTGTCACTGGTTTGTGGTTTGCAGTCAGTTGGTTCTCTCCACTGCTGACCGGGAGCACCCCACAAGCCTGTTTCAGAGATGCTCTGACCCAGTCCTCTGGCCATAACAATTTGACTCTTGTCAAAGTCGCTCAGGTCTTTACTCATGCCCATTTTACCTGCATTCAACACGTTGACTACGAGAACTGATTGTTCGCTTACCATCTAATCTACCCAGACCTTGACATGTGACCTAGTTAGGAGATGATCAACGTTATTTGCCTCACTTGTGAGTGGTCATAATATTTTGGCTCATTAATATCTATATATATATATACAGTACAATGCAATACAACTTTAAAATTATTATTTTTTATTATTTATGATTATTATTATTTTATATATAATAAAAATAGTAATTTTAAAGTAATATTGCATTAATCATATAATTTTTTTTTTAATAATAATAATACAAATTGAATAATAGTACAGAAAAATCAGCTATTAGAACTAGATATCACAGTGAAAATGTAATTCCTTATAGTCAAAGTCCCAGGATGAATAGAACTTGTCATGATCAAATTTAGAGTCAAAATAATTATATTTAAATTTGAATACTTCCATATTGCTTTTCCAATTAGCATTTTAATTTCATAGAAATGTTTTTGAAGGTCCAACATTGTCAGTTGAGGAAGGCAAAATGAACAAGATGAGAGTTTCGAAATGAGACTCAGCTCTATCTTTTGATTAATGAGGAGGTGATGTGTTTGGTTAATGAGATGAGGGGCTGGAGATTACTATTCCACCCTAATGGGCTGGTCACTGGACGTCTGGATCAACTCAACCTGTCGTATCTGGTCTCGCTTATGGGAATCTCACTGTACAATTCCAATTGATTTTCCCAGCTCTGTCTCATCTACACAGCTCCACATTTACATATTCTTTATCTTGAATACTTCTATATAAGACAAAGCAGATTTATAGTAAGTGGCCTTCATATAACAAAATAGAAATGTTTGTATCCTATTTCATCTATAAACTTTAGGACAAAGAAAGTATTTTTGAGTACAGTATATATGTGTTCCTATCTGCTTGCATATACGGTTGAGGTCAGAAGTTTACATACACCTCAGCCAAATACATTTAAACTCTGTTTCCGACATTTAATCGTATAAAACATTCCCTGTCTTAGGTCAGTTAGGATCACTACTTTATTTTAAGAATGTGAAATGTCAGAATAATAGAAGAGAAAATTATTTATTTCAGCTTTATTCCTTTCATCACATTCCCATTGGGGCAGACGTTTACATAAACTTTGTTAGTATTTGGTAGCATTGCCTTTAAATTGTTTAACTTGGGTCAAGCTTTTTAGGTAGCCTTCCAAAAGCTTCTCACAATAGGTTGCTGGAAGTTTGTCCCATTCCTCCAGACAGAATTTGTGCAACTGGGTCTGGTTTTTAGGCCTCCTTGCTCGCACCCGCTTTTTCAGTTCTGCCCACAAATTTTCATCTGATTTGTGATGGCCACTCCAATACCTTGACTTTGTTGTCCTTAAGCCATTTTGTCACAAATTTGGAGGTATGCTTGGGGTCATTGTCCATTTGGAAGACCTATTTGCAACTAAGGTTTAACTTCATAGCTGATGTCTTGAGATGTTGCTTCAATATATCCACATAATTTTCCTTTTTCATGATGCCATCTATTTTGTGAAGTGCTCCAGTCACTCCTGCAGCAAAGCACCCCCACAACATTATGCTGCCACCCCCATGCTTCACCGTTGGGATGGTGTTCTTCGGCTTACAAGCCTCACCCTTTTTCCTAGCGGTTTTGGAGCATTGGCTCCTTCATTGCTGAGCAGCCTTTCAGGTTATGTCCATATAGGACTCGTTTTGCTGTGGATCTAGATACTCGTCTACCTGTTTCCTCCAGCATCTTCACAAGGTCCTTTGCTGTTGTTCTGGGATTCATTTGCACTTTACGCTCCAAACTATGTTCATCTCTAGGAGACAGAATGCGTCTCCTTCCTGAGCAGTATGATGGCTGCGTGGTCACATGGTGTTTATACTTGCGTACTATTGTTTGTACAAATGAACGTGGTACCTTCAAGCATTTTAATTGCTCCCGAGGATGAACCAGACACGTGGAGGTCCACGATTTCTTTTGATTTTCCCATGATGTCAAGCAAAGAGGCACTGGGTTTTGAAGGTAGGCCTTAAAATACATCTGCAGGTACACCTCCAATTAAGTACACCTCCTATCAGAAGCTAACTGGCTAATTGTCTAAAGGCTTGACATAATTTTCTGGAATATTCCAAGCTGCGGGCGGCACGGTGGTGCAGCAGTTAGCACTGTCGCCTCACAGCAAGAAGGTCGTGGGTTCAAACCCCGGTTGCCCCGGCCTTTCTGTGTGGAGTTTGCATGTTCTCCCTGTGTCTGTGTGGGTTCTCTCCGGGTGCTCCGGCTTCCTCCCACCATCCAAAGACATGCAGGCTAGGTTAATTGGTGGATGTGCGTGTGAGTGTGTCTGTATATGTGTGGCCCTGCGATAGACTGGCGACCTGTCCAGGGTGTACCCCGCCTTTCGCCCAATGTTAGCTGGGATAGGCTCCAGCCCCCCGCGACCCTGTACACAGGATAAGCGGTTGATGATGGATGGATGGATGGATGGATTCCAAGCTGCTAAAAAGCACATTTAACTTAGTGTATATAAACGTCTTACCCACTGGAATTTTGATATAGTCAATTAAAAGTGAAAAAATTGGTCTGTAAGCAATTGTTGGAAAAATTACTCATGTCGTGCACAAAGTAGATGTCCTAAATGACTTGCCAAAACTATAGTTTGCTAATATAAAATCTGTGGAGTGGTTAAAAAATTAGTTTTAATGACTTTAACCTAAGTGTATGTAAACTTCTGACTTCAACCGAATGCCTTGTTTCATCCAGTATTCCACAAGAGATATTTTTTCAAGAGTCACTCCAGGGCGCAGAGAGTCGTCGATGCAGCTTGTTCGGCTAATTGAATATTCAATATGCATTTAGAGCACCCTGCAAGCTGTGCATTGATTGAAATCATCCAATAACCAGCAGCCCTCCAGTCCCAAGTCCCAATACTCACTTCTTTACACTCCAAGACCAGTGTATTTGTAAGATTTGGGCTGTTTCGCCAATTCTAGTGATACAGGCAGCTACCTTCTAAGACAAAATCCTACTTGAAATGGAACCTCACAAATGACTGATTATGCACAAAAGTGGCCTTCCTCTGGAATTGTATACATTTAAAGGTTTATTTTTATTCAGGGTAATTTTTTCACCCTCTTTTAACATTCATCCTTGTCATTTCAAACATGCATACTATTATTTTTGTTATTTTGTTCAATTCAGGTCCTTTAAGTAAAATATACAATGTTTTTAGGTGGTAGCGAGGGCCAATATTCCTTAAAAATTGCAGCATTTTCATCCGTTAAAGACTTTCTGACCATATTAAATGGCCATTACTACTTTCCCCCCTTTTAAAACTCTACCAGCACCGACTAGTCCTTTGATAATGTCTCTTACAGAAAGCTCTTTTGTTGTTTCTATTCTCTCTCCTGTAATTACTATTTTATAGGAAATTATTCTGATGGAAACAGGGCCAAATGTAGCAAAGATGGTATTTCCTAAAAATTGGGATTTGATTGCTTCAGCATCCTTTAGAATGGAGAATTATGAAGAAATAATGTTATTGGGGTTCATCAGCCCTGTCTGTGTGGTTGTCGTTGGACTGTTTATCATTATTATTTTCAGACAAAACCGATGAATCATAATTGATGAGTCATTCTTATTTTTTGACAAAACTGATGAATCATAATTGACAATTCGTTCTTATTTTTTGACAAAACCGATGAATCATAACTGACGAATCGTTCTTATTTTTTGACAAAACCGATGAATCATAATTGACGAATCGTTCTTATTTTTTGACAAAACCGATGAATCATAATTGACGATTCATTCTTATTTTATGACAAAACTGATGAATCATAATTGATGAATCATAACTGACAAATCATAACTGATGATTCATTCTTATTTTCTGACAAAACCGATGAATCATAATTGACGATTCATTCTTATTTTTTGACAAAACTGATGAATCATAATTGAAGAATAATAACTGATGATTCATTCTTATTTTCTGACAAAACCGATGAATCATAATTGATGAATCATAACTGACAAATCATAACTGATGATTCATTCTTATTTTATGACAAAACTGATGAATCATAATTGATGAATCATAACTGACAAATCATAACTGATGATTCATTCTTATTTTCTGACAAAACCGATGAATCATAATTGACAATTCGTTCTTATTTTTTGACAAAACCGATGAATCATAACTGACGAATCGTTCTTATTTTTTGACAAAACCGATGAATCATAATTGACGAATCGTTCTTATTTTTTGACAAAACTGATGAATCATAATTGAAGAATAATAACTGATGATTCATTCTTATTTTCTGACAAAACTGATGAATCATAACTGATGAATCATAATTGACGATTCATTCTTATTTTCTGTCAAAACCGATAAATCATAACTGACGAATCATAACTGACGATTTATTCTTATTTTCTGACAAAACTGATGAATCATAACTGACGAATCATAACTAACGATTCATTCTTATTTTTTGACAAAACTGATGAATCATAATTGACGATTCATTCTTATTTTCTGACAAAACCGATGAATCATAACTGACGAATCAAAACTGACGAATCATTATTATTTTTTGACAAAACTGATGAATCATAATTGACAAATCTCTCATATTTCTTTTTAATTTACAAATAAAAATTGATGAATCACTCCTACTTTTTTACTAAATTGATTAATCAAAATTGACGAATCAAAATTGAAGAATCCCATTTTAACTGATGAATCAAACTTGATTGATCCCTCTTCATTTTTCAACCATCTCATATGTAATGCCCACTTTTCATGATCCAGTCAGTTTCAAAATAAAATCAAGTCCAGACACTTGATAAGCTTAATTAGGAGTGAAATATTACTACCATTATACCAATATAAACATTGCAGAAACTATATTTTTTTGCAACAAACTAGCTATTTATTTATGGTGAATTTAGAGTGGAAAAAAAAAGAAATTGCCACAAAAATGCTTGGGTGATTACGGTTTGATTTGATATGCACAATATGTAAATGTTCAAGCATGCATCAAGGGTATTTTTTGCATAACGCCCACTTTTTCTGTACCCATTCCACCCCTTAACCTCTGAAACCTTGACAAACTAAAAGGGGAAACGGCGAAGCACGGTAAAATAACAAATGCTTAAAACATTTCAGACTGTTTGAAGGTCACCGCCATGATCTGCCAATGTGGACGTTCCATTAATCACTGCATGATTCTATATACCAGACACCTCCATATCTCCTCTTACTACCATCACTGCAGATAGCAGTCCAGACACACAAACACACACTCGCACAAACGATTAGCCATTTTTACACAGCTTGTCGAGTTGTTGAGGTTATCTGGTACAAGGTTATTAAGTGTATGCTGCTTGTCAATGCTTTATACTTGTGTGGTCGGAGTGCATGTTTTTAAAACAGTGACAGATGCACTGCGGGCTTCATTGCTACAGTCGATGTGATGTTTTGTCAGGTCACCTTGAATACTGTTTAGTCTAATAGAAATACATTTCAACACCGTGCTATCTGACAAACACAGAAGATGCCTCTGAATATTTGCGTTCCCTGAATATGAAATGAGCAGGATTGTAGTACTATGACTTAATCGATCTGAATTATTGATTGTGTTCCAAAACCTAGTGAGCTCCCGATCAAAACAGTCACATGTGAAAAATAAATAAATAAATAAATTGTAACGAACTGTATATATTTGAAAAATATTCACTGCAAAAAAAAAAAAAAATAAATAAATAAAAATATATATATATATATATATATATATATATATTATTTTATTTTTTTTGTCTTATTTTAAAGAAAAAAAATACCTAAAAATCCTTAAAACAAGAAGAAATAGTTGAGAAACAGAATGGCATGAGATATTAAGTCTTGTTTACAGGTAAATCTAACAAAATTTGTTGGGGTTTATTCTTAAAACAAACAAACAAAAATATATTTATAAATAAACGTTATTAAACAGTGCTAAATTTCTCTGAAAACAAGACAAAATATCTTATTTTATATGATATCTTATTTCAAATATCTTAAATAAGTAACCCTATATACAAAAACACATATAATCACACGTATATAAACACATAAACACAAAATTACAAATTAAATGCATAATTGTTGTGTGGTTGGGCCAGTGACAATGTTTTTGTAATTTTTTTAATGTGAACTATTAACTAGTATTATCTAGTTAAGCAATATCACACTCGCAATCGTGCGATATGACCCTATATCAGCACTGCTGTGATTCGAGTGCCGTTGGTAATCACAGCAGTGCTGATGTAGGGTCATATAGCACGATTGCAATTGTGATATTGTTTCTATACAACAGTTCAATGAACAAGTACATTTTAAAATGCAATTTTAAATTTTTTGTGTGTGTCTGAGAGAGAGAGAGAGAGATGGAGCATGTGTGAGTAACTGTTGCCACACCCAATCAGAGATGCTGTCAGCTTTCTCAGTGGAAAATAGACATCCAAGCGGGGTATTCCTCTCTATTTCGTGGTAGCCGGTGCGCAAGAGTCATTCACTATAGCAACAGCGATGTCCTCTGCCATTTTAAACAGTATGTATCCAATGTGGAAACTCAGATAAAAGGTAAACACTAAATCAGTCTGTTGTGTCTCTCAGCTGTGATGAGCCTTAACGCTGAAGTTATCCATTTAAAGCTGTTTATTTTCCTAGCTTTGGTCGTGTATTAGTAATACCAGCGATCACTGAGCGCTGCTCTATGTAAACAATGACTAATGGATTCACTTTACATCACTAACTGGCACATATTACACACAAAAATGATCTTTTGCCACCATCTGCTGGCTAACATATGTAATTTCAAAAATAAAGCCAGTAACTCCTTACAGACATGCACTGCTCTTACACTTTAGTTTAGAATGGCACGAACACAAGCGGAGTGACACACACACAGTGAAGCGTCCGAGTGATGATGCTGTCAGACCATCAGTGCTCATGGAACATCTCTCGTCCAATCAGATTCGAGGACCGGAACTAACTGTGGTATATCACTAAATATCTTCTTTTAAAACCAATAACCACAAAATCCTTCAATAAGATTATATCAAAGTATATAGAATATTTAAAAATATATTTCTAGTAAAATCTGGAAAACAAGACAAATTCTTACTTTTATTTTTTTTTTATCTTGCAGCGTTATAAATTGCAAGGTTGAAAGAAATGTGTTTTTCTTATTGAAAAGTTTACATTTTAAAATATATTACAAAATGCAATGCATGGGCAGGAATATATGCAATATCAAGGTCACAGGTTTGATTCCCCAGGAACACACATACTGATACAATGTAAAGCTTGAATGCACTGGAAGTTGCTTTAGTGTCTGACTAATGAATACATGTAATATATATTAAATGCCATAAATAATAAAATAGACAAAAACAATAAAATAGACAAAAGCAATAAAAAAGAAATTAAATTAGCGATTGCGGTCGTTAATGGCTAACAGCCCTTACCATGTGTGAATCGACAGCAATCACGATGTAAGCGAACATGAAAAAGACCAGGGCTGCAACAGACTATGTTCAGCATTGCATACGAGTACCATACATATATGCATTAATATAGAATTCACCTTATGTGCCAGGGGCGGACTGGCCATTAATAGAACCGGGACTTTTCCGCAAAATTGGGAGAATGTACCGCGATAAGCTGATATGTGCCACCGTGTTATGCAGAACGGGCCACAAAATGGCACCGTGATCCCTGCCCGACACCAACAACTTTTGGGCCAGATTTCTTTCAAATCCCAGGCCAATTTCTCTTCCCAGTCCGCCCCTGCTCTGTGCTAACCAATGGCAGATGTGTGCATAATGGCTATTTTACCATGACTTTGAAAGTAGCTCATCCAATCAGCATTTAGAGCCATAACTAAGTATCTGTTTTATAATGTTAAATAGAGTCTACATCTTGACATGCAAATAACCCCGACATGCATACTAAAACGTAATCCAGATAACTTTGTGTAACAGTCTTGCTCTATTGCACGCAGCATCACATTTACAAAAGATTCCTGCCAGCTCATTTACATGTGGGCGATTCTGTCTGCGACGGATGAAAAAAAGTCTCTTGCTGGCGTTTTAAAGAACGATGCAGCAGCCTCATCATTCTTTATGACACTGATCATCCATTATGAACTCTGATATGATAAAAAAAAAAAACACCTATGCTTTGCGAATATAACCTCTCCTTTCCAATTCTGATTTCCATGGATCGTTCTCGCCTTTAACCTTGGTTGCTGACAGATAATAAGTTTGCCATTAAAAAGACTACCTAAAGGACGTTTAAAAAGAGATCTATTACTCCTGCTGTGGTGATGAAGTATTTGCAGTTTAGGATTATATCCCGATTCATTCTCATTTATTTTGCCATAGAGCTCATTTGAATGACTTTGGTCAGTAATTACATCCAAGGTTATCAGTGTTCAGAAACTTTACCTTCCCCGTCATTAACGTAGTCGTTATCGTAGATGTCCCTCCCCGAAGATTGGAGCCATTGTTGAAGTCTTTAGTCTGGATTTTTCATGGTATATTTGAACTATTATGTGATATAATAGAGTCAGGCCAAGGTGATCTCATTTGCACTGGTACACTGCAAAAATAAGGAATACATTGGGAATATGGGTTTTATTGGGAATATATGAAATAAGTCCAATTGGCAGCTGGCCAATGGGGTAAAAACAGCTCTCCACATTTTTATTTGCATTCACTTGAATTCAAAACAAAAGTCAACAAATTCACAGGAAGAAAGACTTTGGGCAATTGGTAAACTCACTCATGCTTTTCATTTTCCTCTTTTATTAATTACACCAAAAGAGAAAACATGGATGCGGCTCCACGGTTGCTAAGTGATTATTTCTATGGCTCATTTGACCTCAAGGCTGCTCGAGCGATTGAAATGGAGGGATTCCATGTTGAATGGTCGTGTATTATATTCAGAGATGTTGAAGTGTGTGGAAGAGATGTTGTGTGGAGGTTAATCAATAGCTTGATGAATATGAAAGGGGATATTTATTTTAAAAACATTTTGCAAAAGCAGCACCAAGCTTTGGTATTGAAACGGGGCTACATTCAAATTAAAATGGACAAGCAATGATTTCTAAAGGCAACCTCGGAGACTTCCGTTCTGGTCATGTCGAAACCAGGAAGTAAACGCATTCTCATAATCTATGATGAGTACGATTTGTAGGTTGTATTTCCCCCTAAAATTACATTTTTACTGCACTAACATTTAGGTTTAGGGTTGGGTTATGGGTTAGGACGTATGGTTTATAAAATATGCATTCCTGTTCACTCTATTACATAATTTACAACTAAATACAACTCGCTTTTGGCGCCACCTTGTTGTCATTTCACCTGGGAATTGGGGCTCATACATGCCCAACACTTCCAGCTTTGGCCACTGGGGGCAGTTTTTCAAAGCACAGTAAGCACAGACCGATTTTGGCAGTGGAACTTTCAACCTACCGTCGACGAAATTCACAGTCTGTACTAATTAGTCTACTAAAACTTGTATTTATGCCTTGAAAATTTTAATATGCATTTACATTACTGGTGCCAAATATACAGATTTTTATTAATTTAATTGGTCAACAAGAACATAGATGAGGTTAAGTCGAAATTGCAAGAATTTGTTGAAGTTGTGAGTCTTTATGAAGGGGTCGAAACTAATAAACCAATCAGTTTTACATTGTGTGTACCATTGTTTTCCAGCAGAAGTGTTTATGTATTTATTAATAGCTGTCAGTTACATTATCGCTATATTATTGTATTATAACTAGGACTGCAGATTTAATGTGTTAATTCAGTGTTATTCATTATTTAAAAAATAATGCATTAAAAAAATTAACGCAATCAATCATGTCCCCGGCTGTAATAAGGAATATTCCTGTGCATGTCAAGCTTGTAGTACCACCTGTTTTCTCCAGGGGGCAGAAAGAGAAACTAGCTGTATAGGCAATGAGCAGCTTATACACAGAGAACAAACCACACTTACCAAGAGCGGACAACACAAGATGAGAACACGGTCTTGCATACAAACACTGCTTGATGGAGCACATATCCAAGATGTGTCTCAAGATGTATTTTTCTAAGTATTAAACTATGATTAACTTGACACAGCAGCCTAAGAACGGAATGTTTAAGATGTGACGCAACCAAAGTGAGACGCTCCAAAGCATCCGTCTGACCAGGGCTGGTAATCAGGCATACCGGGCATTTTCCCGGTGGGCCGACGCACTTTGGGGCCAATCAGGGGCGGACTGGCCTTCGGGAGAACCGAGAGGTTCGGTGGGTCAGCCGCCAAATGGGCCAAATGGGCCGCGATAAGCTAAAACGAGCCAACGCGTAATGAGAAAGGACCACAAAACGATGCCATGTTATCAAAAATGAAATAATAATTTAATTATATATTGAATTACATTTATATATATATATATATATATATATATATATTGTTATTTGAAGGGATTTTTCAGCAAAGATTTATATATGCGATTAATTGCGATTAATTCGATTAATCGGCATACCTTGTGATTCATTTCGTTGCAACCCAGTTTTTTTCATAATAAATATTAAGCCATAAATGCTGTCGATTGAGCTCAACTTGTATTGAACCTGGAATATTGCTTTAAATTGAAGTATTTGACATATCTCATTAAGGTGAAAAAATGCCCCTGAAAAACAACTCCCTGGGGAAAATATTGCCCCTTATAGAAATTATTGTTATATATACAGTATATATATATTTTGATAAAAAAATACTTTTTTTTTTTTTTTATAAAATGTAAGGGCAAGTAATAATCTGAAATGCATGACCGGGCCTGTTGAGTCCTTCTTAATATTTGTATTAGATTTTTGCCTTTTTATAAAAGCAATAAGGTACAGACTTTTGGGCCTTTTTAAAAAAAAAAAACTATTGACTAGTATTGTAAAAAACTAATTATCTTTCTATGTACCTGTGACAGGGTGGAGGGCGGAGGGTGGGTGCGGGGCCAGGTCGTGATTTTACACACCCGGCCACTTATCAGGCTAATCAAGCCTCCGAGAGGGATAAAGGCCGACTGCGACAGAGAGAGAGCGTTTACGGGCAGCTGTCTGTCCTATATGTGTGTGTTTGTGTCTTTTGGTTTTAGTTCTTAATTAAAAATATTATTTATAATGTCAAGCCAGTTCTCGCCTCCTCCTTACTATTAATCCCTTTACACAGGTGGCGAAAACCTAGGAAGGAGGAGGGATACGCCGTAGTGGAGTTCTCGTCGCTACCATCCACCCCAACGGGGGACGGAGGAGCCCGGCGCCTGGAAGTGTAGGAACGGCCGCCGACCGCGAGGGTAGAAGGGGCTCCTAACCAACCGCCTGGAGCGGTCAGGGCTGCTGACAGGGGCGGAGGAGACCCCTACCAGCTGCTGAAACGTGGTGGGGTCTGAGACCAGGAGCGGGGAGGGGGTCACTGCCGACCGCCTGGACCGGGAGAAGCTTTGCCAGGGGCGGGTGAGACCCCTTCTGTTCCCCGAGAATGCAGCAGGGTGTTCCGTCTACCAGGGGCCAGTGGACTGCCTCCGATCTGCCTGGGGAGGCGTGGCTGTCGTTCATTAGAGGGTGGAGGTGTGGCCGAGGACCAAGCGATGGCGTATCGGAGAACCGGCGAGTAAGAACTCTCTCTCTCCCACTGCCACTCTGTATTGGCCTTTTCCCTCTCTTTTAAATGTTACAGTTTTTTTTGTTGCGGGGTACTGCACTGTTACAGGGAGTACCCCCTATTTTTCATTATTGCTTCCCCTCCCAGATTCAGGAAGGTGGGGATGACCTGTCGGCAGACGGGGCATAAGGCATGCACTCCCCCAGGGAAAGAGAGTGGGGGTGGTGTACGTCATGCCGGGGGCTCCCCGACCTGAGAGAACGAGGAAGGAATGTGAAAGGACAGGCTAATCAAGCATATAAATAATAATAATATTTTTAATAAAGAACTAAAACCAAAAGACACAAAACACACACATAGGACGGACGCTTTCCATTAATCCTTTACATTACCAGTTGTCACAGTTACATGTAAGTTCTCCAATAACATTAATATTATAACCAAGATTTGATGCTGCTATCCTCTCTCTTTGTACTGTTGTAAATTGTCCCCACGGCTTTGAGAAGTGTCTAGAGCAACTATGAAGATGAGTTCGAAAAATCAGTTTTTGGCATTAGTTTAATCTCACAGGCTAATCGAAACATTCCTTGGCCTTTTCCACCCTTTTTTGGCGTCGAAAGAATTCAAAAGCGTATATGCAAATCTGCTTTAATTCCATTTGGACAGATTATCGCACAGTTCTCGCCCCCTGTCCTCGTATTGATTGACAGGCACTTTTTTTGTGGCTTGTCTTCTTCGTTTCTTCTCCATCAAATTAGAAGCGTTCAGTGTAAAATTTCACCCCGGCTAACCACACGAGAGACACTCAAATTAAAGGCAGACGATAGTGCTCAGCTTTTGCAGTGTGGCAGATTTTAACGGCAGACTGCAGGTCAATTTCAATCAGGCAAAGTCACCATGCAATTGAGCACCCACATATCACATCCTACATCCTCTCCTGTCCATCTCTCGCTCTTTTTCTTGTCTTTTTGAGATGCACCCCGTAATGCAAATGATAATGTCGCCGTGTGACACTTCTTTCAACCTGTTGCTTTGTTCTTCCTTTTTTGTCACCTGGAATCTGTCATTGCTATGGCAACTGCTAAAGTATTTTTTTTGCCTGGTTAAAATCTTCACTGGACCCACCAAAAAAAAAAAAAAAGATGGCACATTTTATACTTTTAAATGTCAAAAATATGTATTTTTATTCAAGCCGAAGTGTGTAATTTTTCCCAATATTAAAATATGTTTTCCTATGCCAGCTTAAAGGGACAGTTCACCCCGAAATTTAAATTCTCTCATCATTTACGCACCCTCAGCCTTTCTTCCGCAGAACACAAAAAAACATTTTTAAAAGAATATTTCAGCTCTGTAGGTCCATACAATGCAAGTGAATGGTGAAGACATTTTTAGCTCCAAAAAATCACATAAAGGAAACATAAAAGTAATCCATACGACTTTTTAAATCTTTATCTTCAGAAGCGATATGATAGGTGTGGGTGAGAAACAGATCAAAATGTAAGTCCTTTTTTTTGTATAAATCTCCACTTTCACTTTTACATATGAAGTTTAGTTCTGTTTAGTTTCACTTTCACATCTGAAAGTGATAAAGTGGGATTTAGAGTTTAAAAAAAGGACATTTCTCACCCACACCAATCATATCACTTCTAAAGATATAGATTTAAACAGTCTTATGAATTACTTTCATGTTTTTTATGTGAATTTTGGAGCTACAAAGTTCTGGTCACCATTCACTTGCATTGTATGGACCTACAGAGCTGAAATATTCTTCTAAAACTCTTCATTTGTGTTCTGCAAAAGAAAGAAACTCATCTGGGATGGCATGAGGGGAGTCATTGATGAGAGAATTTAAATTTTGGGGTGAACTATCCCTTTAATATGCATAAGCAACTGCAAGCCAAGTTGTTTTACGAAAAAAGTGCGCTATCAAAACATTGCTCTGTTTGTTTGAGCATCCCGACCAGCCCGACATGACAACATTGGCTCAAAAAGTGCCATTTTTTTGTTTTTTTGCAAGTGCTAACTGTGCTCGTTTAACACCTGAGTCACTCATGCAGTTATGCAGATCAGGCAACGGTGCTGTTGAACGCAACTTGCACTCACAAATCTGATCTTGTGGTCCGACACTGAGTGTAATATAGCAGAGGATGCCGCAGACCACAGTATTTGACACATCCTGCCAGCATCAGAGCATCACTTTAATAGCGTGATGTAAACTGCGGAGGGCAAATTGCAAAGAGGTTTGTGAATGAAGCGCAATCTTTAATGAGCATATTTTACATAGAAAGGAGGCGTGTTTGTGCACTATGACTTCATTTCATTAAAGACGCAGCGCAATTTCAGGGCTGAAAGTGCACGACAAATGTGATTGCGGGTGGTAAGCAGTGCCGTAGCAAGGTATTCTGTGCCCCCTGACTGTAAATTGCTTAGGGCCCCTTTCATATTAAAAAATACGGTTTAGAATTTGTTGTGAAAAACGTGCTAACATCATGCTAACAGATGCTAGCTTCGCCTAGCTAAGTGTTAAAACATGATAAAAATGTGCTAGCATCATGCTAACAGATGCTAGCATCGCCTAGCTAAGTGCTAAAACAGGATAAAAACATGCTAGCGTCATGCTAACACATGTTAGCATTGCCTAGCGAAGTGTTACAACATGTTAAAAACGTGCTAGCATCATGCTAACACATGTTAGCATCGCCTAGCGAAGTGCTAAAACAGGCTAAAAACATGCTAGCATCCTGCTAACACATGCTAGCATCGCCTAGCGAAGTGCTAAAACATGCTAAAAATGTGCTAGTATCATGCTAACAGATACTAGCATCACCTAGCGATGTGCTAAAACAGGCTAAAAACGTGCTAGCATCATATTAACACATGCTAGCATCACCTACATATCTAATAATGTATCTAGGGCGCCACTCATTTGGACAATTTCGCCAGAGAAGCTGGTACGGTGTCCTAGTGATGCTCATTCTGCAGATGTGCCCAAACCATCTTAGTCTTCTTAGTTGGATTGCTTCCTTGACCATTGACTGGTGGTCGCATGTTATTTGGATGGTTTCATTTTGGATGTGGTCGCGAAGGGAGATACTATGGATCTGCCGCAGGCATCTCATTTGGAAGATCTCGAGCTTGTTTAGGTCTTGCTTCAGTTGAGTACATGTTTCTGACCCGTATATGAGTATTGGCAGGATCAGCGTCCGGAAAAGGCGTATTTTGGTCTTAACGGAGATGTTGGCCCTTTTCCATAGGCACCAATTGAGCGAAACAAATGGCCGATTCTGCCATGAACATCAGTTGAAGACGCCACTTTCTTCTACACCACGGATCCTAGGCACTTGAATTCCCGAACCTGTTCGATCTGGGCTCCGTCGAGGTGGACATTAGCCGGCGACCCATCCGTTGTCAAAACAAAAAGACAGAATTGAAAACTAAAGAATAGAAATAGGACTGTAAACTGGATTTTAAGTAACAGTTGATGTTGATGATCAAATGTAAAAAAGGAAGAGGAGCCAACACTGAAATATATCTCTACCAACTCTCAAACCATATAGATATAAACCAGAAATATATATGTATATATATGCATTTGTTAAGAGCTAGCTTTGTCCTTCTGCAACCCAAATTTCTAATGCATTCACCACATGCACATTATTTAGATGTCTCTAGAAGAGGCTTATGTTGCCTGGGTGACCTGATTGTCAAAACAACTCATTAGTAATAAGAGCAGTGGCTTGAATCACACCTCTAGCCTCCAAGCTAGCATTCAGAGACATTTATAAAGCTGAGCCATCCGAAGCCGATGACCTTGATGGGCTTTTTAAACAAGACTGAGGGGCTTAATGGATCTTTACACCCAAGATCATTACACCTGGAGGAATACATTACAAGCTGCTTAATCACAGAGCAAAATTACCAACAGACACAGTCACCATAATTGGGCCTCTTTTGCTGCTTCAATGCGACTATTTAATGCAGGGTAAAATATCCATATATTCATGGGTTTCAAATCTAATCGAGATGTGCATATGACCCTGAAATGGTGTGCGATTTGTATGTTATGTGGCAGTTAATGTATAAGCTTACCCAAAAACTAAAATTATGTCATCATTTACTCACCCTAATGCTATTCCAAACCCATATGACTTTCTTTCTTCTGTAGAACGCTAACGATGTTAGCAGAATGCCACATTGTGCTCTTTTTCATATTGGAGATTACGGATGTTGGGCTCCAAGAATCAAACGTAAAGTGAGTTAATTCGACTTCTGAAGTCATGGATCGCTTTTTGTGAGAATAAAAAAATTTAGGTAACAGTGTGGCACTAAAATATAAACGGTATTAATTTGTGGAGGGTTTAAATGTAGAAATGTGAATATTTTAATTGTATCATCAAATAGTTTATAATGTGTCCAGGAGTGTTACAGACATTACATCAGAAATTAGCATAATTAATTCAGATTGAAAGTAATGTCCAGCATCGTCCAATCACTGTCAACCATGTTCAAATAAAATGATCCATTATAAATGGTGAATCTATGTACTGATGATCATTGTCACATGTGTGTCAAACATGTTGAGTGATCCAAACATCATCTGCAGCCTGAAACTGAACTTTTGATCAGATTTTAGGAGTGAACGCACTTAACTGCATAGAGAGCTATAGGATGCTCCCTTGCTCCCTATTTAGTGCATGACTTAACCTCCAGTGTGCTGTCTGTCTGTCTGCACTGGTCTCAGAACAGTTATAGGATAGTTATAGGATGCTCCCTTGCTCCCTATTTAGTGAATGACTTAACCTCCAGTGTGCTGTCTGTCTGCACTGGTCTCAGAACAGTTATAGGAGAGCTATAGGATGCTCCCTTGCTCCCTATTTAGTGCATGACTTAACCTCCAGTGTGCTGTCTGTCTGCACTGGTCTCAGAACAGTTATAGGAGAGCTATAGGATGCTCCCTTGCTCCCTATTTAGTGCATGACTTAACCTCCAGTGTGCTGTCTGTCTGCACTGGTCTCAGAACAGTTTGAAATGCACCTTATCTTCATCATGACTCCATATAAAGCATGCATTATTTGTTATTGTGATAATGCACAGTTAATAGAGTGGAGAGTGATCCAAGATGGCGGCGCGGTAGCACACAGCGGCCACTCCGGATCCAAAATGGTGATATTTTTGTTAAAAAAACCCGACTTTTGCGGCACACGGACAAATCAACAAAACCGACCTCCCTACCCTAAACCTTAAACCTAAACCTAACCGATAGTGTCAGAAAGAGCAAATGTGAGATGAAAAACCCAACCACATCATTTTGTGGTGCTTCTATGACACTTTTGGCTCGGATGTCGACTCACGTGCCCTTTAGGACTCGTTCCCCGGTCATTTACGTCAGAAGTGCAACGCTATTATCAATTGTGCTAACGTGCAATTGGATCACACTCGAACAAGCTTGTAAATGTAGTTGATTATGTAATGCAAACATTCAAATAAGTCATGTGCTATGGTAAAGTGTTTATATGTCATTAGATAGTATTGTGTGAGGAACAGGGTGAAAAGTAAGGGTTTATTAACTGATAATCTGCCGTTTCACTTCTGATCTAAGAGTATAGGTTTCACAAGGCGCCTGCGATCGCAGGCCTACGCAGATTCATGGGTTGCGCCGATGGCCAACAATCTCAAGAGAACTCTCGGCTGAGATCTTTGTAACTCACGCCAACCCGGTTCAAACTCTTGGCTGCATCTGACTCACGTCTGCACACTGCCACTTTGTCAACGCCTTCCTACAGCTATTTTTTTTCCTTTTTTGTTGGCTGACCATGGCAGATAAGAGTCAGGACCCATCGGAGCCACTGAAGCGGGATGGTCAGCCAAGTTCCTGACCTAAATGCTTGACTGCGGTTGGCGAATCACATTCAGTGGGCTGTGGAGATGGAGAGTCTCCTGCGTTTTACTTACTTGCAAAGGAAAGATATATCCACCCCATATTGAGAGACAACTGTGAGTGGAGGCCTGCATTAGTCACATCTGAATGACTTGAAGTGTCTCGTTTTTATCTGAGTGGTCACTGACTAAAGGAAACGAAAATCACAAATGAAATCTCTTTAACTGTGCTCAGATTTTCCAAGACACCAAAGTCTGAGAAATCTCAATCTGATCTCAAACATTTTTCATCAAATTCTCCCAAGAGCATATGAACTGAGCTTTGGTTTCCAAATCAGTTGCATAGCTCTTACTCTTACTTTATGTCAACAACTGATTAATCTGTCTATTTTTAATGGGATTTTATGAGAAACATCTGAGACATAGTTTATAATTAAATGCAACATAACTGAGAACGCCACTATGTCTCTGAAGCTGTGGAAGATTAAACTCTGAGTGACAAAATTGTCCTCTTGGTGGATTAAAATGTATGGCTTGAAACCAGGCCTGTATAGTGGGGTGAAAGGTGGTAACGATTATTGGGGCCCAAAGGTCCAGGTGGCCCCACAACAAATTCTAAACAGTATTTTTTAATGAGCAATGTACAGTCAGGGGACCCAGATTACCTTTCTATGGCCGTGCTTGAAACACTACAATGAAACTGTCCTGGTCTGACAAATATTTTAAAAATAAAATAGTGCAGTTCATCACTGGAAATTTAGCGATTAAACATGATTTTTTTTTTTTAAGAAGCCGAAATAAGCCGACTTGTTTTCTACCTAAGTATATAAAGTTTTTGGGGATCATGGTAGGTCTCTCTGGAAAGGTTTATTCATTAACAGTAAAAATTTATTTGAAATGTATGTTTCCGGTGTCAGTGCGCTGCTAAACATGATGTCCACATACATTGATTTTTTTTTTATTGTGTCACTATTTTCTTAATTATATTTTGCATAATGAAAATGAAGCCTTCATTAGGGACCATTATGATTTTTTGCATTGTGATATTATTTTCAGGACACTTAAGCACATTTTAATAGACAGACAGACAGATAATGCAGACAGATAGACAGACAGACAGATACTGCAGAAAGACAGACAGATACTGCAGACAGACATACAGACAGACAGACAGACAGACAGATAGATAGATAGATACTGCAGACAGACAGACAGACAGACAGACAGACAGACAGACAGACAGATAGATAGATAGATAGATAGATAGATAGATAGATAGATAGATAGATAGATAGATACTACAGACAGACAGATAGATAGATAGATAGATACTGCAGAAAGACAGACAGATACTGCAGACAGACATACAGACAGACAGACAGACAGACAGATAGATAGATACTGCAGACAGACAGACAGACAGACAGACAGACAGACAGATAGATAGATAGATAGATAGATAGATAGATAGATAGATAGATAGATAGATAGATACTACAGACAGACAGATAGACAGATAGATAGATAGACAGACAGACAGACAGACAGACAGACAGACAGACAGACAGACAGACAGACAGACAGATAGATAGATAGATAGATAGATAGATAGATAGATAGACAGATAGATAGACAGACAGATAGATAATTTTATTGATTTGGGGTGAAGTATGACAAGGGCATTTTATTGACATGTTTTGTTAGAAAAACCCCAATAGACACTAAGTGACTAGAAAAAAAAAAGAAGAAAAAAGAAGAAAATGATTGGAAGATGAGCTTCTTATATGGAGCAATTCAACCATTTCTGCCAAACAACCTGAAGTAACAACAAAACAAACAGTGGCAGGTAAGATCATTTAATGATGATGCACACTGATTAATTGTTCAGTGGTCGTTTGAACTTATCACAATTTAATGAGGCAGCGTGCCGTTATCACCAAGGTTCCAATACACTGTGCTCCTCATTAAGAGAAGTGAAGCTGCCAGTCAAACAGAAACACCAGACAAGCGGCTGGTAAACATCAAAGAATATGATGAGAGCGCATTTTCTCATGTGCTACTACAGCACTGGCGATTGACCTCTGTGTCAAGCTGAAGCTTTTGATTAAAGGACCATTTCAGTCACTGGCTAGTAATGGATTTTTAGGCAAATGATTCATTACTGCTTTAATTGAGGAAATTAAATGATGGGTGCAAAAGAGTCAAGCCAGCCAGAGTCCCAGCGACTGCAGTCCACGTCCGCAGTGTCAGACAGGCAGATTGCCAAAATTACTGCAAGGAAATTGAGGTCACTCCCACCCTCTCTCAAAGCTACATTTAAAAACATTTTATTATTGGTAAATGGTACAGACGTTGCTATATCTGATGTGATTGTGACTTCTGTGGCAGAAGCACAGTCATTAATGCATCTGAAAATTAATGACTTCCTGCATGCTATAGTATGTGTACTTCGAACAGAATGCAAAGTCGTTGTTAGCGTAGAGTACCCAAAATGTTCAGTTTTCAAAATGTGCTGTACACAACAAAGCACACTGCACAGAATACAGTACTACAATGAAATGTGCTCGACTTGATCTTCCATCAGTGTAATTAATCAACTGGAAGTAATATCAGCTGCAATTTAAAAAAAAAAATCTTTTTTTTAATAAAATAATTACATATAGATATACACAATGCATTCAGAAAGTATTCAGAACCAGTAATTCAGTAATTTTTTCACCTTTGTTATGTTGCCTACTTATGCTAAAATGCTTTTTTTTTTCTTTTATTATTTATCCACATAAATCTACACTCCATACCCCATAATTACAAAGCAAAAACCAGATTTTGATAGCTTTATGCATTTATTAAAAATAAAAAAACTGAAATATCACATTGACATAAGAATTCAGGCCATTTGCTATGACACTTGATCCTTGAGATGTTTCTGCACTTTGATTGGAGTCAACCTGTGGCAAATTCAGTTGATTGGACATGATATGGAAAGACACACAACTGTCTATATAAGATCTCACAGCTGAAAATGCAAATCAGAGCAAAAACCAAACCATGAGATCAAAGGAACTGCCTGCAGAGCTCAGAGACAGGATTGTGTTGAAGCACAGATCTGGTGAAGGCTACAAAAACATTTTGACTGCATTAGAAGTTCCCAAGAGAAATTTCGGCTGCATTGAAGGTTCCCAAGAGCACAGTGGCCTCCATAATTCTTAAATGGAAGAAGTTTAGAACAACCACGACTATACCTAAAGCTGGCCGCCTGGCCAAACAGAGCAATTGGTGGAGATGGGCGTTGGTAAGAGAGGTGACCAAGAACCCGATGGTCACTCTGGTTGTGCTCCAGACATCATGTGTGATGATGGGACAACCATTACTGCAACACTCCCCCAATCTGGGCTTTATGGCAGAGTGACCAGACGGAAGCCTTTCCTCAATGCAAGACACATAAAAAAGCACCTAAAGGACTCTCAGACTGTGAGAAACGAAGAATGAACTGTTTGGTCTCAATTCCAAGCGTCATGTCTGGAGGAAACCAGGCACCGCTCATTACCTGTGCAATGCCACCCCAACGGTGAAGCATGGCGGTGGTTGCATCGTGCTGTGGGGGTATATTTCAGACCCAGGTACTGGGGACTGGTCAGGGTTGAAGGAAAGCTGAACGCAGAAAAATACAGAGATATCTTTAATGAAAACCTGGTCCAGAGTGCTCAGGACCGCAGACTGGACCAAAGGTTCACCTTCCAACAGGACAATGACCCGAAGCACACAGCCAATATAATGCAAGTGTTGCTTAGGGACAACTCTGTGAATGTCCTTGAGTGTCCCAGCCAGAGACCAGACTTCAACCCAAACAAACATCTCTGTAGAGATCTGAAAATGTCTGTCCACTGACGGTCCCCACCCAACCTGACAGAGCTGGAGAGGATCTGCAGAGAAGAATGGCAGAAAATCCCCAAATCCAGGTGTGCAAAGCTTGTCGCATCATAACCAAAAAGACTTGAGGCTTGTGTCTGAATAATTTCTGAATGCACTGTATATGGATGTATTTATACTATATGCGTGTGTGTGTGTGTGTGCGTGTGTGTGTGTCTGTGCGTGTGTGTGTGAAATCAGTTGCCCTCAAGTAAAGCAAAACACTTTGAACTAACTAATCGTTCATGGGGACTCAACATAAACACCACCAAAATAACACAATAAAAACAACTTTGAGAAGTAGTGAGGTCAGAACGGGGCTTTTTTTTAAACAGAGGAGACAGGATTTGCTTCTTTGTGCTTCCCGCCTTCAAGAGTCTCAATCCGGGTCAATGCACTTCATTTCCCCCCGGTTCGCCTGTCAAGTTGAATATTTAGAGATCGGACCCGCCTGAGGCACACGCTAAAATATAACAGTTTGTAGTAAGTCTGTGGAGAACCAAAGGCAGGAAAATTAAGTCCTCTAGACTGAACGTTGTCCCGAGGGTGCTTGTCACACAGGCTGTGGCCGTGACTCATGTGGACCTTTTCCAGCTGCTGAACTAAGGTTCGACTCGCTCGGCTGTCCATGTATCCCATGCTGCCAGTGTCTGACATGTGCCGACGTCCTCTGAAACCCATGGCCGAGGGAAAAGTATATGGAATCGTTACATAAAGGACAGTGAAACGGCTCACTTTCGTGTTGCGTTCATTATGTCCACAATTGGAAAACCTCCATGAGTGTACAGTAATATTTCCTTGGCTGAGGTTTGCATGAAGGGTTTTCTGTTTTATACCACACTTTCCACAAACAAAATACAAAAACTGTGACTTTCAGGGTCTGAAACTCTTAAAGGGATAGTTCAAATCCAAAATGGGCTTGGAATGACATGGATAAACTATCACTTTTGAAATATTGTATATTTTTTCAGCAAACAGTCATTGAAAGGACATCCTTTAACTTCAGAAAATGTTGATTGTCCACCACAGGATGTCAAACTAAATATTATATGAGCTGTTTTGTTTTTTATTGGTAAGATAAGAGTTATACCCATTAGATAGACTAGTATGAACAATGTAGATTAGGTGTAAGGGTGTGTTCACACTTGTAGTTTGGTTCTCTTGGTCCTCTTGGTCCGGAACAAAAAAGAAAATGCTACATTTCGCTTTGCGTTCACATTGGCATTTTAACACCAAACTTAATGATACAAAACCAAAGGCATCAGGAAAATGTCACAACCTGATTGGACAGCTTTTATGACGTATATTTTTTGACGGAAATTGACGATCGTCCAAAACAATGCTCGCTTCTGGCGAAATGCGCTCGTTATATTTATATATGTATATATGGTGGTATTTTAACCAGCTGAGAACAAACGAAGAGCTAATAAAATGTGTAAAGGAGTCAAAACAGCATCAGGAATTCCTCCGTTGTATACACAAATGAAGATATGCTGCAAGGACGGTGGACGGCGTTTCTGACGCCTGTACCGAACTGTAATGGGCAACATACTGTAGCTCCTATGATGAGAAGACCCAGGTATGCTTGAGGTCAGTATTAGGCAAATTACTTCCTGTTTAGGTCCGTTTAGACGTCTTGGTTCCATGTTGCTTTCATATATCAATCGAACCGCACCAGAGTTCGTTTGGAAGCGGACCGAGACCCACTATTCAGGCGGGCCTGGTCTGCTTGTTTGGTGCGCACCAAGATTCATGTGGCAGCGTTCACACTTGTTCAAATGAACCGCACGAACAGAGCAATCGCACCAGAGTTTGTTTTAATCGAACCAAACATGCCAAGTGTGAACACCCCCTAAAAGTTAAGTTTCAAAGACAAAGTTCTCCACATTTCCAAAGGCACAGGACAGAAATGGAGTGGTGATGGCGTAGTGGCTAGAGCACATGGCTGCTAATCAGAAGGTTGCTGGTTCGAACCACACGGCCACCACCATTGTGCCCTTGAGCAAGGCACTTAACTCCAGGTTGCTCCAGGGGAATGTCCCTGTAATAAGGGCTCTGTAAGTCGCTTTGGATAAAAGCGTCTGCCAAATGCGTAAATGTAAACAGGCTTCTGAGTTAACCATACAGATATTTATGGAAACTATCCAAACACGGTGAACTGTTGATCTATGCAGATGTTATTTAGAAACATACTGTAACATTGATTAGTTGGAACCACAAAGCCTCAGTTGGTCAGCAGATAATCGAAAAAGGGTAAAATCTAATCGCAAAACCAACAAGACTCCTCTGGTGCCGGAGGGTGACTGACTAACATCCAGTTACTTGGCTCCAATCACTCCAACAATTCCTGTAATCGATTTATAAAGACTAAAGGAGAGATTGAGAAATGCAAAGAAGAAAAAAAAAAGTCTGCATCTTAAGAGAAAGAAAGAGACTGTATCTTCTTAATGCTGAATGCCATCGAGGCCCAGGCTGAATGTTTTCCTTTTATTCTAGAACAAAACATTGAGATAAAACACAGCTCACACGTACACGTTTTAAAACTCCTGCTTAATTTGATCAATGAATTAATTACAACTCACATGTATATTCCATCTCTGGGAGGTGTGCTAAATGAGCAAGCACCGTTATTGAATTCCTGACATGGGACCTTCAGACCTTCAGTCAACCCTCAGAGGTCAAATACACAAATGACCTTAACCATTCGTAATTATAACATAACCTGAATAAATGCACATGGTTAAAAATGTGTTGATTATCTTTGATTAAAACAATCAATGAACCTTGGGTGCCCATGACCCTGTCTCCGGTTCACCTGTTGTCCTTCCTTGGGCCACTTTTGGTAGGTATTTACCACTGCACACCAGGAACACCCCACAAGACCTGCTGTTTTGGAGATGCCCTGACCCAGTCGTCCAGCCATCACAAATTAGCCCTTGTCAAAGTCGCTCAGATTCATACGCTTGCCCATTTTTCCTGCTTCCAAAACATGAAATTCAAGAACTGACTGTTCACTTGCTGCCTAATATATCCCACCCCCTTGACAGGTGCCATTGTAATGAGATAATCAATATTATTCACTTCATATATATATATATATATACACAAATACTGTATACGGTATATTACAGGTGCAGATTTTTTCACTTTTGCAGATGGCTTGCTTTTCATGTTTTTTAATGAATTTTTATTTTATTACCAAATTATTAAAAATGCATATACCTGTACACCTACTTATTTGTGTGATTATCTAATCAGCCAATCACGTGGCAGCAGTGCAATGCATCAAATCATCCATATACGGGTCAGAAGCTTCAGTTAATGTTCACATCAACCATAAGATGTTTTCATAAATATGTGATATCAGTGATTTGGACCGTGGCGTGATTGTTGGTGTCAGACGGGCTGGTTTGAGTATTTCTGGGATTTTCATGCACTAAAGTCTCTAGAATTTACTCCGAATGGTGCCAAAAACAAAAAACATCCAGTAAGCGGCAGTTCTGTGGATGGAAACACCTTGTTGATGAGAGAGGTCAACAGAGAATGGCCAGACTGGTTTGAACTGATAACGTCTATGGTAACTCAGATAACCACTCTGTACAATTGTGATGAGAAGAATATAATCTCAGAATGCACAACATGTCGAACATTGTGGCGGGATACAACAGCAGAAGACCTCGTAGGGCACTTTATTAGGACCATAGTGTTCCTAATAAAGTGCTATGTGTGTGTGTGTGTGTGTGTGTGTGTGTGTTATTTATTTATTTATTTTACTTTTGCTGGTTGCTCACTTTTTAATTTTGTTCTTTTTTTTTTTCATTTTGTTTTCAAAACTGTCTAAATATATTTAAACAATGCCAGTATGACTAACAGAGTTGCACATTTAGCTTGGAGTTAAGCTAGTTTGGGATCCGATGTTGGTTTATAGTTAATGATAAATTTATATTTCCCATAAATTAAAGATGAAATATCTGTTTGATCATTTTACTTACAATAACTTTGGTGGCAGGCTTGAGTGGTTGAGCTTGACAAATGCAGTCTACAATTTGTGTAAAAATCTAAACAACTGAATGAGATTTTTTAATGTCCCATAGAAATGGGCTGAATTATATTAAGGTGTCTCAGTTTTATTGAGCTGAGAATGTTCCATTTCTTATTATGGGGGAAATTCACATGGGACATAGTGAAACATTACCTTTTGTTAATTAAAATTAAGTTATAAATCATTATAATTCTTTACAATTGAATACAACTTCATTTGTTCTGCATATATTGTCAGTGAGTCAGGTTTAAAGGGGTTAAAAATGAACTTATAATTCAATTAAATAATTACATTTAAAGGTGCACTCAGTAACTTTGGTCTTTGTGTCATCTTGGGCTTGGACAGTGACACCTAGTGGCTTGGATGCAGCATCATTTAAAATCAGTAGTTTCAGATGTCATTGTAGAAATGTTGTATTCACAGTCAGACATGATGACTTTAATCAATGAGGGAACGTGTCCAATAACAGGACGGTTACTGAGATTAAACGAGTAGTATTCGGCTGGTCATGTGCGGACCCTCTCCATGTTGAATAAGGTTACTGATATGACTGGAGTCTTCATTTTAACATGAATGCTCATGATGTCCTACATATATTGCACAATTACAATTCATGTCTTTAGGAGTTCAACTTTTTTAATGAGGAAAAAATGACTGAGTGCACCTTTAAATAATTCAACGTAATTTAAAAAATAAAAATATTTTAGAAATTACATGTGTTTCCTGAAAAATAATTAAAATAACATATATTATGTAAAATATACTGCTAATTATATATGTTTTACTATTATATAATTTTAAAAAAACACATTAAATAAAATATATTCCTAATATAGTACATATTTTTCCTGTTAAATTATTAAAAACCTATATTAAATATTTTAATAAGTCTTTTTCCCATCAAATAATTAAACATAACATTAAATCAAATACATTTGTTCTTATTAAATAATTAAAAATAACTTCAATAAAATATTTTCTTAATAAAAATTATTTCACTTATTTTCCTATTAAATAACTTAAAATAACATATTACATCAAATAAATTCTCCAACTTTGTTTTACCTATATTTGTAATATACTATATATTTTTCTTGTATTTTTTTTTTTAATTTTTCACTAGTTTTATTAAGTTTATATATATATATATATATATATATATATATATATATATATATATATATATATATATATATATATATATGTATGTATATATATATTTTTTTTAAAAACATTTTTTTTTTTTTACAGAGTAATTATTCAGCTGTTTTCCTTACATATTAGTGATAAACAGCACAAGTACTTGTCGGTGGGTTAGTGTCGGTGCATTTGAAATTTACTTTATTTATTAAATTAACTTTTTAACTACATTAACCTGTGAGGTGACTAAAAATCACTGTCAGATGAATAAAACGACCTGCAAAAACACACCAAATATTCCAAATCTAATTTACACCTTTTTACCCTGTTGAAAAAAATTAAACAAAATCAAGCAAATATTGTTTAAGAAAAAGATTCTGAGAAATACACTTGTGGCGATCCATGAGGAAAGCCTGATTTAGTTCACTACTGATTGATCAAAACAATAAAAGCTTGATATTTGGCTTAATGTCACTTTCATTTTACACTCTGAATTATGAATTATGCACATTAATAGTTAAGGCCACTGCCATAGAGACCCTCAACAGATGCAAGCGAGCCTAAATCTTCACAGTTGGTAACGTCACGTTGCGAGACACAAGGTTGAATCAGTGGCCTTCTAATTTTCCCGCCAAGCTGTTGATGTCCATTAATTAGAGCTGCCATCCATGACAGAACTCCGCTCGGAATGCTCTCTGTTGTCACTTCACTTCAGAAAGTGCAAGCGCTGAATGAGTGACGCTCACTGTCAATACTTCTTGTTCTTTTTAGTGCACTGTAGGTGTGAACTGCAGCATACTTTTGAGTGTGATGGACTGGTTTTCCTCACATATCTGTAGTGGAAGTTCAAAAACACATTCAATTCTGTGTATTCCTGTAAACATATGAAACAATTCCATCCAATCCTATCGGGAAGACACGCAGGCTTGAGTGAGGTTTCAGATGCCATTTATTTGATGAATGTAAAACAGAAAAGTAATGTCTCTCTTTGGCAAAGGCCTCGTCTGGCGGTCCAAGGGAGTTGTACTCGGAACCAAGTCATATCCTGCCGGAGATAGGAGGCAGGGGCGAGGAGCCTACCCCCGTGCGGGACGGGGCTCAACTGGTGGTGGTGGGGTGGTGGAGGTTGCCGTGTTAGCACACTGAAACAGCAATGTGATAGATTGTGAGCAGATTAATAAAGCAACGGCTTACCTGCGATTGGCTAGGAATTACCCAGCTAATGGTGTGATGATGTACAGCTGCTAGTCTTCCCATTAGAACTACGCTGCGCTCACATTTCTGTTTAAACATTTTTTTTAAAAATCAACTTTGAAGCTGACTTTCAAAACTAAACCTAACCCAAGAAATACCGGAGTAAAAAGTGACAACTACCCCCACTATACGAACACAGGTCAATCTATATGCCCCTCAAATAGCATCCTGGCAACAGATATGGTTGACATCGTGTCTTCCTAGATGTGCATCCACGGCAAAATCACAATCCACACAAGAATGGACGTGTCCACACATAGCAGACAACATCTAAAGCTAGATCAATATAATCTATGTCTGCGAACAGGATTGTCGTGTTTGATTTTCTTTCATTAAAGGTGGTAAAATATTGGCACAATACAGCTGTGTGTGATTCTCTTGTGCTTCAGATAATCAGCAGCTAACAGAGATGTTTTGGGGAATTTTGGCCTTTTTCTACAATCCGATTCTCATTAAATACTCACATACAAGTTAAACCCTAACCCTAACCTTACCTAACCTTAACTTAACCTAACCTAACCTACTGTAACCCTCTTCTCATTCTTTCCTTTTGTTTTGAAATAGTTTCTTGTTTTGTGTTGTTTTTGTTTAGTTTTTTTCTTTTCAGCTGTGTTATTTTAGCTTTTGAAATAAACAAATTGACTTTTAAACCTGGGACTTATGGTGCGTTCACGTACAATCTGAAGCGCGTGTTTCATGCGGCGCGATTACATACAAAGTCAATGCAAAGGTGTGAATAGACACAAATACTGTATTATGTCAGGACTACCAGCTAATGTAAAATTATTTAGTATCATATTTCCAACCAAATGAATCCTTTTATGTCATCCTGCACAATGGTATATACAGTATATATATATATAATTCTGATCGCATGCATTGTATGCTTTCTATATTAATCAGAGCATAAAGGGGCTTAAAATAACCCCAATCATGCAAATGAGTCAGCTTCCAAACAAAGGAACATTTCCCGCTTGGAAATTGCACCTTTCTCATTGGTCAAGCCAGACTCGAGAGGAGGGACCTCCAGCAGAAGTTAATAGACACATCCCGCCTCTTACTCCTCTTTTCCACTGGCTATTTTCCCCTGACCCTCTGCTGCTGGTCGGGCCTCAACACCTGCAACACCATCGGCCCAAGGAACCATCAAGCCTTTCTCCTGCGACTGCATCCGGGCGCTCTCTCAACAGCCAAGGTAATTACAAGTATCGTACAAGTAGCTAACTGAACCTATGTTAGTATAAGAGGTAAACCCCTTTGTAACAAAAGGTGCTTTTAAATTAAGAGCTTGATGGTTCCCTCAGATGGTCAAAATATCCTTTCTGAGAATTGATCGATACCGAGTGTTCACTGAACGAACAGATAAATTGATTATATGTTCATTCGGCTACCTCCAGTTGATTCTATTAACCAATCCAAATGTTCATAATAATTATAACGAGTTATGATTAATTATTCATGTTTCCCTTTTAATGATATGTTGACTGTGGTATAATTTGAAGCCGTGTTAGCACACTGAAACCTCAGTGTAATAGATTGTGAGCAGACTTATAAAGCAATGGCTTACATGTGATTGGTTGGGAATTACCCAGCTAATAGTTCAATGTTGTACAGCTGCTAGTCTTCCCGCTAGAACTATGCTGCGCTTACATATACAAGAAAAAGCCTGTGCCCGTGCATAATCAACCTCCATAAGGGTTGATCAGTCCCCTCACCTCACCTCACCTAATTTAACCTAACCCCACAGGATCAGTGTTGGGTAAGTTACTTAAAAATTGTAATCCACTAAAAATGGCTAATTATCTGACAAATGTAATCAGATTACTTTACTAATTAACTCATTGGAAAAGTAATCACATTACTAATACTGATAAAACAGTGGTAAAGAACAGAATATTCCTGGAAGATCAATCTTTAGTGGCATGTTATTGGTTCTTCTCATGTGAAAGAAGCTGCAGTGCACTAATAGGGCACATAATGTGCGCTTTCATCTGGAAGATGTTTGTGGTCGAGTGTTCGTCTGGGAAGAGAGAAAGCAGTAAGGGTTTTCACCTGAGATTATGGCAGGATTGGTAATCTGGCATACCAGGCATTTTCCCGGTGGGCCGACACACTTTGTGGTCGATCAGGGGCAGACAGGCCATCATGTGAATGGGCCGCGATAAACTGAAATTAGCCGATGCAGAACGGGCCTCAAAATGGCGCCGTGAAATTCCGAAGGGGGCAGCGATATGCAGAACAACAACTCAACGCACAACAACTTTTGGGCCAGTTGTTATGTAAAATCCCAGGCCAATTTCTCTTTCCATTCCACCGCTGCCTGAGATGAATTGCTGGTAATGGCTGTTTCTTTGTTCGCAGTGAGAACCAGGAGAAATCAAAGGGGCTGGACCTCAGAGTGAGGTAGAGAGAACCCAGCTGAAGCTACAAGTTTGAGTGTTTTGAGTGAAGCTTTACCATTACGTAGTCAAGCGAACGTGTTTTTGTGTGAAGAATAAATGTACATTTGAGTTGGATTCGCTGGAGACAGCTTCCTTATTCCTTGAACTTTGTTACACTGGTGCCGAAACCCGGGATTAGAGGAAGAAGGATACGCTGTCATGGAGTCGTCGCCGCTTGAGGAAGTCTTCCAGTCCTTTGCCAGCATCCACCAGGGTCAACACCAGGCCTTCATGGAGCTTTTGGCTCATTCGGGCCCAGGAGGAGGACCGGTGGGTGCTGCCTCTACTTTTTCTCTTCATTAGTTGGGTTTCCATTCAGGTTTTGTTATGCACAAATTAAAAATGTGCATACAAATAGTTGGATGGAAACCCACCTAATGAAGAGCATGCTTGAGATGAAACATGAAAAATCACTTGTGAGCAGAATATTTATATTTGACATAATTTCCAATCAGACCCTGTACATAGGATAAGCGGTTGACGATAGATGGATGGATGGATGGATGGATGGATGGATGGATGGATGGATGGATGGATAATTTCCAATCAAGTTGTAATTCGGCCAAAATACACAAAGTGTAAAAATATTATTTGTTTGTGTGTATTTAGGATACATCAAATGTAAGCTATTAAATTAGCCTTACTAAGATATTGAAATATTAAGTGTCTACTTTGTCTCTGATGTTTCTCTTAAAATTCCTTGGGAAAAATTTCAAATGGACACAAATGAGACAATTGTTGAAATACAGAGCTATGAAATGAATGTGGAAAGCATAGCTCAGATTATTTGCACTTGAAATTCCATAATAAGCCTCATTTGCATGGAAAAGAATGACAATGACTTCATTTAAATACAGCTTGCATAGTGATAAATCAGTGCAAATCAATTCCAGGAGGCAATTATTGCTCTTTAATAAAACTAAAGTTCATTTCCAATAATGGTTCCAGATTACCATGGTGCATGCGGAGAGTTTTATTCGTAAAATCCCACACAAAATTTCCATGCACTTAGCACGATAGACATATTACTGCCCACTCTAACAACTTTTGCAATGCAGTCACATTATAAATATGCACCAAAAATGGCCTTTAGCTTCGAGTGACCTTTGAGAAAGCTGTATAGATTGCCGTGGGGCCGGAATACGGAGTTCCCTAGACATCCGTGGGTACAATCAATGCATCTCCTGAGCAGCATAAAGCCTCCACCAAGGGAATTGAATATCTTCATAAATAACCTTTCTCTCTTGCACCCAGAATCTAAATCAATCCTCAATTGGCTTCCGGGCCATCTGCCAAAACCATCTTTACTCGGCCATGAAGCTCTCGACCAGTCTCGTCTCTGAGGGGAAAGAATGCGAGCAGAGTGCTGGTTTATGACGGGAAACTCGGTTGCGTTGCATCATAAACATACCATTTTTGTGTCGCTGTGTCAAGTTTGTGTGAACTAACAAGGATTAGTTCACACAAAAAGGAAAATTCAGTCATTGTTTACTCGCCGTTTTCACAATCAGTTCGTTTGAGCACTCCAAACGGTCTCAGAGCGATATAACGTGTATATGTGGACAACTCAAATGGTCTCAGACACACACCCCACCCCCCAAAAGGTCCCACAAATGAACCAAACTTAGACCACCTCAGGAAGAGAAGCTTCTGAAAAACGCTTGATGGTGAACTTTGAAGCGCTGTGATGCGATTAGCGCTTGCTGAGGTTCGCTCCAAACCCCCACGAAAATACAAGCTATTTTGATTGTTAAAGCAAAGCTCTCCGTTTCATTTTAATTTAACGTTTGCGTGATGGCTAATGATTTGGGTTCATTAATATATGCATTGTTAATGACACACAGGAGCAGACGCCCACTTTATTTCTGTTGAGAAACATATTTTCAAATAGTCAAAGAGTCTCATTTCGTTTTAAGTGTTAATGGCTTTCATCTGAGACCCTTAACATAATGTGAAAGTAAAGAATTTAGGACAGAAATATATTACTATTGCATACTATTATTATAATTTATTCCAATATAATTGGCTGGGTTGTCTGGGTTATATTTTAAACTGTGTAAATGTATGTAAAGATGACCATAAAGAGGGACATATTTTAAGTATTTGGAAATATTTAAACTTTAAAAATATAATTTTTCATGTCATTCTTTCCCTGTGCAATATTTTAAGTTGTTAAAGCCTTAAAGGAAATCATATATCCCTTTTATGTGATTCCAAGTTATATACATTAGTTCTTTAGGTGAATGTGTATGTGTACACACATACACCTTAAGAAGTGACCATTTATCTCATAATCACAATTATATGTATTCCAGTTTATTGTTATCAGGAATGGAAAATCAAAGAGAAACATAGAGGAGCTACAGGCAGCCACAGTCACAACGTGTCCTAACCTGACGGCAAATTACACATGATAAAAAGTACATTTTCTTTTATAGTTTTTGACCTGACCAGCAGTGACAAGTGATGGTATATTCCATTGATCGCTTTTTTTCTATTTTCAGCATCCCGCTGGTAACTCCGTCCACTATAAAATGGCACAGGTCCAATAACTTTCAAAATAATAAGGCTGGGCATAGAAATGCATCAATTCTTGGACTACAAACTCTTCAGACATGTTTAGTAAGTTCTGTTCTCTGTTCTGTGTGCAGTTGTGTTGTGTTCTGTCGCTATCACTGTTTTTAGATAAACAAAATGAGTTTTCGCTTGAACGCCCCAATGTCGCGAGGGGTCTGTGTGAACTGTTGCTCTCGTGTCCTATCATGAACACACACAGGAGATCAACGGTCAGTGGACATTTTCACTAAATAATACATTCGATTTCAGTTTCATCAAATCTTATCGTATACTTTCATAACAATCATGAGTCTCATGAATAATTCATTAAACTTCTGAATGATACTTTTGTGTCCTTTTGAAGCTTGAAGAGGTGGTCACCATAAACTGCCATTGTATGACATCACTGAGCACAACATTTTTACACAATTTCTTCCTTTGTATTCAGAGAAAGAAAGTCATATAGAGTTATAACAACACTGGGGTGAGTAAACATTGACTGAATCTACATTTTTGGGTGAACTATCCCTTTAAACGAAGTTTGAAACTTAGAAAAACATGTCTTGAGATCCCTGCCTTCAGTTTCGTGCTCCATAAAGCTGTGTTTGAACACAAGAACATGTTCTCATCTTGTGTTTTCTGCTCTCGGTAAGTGTGGTTTATTATCTGTCTGTATTAGCTGCATGAGTTTTGCTTACTGCCCCCTGGAGAAAACAGGTGGTACTGCATGCTTGACTGTGCTCAGATGTAAGAAATATTCCTTATAACGCTCTGGGGACATGATGAATTGCGTAAACTAATCGCACTGAATAAACGTGTTAAATCGACAGCCCTAATTTATTTTAGTTTTTTATTTATGTTTTGGAAATGTTGAAGTCAATCAATTCAGCAGTACCTATTACAATAACCTTTTCTCCATAGTCATGCAACATGTTTTATTGTGTTGGCTTGACAAAGGTTTTTTTTTTTAAATCCCTAAACCAAGAACAAAATTATTAATTGTAACTCTTTTCTAGAGTTTTCAAGATACATCTATCAAATTTGGCAAATACCTTGAGACTGTTCTGACTCGAGATGCAATGTCTTTTTTTTAACTGTTTTTTAACAGACTTACAGTTTTTCCATAACGGACAACTGACAATCCCCAAAATCCCATAGATTTACATGGCACATTTCAATACCCTGGACCAGCACATATGAACCGCAGTACGTCTGTTCTGACAGCAGTAGAAAATCATAGGTTACAAATGACTGGGCAGCATCAGTGTCTCTCAAAATGTGTATCTCTTTCTGTTCTTCACATTTACCACTTACAGAGATTAACCCTTTCATTAGAAATGGCTTAAACTTCACATCTAAATCATCAGCCTTTTGCACATCGTTTGAACATTTGCTCACATTCTTCACAAAACCAACTGGTTTCGCCTGACTTTGCTGTTACTTTTGTTTTAACGTCAAGCAATCTGCAATCACGTGTCTTTGCTTGTGACAATAAAAACGTTCCCTATTTCTTTTGTGTGTGATGGAGTAATTTTAGATCGAGAATTCGAGCTTTGAACAGAAGATGAATTCACAGTTGTATCCAATCGGGCAGAAATGAATATGTTCTTGTGCATCAATACGAATTCATCTGCAAGACCTGCAGCTTGTGAAAGAGAAGTAACTTTCTGTTCATTCAAGTACGTTACCACTCGTTCACTTAATTTCCTCCAGCAGCATTAAGTCCTTTAAGGAATTTAAGTCTTGTATTTTACTTGCTGTCAACCATTTGTCAAATTCCCTTCTCTCAGGCAAATTCCACGGAAGTAAGCTTCAGGAACCAGCTCATATGCACCAAAAATGCAATTCTTTACAATAATACATTGCAAACTATCCTCTAAGGATAGGGTTGAACAGACCTCCAGAGCTTTTCTACCAATTTGCATTGCAATAAAAGACTCCCATGTTTCTTTTGTACAGCGGAGAGAAGCTATACACTCAAACAAATTAAAATAAGTATCCACCTCGGTCTCTCTGAACTGAGGCACCAATGCAACGTTTTTATTAATATCAAAGGCAGCTGTTGATACATCACTCATAGTTTTTACAGAGGTACCAACAGGATTATAATGCACAGCTGACCCGGAAACAACTTTTATTGATTCCAACTCAATTTGGCGCAATTTGACCTGTTTTTCAGACAAAATCTCCAGTTTACGGATCTCGAGTCGTTGCTCCATTTCAGCCTGACGCGTCCATCTGAATTCCGGCGAGGCGAACCTTAAGTTGTGCAGCATCCCCAGATCTGGTGGAATGAGGAGAAAATCACTCAGCGCCCTCTATGACATATACGGGCCAGACGGATGCACATCAGCAGCCGATGGAACAGCCTCACCACCACCATACGCATCTGGCAACACAAACACTTTTAATTCCCAAAAATTTGAAGTGTTACATAATTTATAGTTTTCTTATGAGATTACCTCAGAACAGAGACTTCGAAGTGTTCAGTGATTTGTATCAATTCATCCTTTCTACACATCAAATTGTTCTAGCGTTGGGTTCTCAATACATTTCTGTACATCAAAAGAACTCATGTTTCTGTAACAGTACTTTCACAATATACTTTTCCAACATACACAAGTTATTTTTCTTTCTTTCACAGCACAAACTGTTACATAAATGTGCACAGCAAGCTATAATTAACATCCAGGGAATAATGTTTTATTAATTTTTTTAACCACCATCAACTTTAAATACATCCCGGACAAGCCCCCGTTAAATCTTACAATGCAAATGGGAATAAAGATCTAGGGATATGTGGGGAAGTAGCACTTAAAGGTCACCTATTATGGACCTTTTCACCAATGTAATTTAAATCTTTGGTGTCCCAGAATGTGTCTGTGAAGTTTCAGCTCAAAATACTCTACAGATCCTTTATTATACCATGTTGAAAATGCCCATTTTTGGGTGGGAATAAAAAGGAGCTGTTTATGTGTGTGTGTGTGTGTGTGTCTTTAAATGCAAATGAGCTGGTGCTCCCCGCCCCATATCCAGAATAGGGTGGAGTTTTAACATCTCTGCTTTGTATAACTAGACATCATAAGCAATATGACTGACAGCGAAAATAGTGGTGTTCAGCCCGATATGTTTGAACCGGAGTCAGACACGGATGAGGGAGAGACTCCGTCAGAAGGAACAATATTGAGAATGAACCAGGAAGTTTCCGAATGGTTATTTGATAAATGTATTTATTTGTTGTTTTTTCAGCAGTTTTGCAACAATGGATGAGCAACACACACACACACACACACACACACACACACACTCACAAATACTGTTACAATGTTCGCTATGCGCTATAACGAAACAACACACACAAACAAACATGTCCGTCGGCAGTGTCTGTCAACAGTCGTGGGCAGGGCACTTTGTGCAGAATCTGCAAACGGCTTGTTCTGAGACAGTGCTTATGATTAATGGGGATAGACAACACCTGAAGTGAGTGGCAAACACTCCTAATCCTAATGTGTCTAATACATTACCCAAAAACTCCTTTATGGTGTACCATGTATGTCACGTGACCTACTTACCTGCTCTCTCCTGCCCAGCCTATTACATACAACATAGTCGAGTTGGTAATCAAATACATGTATCAAACGTACACACACACCCAGACACACTCAAGTCACGTTTATCTCCAAGTATCAAATCACTCATTACATTAACCAAGTTCACAAACAGCATGAACCACATAACCAAAACAGTCCAACACACAAGATTAGCAAACAAACACGAGAAAGCATGAGACACAATGCAAACAAGACTGTGAGCACGAATCTGGGGAAAATGGCCTCACCTTTATCCACCACAGATGGAATAGGATTGGTTGAATAACTGGAAATTAAGTCAGTGGATAATGATGAGTTACAGGAGTGTGAACCAATGAAAATCTAAGAAAGACAACATCAATGAATACATAGGTACATAGACACACACGAAAATGACTGCCTACGCAACAGTGTAAAACACAATAAATAAATGTAAGTTTCATGTTCCAAAAAGCGTTCACAGGTCAAACCTTTCTGATGAGTTTGCAGAATCTAACGCCAGGTTTAATTTGCAAGGTTGTACTGAGCGGAGTTTACTTTTTCAAATCATATTGCTTGTGATGGCCATGTCTTGAGAGCTCATGTCAATGCAATAACTGCAGCCAAAATCTCTGCTAATGCTACTTTGACAGCATGAATGCTGACAGGGGCATAGCGACTTATCCAGCAATCTCATTCTTCAAGAGTTTTGTTTTAATTAGCCAAAGACCAAGAAATACTTTGTTTTAAATGATGTGTTTACAGCTCATGTGTGTAATGTTAAAATTAATATGCAAAGTCAACTATAAGTAAACCGTCTGTAGGTTGATTTCACATAAAGTAAAACACTGTGGGTGTGTCGGCTATCAGACATTTTTCTGTTTGTTTGATCATACGATATTACAACAATGGTTCAACCAATAGTGTGAGTTTGGGGTGGGACTATCTGTTTGAACAACCAATGAAAGATGGGAAGTTTTCTGTGATCTGTTTGAAAACAGTGATTTATTCTGTTTGGTGATAATGATAATAATGTCGCAGAAATGACTCCAGCTTTAAGGTCAAGCAAAAACCAGCCAGTAGCGTTAGCATTTTCCTAGCGCCAAATAACCCTGTCTGCCAGGGCAAATGTCACGTCATGTAATTAATATTCATGAGCATAGCTGATAAGTTTGCATCATACCCCCCTTTTCAGTTCACTCCTGCAAGAAGGGAGAAAATATGTTTTTATTATTATCATTTTACCTGCATAATAATATAGAAATGCCCTTACAAAAATCGAGAGTTCATGGCAAATTTGACGCAAACTTGCCACAAATTCGCCACTGATAATTGTTGCCAAAATTGTTGCCAAAGGTTTGCTGGAGGTTCGCCACTATTGGTGGGAAACTTGTGGCAACAAATTTGAGGTGGATCAAAAGCTTGTTTACATGTGAAAATAGCGCGGCGGCACATTTTCCGCAAATTTGTGTTATGTTTGCAGCTAGTTTAGATTTTTTTGTAAGGGTAGATGTTTTTTCTTGTGGGTGACAGTCAAAGAAAAACAATCTGTCCCATATGACTCCAATGCCAAATATAATGAGCTGCACTAAAAGGATCATTCCTGCTATGTCCCCATCATATTTGTTTAAATATACAGGATACAATTTTTAAAAACACAATTTTTTAAAGATTGTATTTTTATTTTATTAGTATTTTTTTTATTAGTAAATTAATAAACATGATGCTGGAACTGAGCACCCATGCGCAAAGATTTTGTACTTTAGTTAGTGAAGCATATGCTAATTACTCTCAATCCATACAATTTTAAAAACACAATTTTTAAAAGTGGAAATATTAGTATTAGTAAACATGGTGCCAGAACTAAGCGTCCATGAGCAAAGATAGCAGTCATCAGATTGCATAATTTACGTAAACCAACTCTTAGCATAAACTAACTTTCAGTCACTCATTGAACAGTAGCTAAGATACAATTTTAAAAACAATTTTTAAAGACCAAAATAGTAGTAAATTAATAAACATGATTCTGGAACTGAGCACATATGTGCCAAGATCTTGAGATTTAGTTTAGTTTAGTTAGCTTAGCACAAGCTAACTGTTGATCCCTCACTGAGCAGTTAGCTAAGATAACAATTTTAAAAACAACATTTTTAAAGATGGAAATATTAGTACACAAGGTCCTGAAACGGAGCACCCGATGAGCAAACATAGCAGTCTTCAGATTGCATATTTTACATATCATAGCGTAAGCTAACACTCAATCCCTCACTGAACTAGCTAACTTTATTTATTTAGTATTTATCATGTTCAGTATCCTGTCGAGTTTTGCCTGGGCTTGTTCAAAATCTTCTATTCACTTTCACAGAAATACTACCTTAAATTACAACACAGGCATATTATGTTTTAAGTAGCAGTTCATAACCGTATGACAGGAATGACCCAAAAGACGCATGTATTTCTCTGAATAGTACAAAGAATGTTTGTTTGTTGTTGTTGTGATTTTATAGAGAGTTTTTGTGATAAGTAGCCATTGGTTTACTTCTAGGTCCACAACATGGAATTTGACGGACTCAGAGTGTATTTGGAAAAAAAAGTAAAGAATATAAAGTGAATGGGTGCTAGAGAGGAAACTACCTGTCAATGGATGTCCTTATATCCACCAGAATCTCCAACTTTCAGGGATTTAAGTGTATTTGATTTGCACTGTAGAGAGAAACTTTAATGCATTGTCAACAGGGCTCCAGAGATGGCCATTTTCACTGGTACAACCCAAAATGGGAAAATTCACAAAATACTGCCTGATGTGTCTTGAGAATTACAGAGTTTTTTTTCCCTGTTAAAAACATCTTTAGAATTCCCTTAAAACTTTCCAGATTGATTGCACATTATTTTTCAAGGAGACAACAAAGAAGCCCTGGCTCTGCAACTGTCACTTTGACACCTCTTATCATTTCATAACAGAGATGTGCCATAATCGTTTCCAGTTCAAAGATTTGTATCATTCTCGGCTGAGAATTACAGGCAGAAATGGAGTGAAACAATTAAACAAGCTCTTTCATTTGCATTTAATGAGGTGCACGGGTCTTTAGTTGGGGTCGTTGGTGATTTCAGAGATACCTCGCACACCGGCTTTTGGTTAGCACATTGGTTTTGCAATCACTCGCTGTTATTGGACTGGAAAATATGTCAAATTGAAAGTTTTCCCCAATCATCTATTAAAAAAGAGTAAAAAGTGAACACAAGGGGGCAAAATCACTTAACAGTTGTGCTACTTTTGTGTACCGCAAACCTGCATCTTACTCAATAACCACCAGCAGTCTAATTTTACCAGGTGCCAAATGTGCTGAAATAATGTTGTTGACATCAACAACAAAAGCGACAGGAAGTTTTCTCTCCCCCGTTTAAAGATTGAAGAGCATATTTACTTATATGAGCCCATTATTATCCCATTAGTTTCCTAATTTCCTAATAAAAACGTAATTCAAACAGAACACACATATTACACAGGAGGAAAGGCTCCTCATAACCATGGCTAGGTCAGTGTTGCTAGTCTTAAATAATAGTAATAATAATAAGAAATTATAGTATTTCTGAAAAAATAAATGCTAGCTGAAACACATCTGGAAAAATGCCACTGTTGATATAAAATGAGGTCTAATAGATTCTGCCTTTAGATTACTTCATATGAAACTATAACATTTGGTCAAAATATAACAGTTACTTTTACTCATGTAAAATCGTGAAACAATTGGTAAAGGTGATGATGCATAATGTAAAACAAAATTAGCGCATAGCACAGTGTTGCTCTTTTCCTCCTCAGTGCTGTTTGGCATGTCAGGGCTGTCTACTGTTTGAGGGGTTTGACTTGACTTCCCCCGTAATGCTTTAAACTATAAAAGTCTCACTAGAATTGAAATTGGTCACATCAGCAATATCGTGGGAAGCCCAGTTGTTGCACGTGCGCGCCAGAGAGAAGATGATGAGCTGGTTCCGTTACACTTGTGCGAAAGTGCAGATGAGAAGCCTTTAGCTGATTATCATTATCATTAAATCTGACTCGGCAGTCCTAAATAGGCCGTCACTTGGGCGGCCGCTGAAATATCTTCAATGGGAGAACCATGGCATTGTTCTTTCCCTGCTGTCCATGATCCAATCTGAATAGACCTGCGACCCACTAGTTGAGAAACATTGTCTTTTAACTCACACACACTCACTTATATCAGACCCCCTCGCCTCACTTCTCTCTGGCATTTTCTCCACTGCATGTGTGTGTGGGGCAAGTTGACGAGTCTGACAGGCAGACGAGGAGAAAAGGAGATGCGCACGTGCAGGACCACGCTCGACCATGCTATTTCACACAGGGAGATAAAGTGCTTGTATTGCCTCCCACTATGAGCTCCAAATTACTCAGCAAGTGGCAAGGACCCTCTGAGGTCACACGACAAGATGGAGATCTCGATTATGAGATTAGGCGAACAGATAGGGGAGGGACACATCAAATCTATCACCTCAAACTATGGAGGGAGGCGGTACCTGTAGCCTTGGCGACGGTAGTTCGGGAGAGGGCCGGAGGTGACTCCAAAACCAAATTCATTCACGCCGGTCTCCTGTGGAGACCACCTCTCACTGTCGCAGCTTACAGACATTGCCCGGTTGCAGGCAGAATTCACGGATGTGTTTTCACACCTTCCCGGACGCATGAGCCTTATAGAACACCATATTGAGACCTCCCTGGGGGTGGTGGTTCGTAGCTGCCCCTATTATCTTCCTGAACACAAGAAAAAGATAGCTCAGGAAGAATTGGAGGCAATGTTTGAAATGGACGTAATGAAAGAGTCGCACAGCGATTGGGCCAGCCCGGTAGTTCTGATACTGATGAGTGATGGTTTGGTTCTGTGTTGACTACTGGAAAGAGAATGCGGTGTCCAAATTTGATGCTCACCCAATGCGGGAAATGACAAGTTACTCGATTGGTTGGGTGTGGCTCAATTTTACTCAACGCTGGACTTATCAAACGGTTTTAGCAAAAACGGCTTTTCCACACTGTTCGGATTACACCAATTGGTGACACTTCTGTTCGGTTTTATTTAAGGAATTAATTTATTATTCAATTATTATTCATTATAATTATTAGTATGTTTACAATTCACAATTTGACAATTTTAGAAATAGCGCAATAACATAATACTCAACTTTTTTTGCAGTATATAGTATGTATATGTGGCAGGGTGGAGGGCAGGTCCGGGTAGTAATTTTACACACCCGGTCCCTTATCAGGCTAATCAAGCCTCCGAGAGGGTTAAAGGCCGACTGCGGATGGTGGTGCGATGGAGAGAGAGAATGTTTACGGGCAGCTGTCCGTCCTATTTGTGTGTTTATGTCTTTTGGTTTCCGTTTTACATTAAAATATTATTTATATTATCAAGCCGGTTTTTGCCTCCTCCTTTCCATTGAACTCCTTTACACTGGTGCCAAAGAACCGGGAAGGAGGAGGGATACGCCGTAGTGGAGTTCTCACCGCTACCATCCACCCCAAAGGTGCCCGGCCACTTGGAAGCGGAGGAACGGCCGCCGTCCGCGAGGGGAGAAGGGGCTCCTAGCCGACTGCCTGGAGCAGTCAGGGCCACTGCCAGGGGTGGAGGAGACCCCTACCAGCCGCTGAAACACGGCGGAGTCTGAGACCGCTAAACAAGAGTGGGGAGGGGCTCACTGCCGACCGCCTGGAGCGGGAAAACCACTGCCAGGGGTGGGGGAGACCCCTTCTGTTCCCAGAGAACGTGGTGGGGCGTTCCGTCCGCCAGGGGCTGGAGGAATGCCTCCGATCCACCTGGGGAGGCACAGCAGTCGTCCACTAGAGGGTGGGGGAGTGGCCGAGGATCAAGCTACGGCGTATCGGCGAACCGGCGTGTAAGTGTTTTTTTTCTTTCTCTCTCTCTCTCTCTCTCTCCCACTGCCGCTCCGCGTTGGCCTTTTCCCTCTCTTTTAAATATTACTGGGATTTTTTTGTTGGGGCTCCTGCACTGCTACAAGGAGTATACCCCCTATTTTTCATTATTGTTTCCCTCCCCCTGTCCCCTCCCAGATTCAGGAAGGTGGGGATGACCTGCCGGCAGATGGGGCGAAAGGCTCGCCCTACCCCAGGGAAAGGGGGAGGGGGGGGTGTACGTCATGCCTGCCTGGCCTGAGAGAATGAGGGAGGAATGTGACAGGGCGAGGGCGGGGGCGGGGCTGGGGCTGGGTCGTGATTTTACACACCCGGACCCTTATCAGGCTAATCAAGCCTCCGAGAGGGATAAAGGCCAACTGCGGATGGTGGTGCGACAGAGAGAGAACGTTTATGGGCAGATGTCCGTCCTATGTGTGTGTTTGTGTCTTTTGGTTTATTTCTTCATTAAACTATTATTTATATTGTCAAGCCGGTTCTCGCCTCTTCCTTTCCATTGAACTCCTTTACAGTATACTATATACAATAAGGCATTTTCAAATTAGCATGCTAACATACTACTCATACTTCTTTCTGCAGTATATAGTACAGTATGTATACGATGCACAATCACTATTGGGACAGATTATTTGATCGGAAGGCCTAAAGTGAAGACATTTTTACACAAAATTGAATTAAAAATGCAAAATAAATGTCCAAAATGATAAGTGGACGTACTTTGCAGAATTAAACATGCAATGATTAAGTCATGTGACAACAATTTTGACCCTCTAACAACAAATACACAGGATATTTTTATTTAAAAAGCAGCTAATAGACAGTTTATGACTATGTTGTAAAAGTGCCACCATGTTCTAAAAGCAATGAGCCACTTGAGGCCATTCGATTGAGATTTACCACAGTTAAAAGGGTTTTGGGCAATCTGCTTTTTGTTGTGCTACAAGAACTGACCTTTTAACAACGGTTAAATCACTGTAATGCACAGAATTATCACTTTATTACAGCGTATGCTGATGTTCACTTTGAACACTCCATGCAAAATATGTCTGTGTGTTTGCCATTAATACAGGTCATGGTTAACGAAGGCCATTCCATCCAAGGGCATTTCATTATCCCAGTCTTAGTGTCGAGTGTGTTTTGTCATGTGTAGTGTTTTGCGTGAAACAGCAATTGTGTAATGACTGAAAAAATCTCGAGGCAATCAATCAAGCTTTGTGTCAGCGCACAAAGCCTCCTGCTGCTTTATGGAAATGTGACGATAACATTGCCCCTGTAAAAAGGTCCCACCAAATGGCAAATACAAAACTTTACTTTCAAACGCCAGTTCGTCTGTAATCCTGTTGTTTTGTTGATTCATATTGATTTGTTCTGTCCTCCAAGTTGCTTTGCCATTATCATCGTTGCATTATTAAACATTACACGGAGCTCTTTCACACCAGCTAGTTTTTACTCATTTTTATTGCAACCTAAAGTCTTCTTCATACTTTAATAGAGCAACTTATTCCACTTCTCAGACTGGATACAGCTTTATTCTCATTAACCTCAGCAGCATTTGACTCCCTGTTTTCCATCACTATCTCTGTAACAGTCCGATTATTCTCCATATACCTCCGAGCGACTGGTGTACGAAATCACAATTATCTGATTCATGGTTTATCTGTGTCTTTAGATGAGCAGGACAAGATATGCGGCTTTTAGCTGAATTTCTTCTCAACTTGTTATGCTTCAGGGCCCATATTTTACTTTGGACATCTTGATGACTTAATAAATGCAAATGACACCAATCTTATCAATTTTGGAGCTCGTGGTTCAGTAGATCTGTCTTTAAATGTTACATTCGCTCTGACAAAAGAACAGATTTCAGACTTTCTACGTTTTTTTAGCTAACAGAGACAAAATGAAATTGTCACAGCAATATTAGTTTGACTCCAAATATTCGGTTCGGATGAAAACACATATGAGAAACTGATATGAGACTAACATTTGGACTAGTCTGGTTGAGAAAATGTGATTTGTGGTATTGCGCTGTGCTGAAATCTCATCTCGAAACAATCAATGTAATTCACACACAGGTGAAAGAGAAATGTGTACATGTTTTCTTTGCTCAAATCAAGACCGTTGCCTCTAGATTACAATTCATTGGCTCTTAATAAAAAGATCACGGCTTTTATTGGTTAAACCTGAAGGGTGACACACCATTAGACTGGCAAGACCTGCCGGCCAAAAAGCAATTTCTCTCAGATGACGAGAAGAGAATGATATAAAGCGTTATAAGTCATAGTTCCTTTCTTAAGCGGTTTAGTTTTATTTACAGTGGAGTTCTAAAGTCTGAGACTATTAGGATTCAAAATCTACTTTAAACCTTCAAAAAAGCCTCGTTGTAAATAAGGAAACATTATGATGTCCAATGAATATCTCTAGGTCACTAATGAAATGTTAGTAAATTAAATAATTTTCCCCCACAAATCCAAAAACATGCAAGTTAAGTGAATTGGAGACTCTTAAATGCCCCGTAGGTGTGAATGAGAGTCCTACAGCCACTTGGGGTTGAATCAGGAAGGGCTTCCAGCATAAAACCTGTGCGAAGTCAAATATGCGGATCACGGATGGTCTGCTATGGCGACCCCTAATGTGAGCAGCTGAAAGAAAAACATATATATATATATATATATATATATAGTATATATTCTAATTTGATAGATTTGGTCTTGGAAATGGATACTCAAACAGCACTGTCAGCTGTTCAATTACTTATTAAGAACTTTTGAAAATGAATACTGGGTCTTATTGGCTAAGTGATTAAATAGCTGTATTTTAAGATCATTAGCATAATCCTGTGATCATATATATCAATTTCAGAAGTGCTCCTGTGCTGAATCACCAATAATTATAGGTCAAATCTGTTTTCTGAATGGTTTCTGTTGAGAGGGAATTCACACACAGTCATTGTCCCCTTGGGATTCAAGGGAAAAAGAACCTAAACGATCAAGAACCCATTAACTGGATCTTATCGGAGTCATTTAGATGCTTGTGATATCCAGCTGAGAATAGTGGTCTGGAGAAGCTCATTTGGGATTTATTCACTCAATTTTTCTTCCCTCAGCCCACTGTATGGTCTCAAAGTGTTGTCTACATGTTACAGACTTTAATTAACTTTAACCACTAAGTAGAAAAAGAATCAATTCAAATATCTAATATAATTTGGATGATATATTTTACTCCCGAGGCCCAGATTGTATCCGTTTTATTATTATTCTTTTGGCTGGGAGTCTATGGCAGCCCTATGAACCGTCCATAGGAAAATTGTGTAATTTGGCACACTGATAGGGGTGGACATGAATATCCCCTATACCAAATTTGGTGTCTCTAGAACAAACTCTATAGCGCCACCACCAGTTCAGAAATTCACTTTTCTTTTGAGTGTATCTTTTGAACCATTTGTCCTAGAAACAAAACTATCCTCCTGATGATTCCAATGGACCACTTACATTAAAACTCTGCCCCATTATAGTGGCTGCCATCTTGGATTATGACATTTACAGTTTAAACTTTGAACATCCTTCAAACTTGATCTGATTTTCACAAACAATGGCTCAAAATATTCTGCAGGTTGAGCAGCACCGAACTGATCAGAAACCATTTTAATTTGTGCTACGGTTTAGAAATGATGCCAAAGCAAAGTTAATGAGGTCGACGTAACACAGGAAGTGAGACTATATCTCGGTAATGCTTTGTCCTATTGAAACAAAATTTGTTACGCCATGATCAGGACCATGATTTGAAGGAACATGCATAGTTTGGTGACAGTGCCACCTATGGGTCACAAAATGTCAAAATTGTCTATTTTGGATCGTAAATTTTGAACCGTTTGTTCTAAAACTATGAGTTTGGATTCCTTGGGTCATAAGAATTTCAAAAATACCAATTTTTCCAACATCGGCCATATAACCTTAATTTTATGAAAAAGTAATTGTAAAGCGGGTTAAGGGAAAAGAGGAGGCGAGAACCGGCTTGACAATATTAACAACATTTAATTAAATAAAAAGACACACATATAGGACAGACAGCTGCCTGTAAACGCTCTCTCTCTGTCGCACCACCGTCCGCAGTCGGCCTTTATCCCTCTCGGAGGCTTGATTAGCCTGACAAGGGGCCCGGTGTGTGTAAAATCATGACCCGGCCCCGCCCTCTGCCCTGTCACAGTAATGTATATTTTAAACGTTTTGATCCAATTTCAATAAAAATTGACAGGAGTTTTCAACATTCTGTACTGAAGGTTTCTAACAGGTTTGGAGACAGCGCCACATAGTGGTCAACAAGCTTAGTCAATTTTACTAAAAGTTGTATGAATCATTGTTTCCTTATTCTAATTACCTTCTTAAAATGTCAGAGAGAAATTTCTAAATGTATTTAATATACTTTTTTTATTATATAATACCTGCTGCTCTCAGCTTGGAATGTCTCTTTGGCACTTTTTATCTGTGTCAACTGAATGGCCCAGTGCTTTGGCACGGTGGTTAGCGCTCTGGGCTACAGTTCAAAGGACTGGGTGAACCCCGGTTCGATACCCGCTTCAGCTGTTATAAATGTTGTGACTCGGTTGTGCTGGAGCTCTTTGGATTGGCTTTAGAGCATGGCCCCGTAATTGCTGCTTGCAGCTATATTCCGAATATTGTATTTGTTATATATTTAATTGCCCCTGTGAAGGCAAGATACTTTAAGCAAGCTTTGTTTTTCATTCACAAATCAACATTTAGGTTTTGTATGTTTATCTTCTGTAACACTAAAGAAATAATCATAAACAAAAATGAAATGTTCATAAATGATTTTGGCTCTACGATGAAGTAAAAAGTAGGACATTTCACACTTGTTGCGCAAGTAAAAGTTTGCAATATAAAACAGTTTTGAATCGCAATACACAAAACGTAGATTCACAATATTTTTATGTAACAACCCAGTTGTTGTTATGATATTTATAAGCAGATCCCTGATTATATTTATGCATTTGGCAGAGACGCTTTTATCCAAAGTGACTTACAGTGCACTTATTACAGGGACAATCCCCCCGGAGCAACCTGGAGTTAAGTGTCTTCCTCAAGGACACAATGGTGGTGGCTGTGGGGATCAAACCAGCAACCTTCTGATTAACAGTTATGTGGTTTAGCCCACTACGCCACCACCACTCCATGATTATTCCTACCCCTACACATATATGATATATCTAAATCAGGCAAAACAAGGGACACAAACTAATGACATTCCCCCAGTCCCAAAAAAGATTGCAAGTTATTATAAGAAAAATGAACTAAATGTAATCAATAAGAACATTTGGCAAGTCGTGAAAAGGCAGATGCCATAACCTAGTCATGTCGCCTCGAGGATCGATGCACATAGGCGAAAAATTGTATCTGCTTCAGAAAATAAATAAAAGGATAAAAGCATGTATAATCTGATTAAGGACAGTAACTGTTTTCTTCAACAGTGGCTTATAAAACAACACAGTGAAATGCGTCATAGAGGACTGAAGCAGACAGTGTTGAAGGCAGTCAATACCAGCACTTACAGAGAATGCATATGAGGCCTTGACTTGATAATAACATCTGAAAACAAAGAGGTGCATGACCTGTCCAGACAAATGCTGTTTTAGTTTGTCATAGATGGATTGTGGGGCTTTATATTAGTGGTGTAAAATCAATGACCCCAAGTTATAAACTTTGGTTCATAACTCGTTCTGAATCATTTAGAGATATGAAATATACAGTACCTAACATCATGCGGCTTGTTGAGGAGAGGTAAGCTGTTACTTTACTAGGTGATCAGAATTACAATTTTCACCTGATAGACATACTAGAGACTTGAGGGTGGACTCTCTTGAACGCCCCCCATCTGCTGTTGATTGAGCAACATGATAGTCCCACCCCCAACTCACGCCATTGGTTGAGCCACTATTGTTGCGTCAGGCTGGACAGGTTGCTCAAAACTTACAGAGACACAGAGTTTACAGTTTTTGAGGAAATTAACCTACAAATACCTTATTTAAAGTTGTTTCTGTATAAAAAGTGGGATAAGAGAAGTATTTTAACATTATAAAATTACACACTTCAGCATTAAGCCAGTATGCAGCCATTTAGTAACACCCTATCAACACCCAAAACACCCTAGCAACCATCCAGAACTCCCTAACAACCACCAAATAGCACCACAACAATTGCCCAGGACACCCTAGTAACCACCTTGCGATGCTCTAGCAACCACCCAAAACGTCTTAGCAACTGCCAATTATATTCTAGCCACCACCTAGAAATGCCCTAGCAACCACATAGAACATCCTATAATATACCAAATAATGCCATAGCAACTGACGAGTATATTCTAGCCACCACATTAAAATGCCCTAGCAACCACCCAGAACACCATTACATCCACCAAACAATGCCAAGTGCATCTGAGCAACCCCCTAGAAATGCCCTAGAAACCACACAGAACACCCTTACATCCACCAAACTAAACCATAGCAACTGCCAATCACATTCTAGCCACCACCTTAAAATGCCCTAGCAACTACCTAGAACACCATAATATCTGCCAAGCAATGCCCTACTAACTGCCAATTACACCCTAGCAACCACCTAGAAATGCCCTTGCAACCACCCAGAACACGCTATAATCCATCAAATAATGCCATAACAACTTTCAAGTACATTCTAGCAACCACCTTAAAATGTCCTAGCAACCACCCAGAACACCCTAACATCTGCCAAACAATGCCAAGTGCATTCTAGTAACCACCTAAATATGTCCTAGCATCCACCAAGACCACCCTAACATCTGCCACTCAACTCCATAGCAATTGCCAAGTACCCCCTGGCAACCACCTAGAAGTGCCCTAGAAACCATCCAGAACACCCTTACATCGACCAAACTAACTGCCAAGTACACTGCAGAAACCACCAAGAAATGTCCTAGCAACAACTTATAACACCCTAACATCCACCAGTCAATGAAACAGAAACTGCCAAGAACACCCTAGCACTCACAAAGAAATGCCCTAGAAACCACCCAGAGCACCCTTAAATCCACCAAATAACACCATAGTAACTGTCAAGTACATTCTAGCAACCATCTTAAAATGCCCTAGCAACCACCTTGAACACCCTAAAAATCCACCAAACAACACCATGTACATCCTAGCAACCACATAGAGATGTCATAGCAACCACCTAGAACACCCGAACATCCACCAAACAACACCATAGCAACTGCAAGTACACTGTAGCAATCACCTTAAAATACCTAGCAACCACCTAGCACACCCAAACATCCGCCAAGTAACACCACAGCAACTGCCAAGTACACCTAGAAATGACCCAGAACACTCTATCATTCACCAAACAATGCCAAGTGCATCCTAGCAACCACCTAGAAATGTCCTAGCAACCACCTTAAACACCCTAACATCTGCCAAACAATGTCATAGTAACTGCCAAGTACACCCAAGCAACCACCTAAAAATGCCCTAACAACCACCTAAAACACCCTAACATTTGCGAAACAATGACATAGCAACTGCCAAGCCACCCTAGCAATCACCTAGAAGTGCCCTAGAAACCATACAGAACACCCTAACATTCACCAAACAATGCCATATCAATTAGCAAGTACACTGTAGCAGTCACCTTAAAATGCCTAGCAACCACCTAGAACACCCAAACATCCGCCAAGCAACACCACAGCAACTGCCAAGTACACCCAAGAAACCACCTAGAAATGTCCTAGCAACCACATAGAACACCATAAAATCCACCAAACAACACCATAGCAACTGTCAAGTACACTTTAGCAATCACCTTAAAATGCCTAGCAACCACCTAGAACACCAAACATCCATCAAGCAACACCACAGCAACTGCCAAGTACACCCTAGAAACCACCTAGAAATACCATAGCAACCACCCAGAACACCCTATCATTCACCAAACAATGCCAAGTGCATCCTAGCAACCACCTAGAAATATCCTAGCAACCACCTAGAAATATCCTAGCAACCACCTAAAACACCCTAACATTTGCCAAACAATGCCATAGCAATTGCCAAGCCACCCTAGCAATCACCTAGAAGTGCCCTAGAAACCATACAGAACACCCTAACATTCACCAAACAATGCCATATCAACTAGCAAGTACACTGTAGCAACCAAGTAGATATGCCCTTGCGACCACACTGAACACCCTAACATCAACTAAACAATGCCAGAGCTACTGGCAAGTACCCCATAGCAACCACCCAGAACACACCCAGAATGTCCTAGCAACCTCCTAGAAAACAGTAGGAATTCCTAAGCAGCCATCTAGTACATCTTAGCAATGCCCTAGCAACCATGCAATACAACCAAGCAATGCCCGACCAATCTCCATCTCTCACAAAAAAAAATGAATGACTTAGGTTTGGTTTGTTGATGTAAATGGCTGTCAGTTAGACAGTGTTATTACGGTTTAAGAATTAAAATTGCAAGCTGTATGTTGTGAGTTTCTACACTTATAAACTGCTGACTGTATCCAACAAGACAATAACAACATTCTGGACAAAAACCAGTTAACAGTGGAATAGATTTGTAGAGAGTTGTAGTCATTGGATTTGACCTTGTCTAACAAACGAATAGGAGATTAATCAGTTCGAGGGCACTTTCTGTGGTAACTAGTTACACATGAGTACACAATGTAATAGATTGACAGTACGGCTGATTCATCTCTCGCTACAATGAAAATCAAACTGGATATCAAACTGTTAGCGTCATCTGTCAAACCAAACACAATCGGAGAGCACCTCCATATTCTTACTGGAGTACCAATCTGCTGCAACAGTCTTTCTCTCCACATACAAGATATTATTCGTGCATTCTGGCAGCCTATTATCCAAAGCACTGGAGCTTCAAAAACGGAAACGAAGACATTACCACACATGCATTTTGGTGAAAACTGTATAACATCAATATGCAAATGGAGTCAAAAATGGAACTTTACAAAGTGCACTTAGTTTTAAAGGAAACATTCACCCAAAAATGAGAATTCAGTCATAATTTACTCACCCTTTTTGTGCATGAACAACCCCCCACTCAACAACATTTGAGCACCAACAAAGGGTTAGCGAAGGGTACATTAAGGGTGCAAAGGTGTGCTCGTGGACTTCGCAGGACTCACAAGTCAAGGTCAATGGGGGAAAATTATTCTGGAACCAAGGATACTGAAAAAGCAAACGGTTGTTGTGCCGTTCTTTTTTCGTTCCTCGTCTTACCAACCTTCGTGCAACTTAGAAAGTTACTTTACGCTGTAACTGATCAAGAGGGCTTTATAGCGGGGAAAAACAATGCTAACACAGACCCCGTGTATGCTTTAAAGACAAACGCAGATCTTTAAAATGATCCACTTACTCGATAAGCTCAAACAACCAAGAGACAGAGATTGGGGGTCTCGGCGAGCTTGCGGTATTTGGAAAAGTGCAATGATTGCCTCGTGACCTGTTGTTCAGTGGAGAGGCACTCATGCACTCCATACTGGATGTTTTCAGCTCACTAGACCTGCAGTCTGGGCCTGATCGATATGACCCTGTTTTTCCGCTCTGCCTCCAAGCTGTCCACCGCAATGGCCCTGAGGACTGAACTTCACGGTCCACCGAGGATAGGTAAGCAATGTTAAAAAGTGAAATGTGCAAATTAAGAGACTGATGTTTGTAAATTCTGTCATCCTTTAAAATTTTCCCTCTCATGTTTTCCACCTTCTTACTTTCCAGACGTATTACAACAGGTCCCATTTCTTCCGTGTCATTGGTCTCCCATCCTGTGAACGTACTCGTATCTCCGGGTCACCCTGTAAGCCTGCAAAATCCTTTGTGACGAAAACGGACCATAAAAAACGAATATAGTTTTGTAGCACCTTGTTCAGGGTTACTAAAATACCTTTGGGCTTTAATCTGCACTTCAAAAGGGCTCCAATGATCCAGAGTGGCCTTGACTTATATAGGAATTTGTGATCATGTTATTTGATTCAGAGTGCTCATTTTTGGCTACCTACAGCTTTGTTCACACTAAACCCAAATATAATACGACGTTACATACACATTGCATCCCAAATGACGCAAAAACTATTTGTAATCTGATCTGACCATTCAGATTGAAACACTTGGGTTGCCTTTACTGGTAAGTAGTAATAAGGGAATTTATAGGTAATGATAATTCTTAAAAATGTTTTGCCAGGTTTGCCAGGTTCAAAAGGGTCGTCGTGTTCACCCATGCCCTGATTTTTGTTGTCCTAAATTTGTAAACATGTATTTCTGGTTCTGTTCACTCAACCTCACTTTTAAAAGTCTCATTTTATTCCACTAGATGGCAGTAAGCATTTTTTCTATCACATTCCATCACAATATACAGATCTGAAATGTAGGTGGCGCTCTAACGCGTTTTAGTCCTTAGAGATGTGCTCGTCCATAGACATTCAGTCTAATGTTCAGTTCAAGCACCACCTTCGTTGTTTCATTGAATATCTCGGCCTCTGATCGGACTAGAAGCTCAATTTAGGTTTCAATCGAAAGCGGAGATCCTCCCCTTTGCGACGATATTAAATATTTTATCATCATTCTGATGATCTGTTTTGCATGCTTTTCCTGCTGGACTGTATATTTTAATGAATTCAACATCCACCAGATGAGACTGTATAAAAATGGTGCAGTGGGCTAAAGCACATAACTGGTAATCAGAAGGTTGCTGGTTTGATCCCCACAGCCACCACCATTGTGTCCTTGAGGAATACACTTAACTCCAGGTTGCTCCGGGGGGATTGTCCCTGTAATAAGTGCACTGTAAGTCACTTTGGATAAAAGCGTCTCTGCCAAATGCATAAATGTAAATGTACTATAGTAAACCTGTAGTAACAATGTAGCCATTTTTTTTGTGGTAAGAACCATGTTTTTTAAAAACCTTAGTAAAGAGCAACAAATTGACAATGGTGTTACTGTAGTAAAAATAGCCATCTTAAATTGGGAAAATTATTATTTGAATAATCATAGTTTTGGCATTCACTATTGCTTTACCATACATGTCATGGTAAAATGATGGTTACTGTAGTAAACTATGGTGTTGTATACTACAAATACCATAGTTGAACTATAGTTATCATAGTATACTGTCGTATAACCATGGTTCATTTGGACAAGTGATGGATAAAGGTGTCGCAAGGCAACGCAAAACCAGTTTAGAAAATAAATTCCCTCCCTGTCATGTAATGGACTTTGTAGTTAACGTTAAACAGATAGTTCACCCACAAAATCACCATTTACTCACCCATATGTTGTTCCAATCCCCTTTTTCTTTCTTTCTTCAGTGCAACACAAAATAAGATGTTAGGCCTCAGTCACTATTCACTTTCATCGTATGGAGAGAAAAAGATGCACCATTGAGTTATTCACAATAAGAGCACAAAAATGTGTTAAGATGGTAAATTAGGTTGCAGTAATGGAAGACGCTTTCCAACAGGTTTCACGGGATTGGTTGTGTCAAGGTCATATTAACAGTTCACACCATTTTCTTATTTTAGCACTTCACCATTAACACCAATCAAACCGCTTGGGGTCAAATCTGTCTTGTCCCATCTTGGGATTTCATAAAACCTCTTTACTCACCACGTCAGATGTATAACCGACAGCAAAGGTGAACTCACCCTCAGTGCAGAGAGCAAATGTGAACATAAACGTTTTATTGCAAGTTAAACTGCGAGTTGAGCGACAGATGACCTGCACTGCTGTGTGGAATCTTTTGAAGTGCCGTTTTATAATCATTAAGTGAGAACCAGCTTGCGGTCGTCTTATTTTACACCCTGGTGGTGTAGCGCTACATGGCGACTGCTGCTACACCTGACAGCTGTAAATAAATGAAGAAAAATGCACTCCATGGGGAAACACAAAGGGATTTGCTGACTTGTCTTTGTCACAGGAGTGATTTCCCCTCCTTTTCCATTTTTATTTTTCAACTTACATTTCATTTGGCAATTCATCACGGGCAAGTCTCAGTTACATTAATTCCCATCACAGTAATAAGGTTTTCCACGATTAATCTTTTGCACATTTTCAACCATTTTTAACCTACGGCTTCACACGTTAAAAAACAGAAAAACAGCCATTATTATATATCGCAGTAATGAATGTGACGCTCTCTCTCTGGTGCGCTGTTTGCGAGAACTTCATCCGTCTTGATAGTGGCCGCGGCTCCGTGCAGATTTGGTTATGCGAGCAATGCACGCTGGGAGTTTGAGGGAAGCCATTAATGTGAGTAACAGTAATAAAGATGGACTGGTTTTGGATGTGTTTAGCTGTGTGCGAGTGTAAGGCATTTATTTATGTGAAAATAAATAAATAATCTCATGGTTGCTTTTAAATCAGTCCTTACTGATGGTATGTGGAGCAGCTGGTTAGGGAATGGAATTACATTTATCAAGCTGCGAGGGAGGTGCGTGTAAATGGCCTACTGTTAGTTCTGATGATTAGGATTATAAGGTTCATCTGTGAGCTGGCGCACGCATACACACACACATACACACACACACATACATACACAAACACACATGTACATACGCTCACTTTGCTATCTAAATCGAGCTATTATAGATCTTCGTATAATTACAGACAAACCCTAGCCCTCAACTTTTGGTTGCACAAAGTAACATTTATCTTTAACAATGCTATAAAAGTGGATAGCAGAACAACAACGCTGCTGCAACATGCGCCGCCATCTTGATTGTTTTGGGTTGAATGGATCACGTGGCAACAAATAAGTCCGTCTACACTACAAGGCGAAGATGGTGTTTTTGAAATGTATGCACTTGGGAGAGCATTTTCGAAAAGCTAATTTTTCAATGGATAAAAATGCTGACTCAGTGTGGACAGAAGACAAAAACGTGGGCAACTTTCATTGGATAGTTGGAAAAACGCCCGAATAACGCAGTTAGTTCACAAAAGAATGTAAGTCCATATGTCTATTATTTTAATTAAAATTGGTGTTTTTGCTTGAGGGAATGGACTAGATCAGCCTGCTCCTGGAGGGCCACTGTCCTGCAGAGTTTAGCTCCAACCCTAATCAAACACACCTGCCCTTACATTTTTCAAGTAATCAAGAACATGATTAGTTTCCTCAGGTTTGTCTGATTAGGGTTGGAGCTAAACTCTGCAGGACAGTGGCCCTCCAGGAGCAGGGTTCCCCACCCTTGGACTATATACTGTAATAGGACGCAGATGCTGGAATAACCGGAGAAGAACCTCAGATTTAAACAGCACTTGGTCCAGCCTTTTGCGTGTTGTGCACATGATTCCTAGGCTTGGCGCATACTTGCACGCAAATAACATGTGGACAGAAGGCAAAAACGCCCATCCCAGTTTAAAAAAGCTCACAGATTGAGAAACGCTCATTATTGTTCCTCAGAGACCTATACTTCAGGTAGGGTCACATCAGCTGTGCATAATGTTTCACTTAAGTTGGGACGTAAAGTTCAAACGAATGCTGTGTTCCAGATGAAATCGGAGGTGGGAATATCCGAGTTGAAATCCCTCACTTCCGACCTCTGTGCATTCCAGTCAATTACATCCGTCACTTGAACACAAGCCAAATGCAAAGCCTTCCAGGTGCTAGTTAGCTGAGTGTCTTGTCGATATCTCACGAGCAAAATAGCTGAACACGTAAGCATTGATTGGTACACAAATGATTCTTTTTAACATCCTCTTCTGTATTTTTTGGATATTGCTTGTACAGTTTGTGCAGTGAAACACCTAAAAGATTGTTTTTATGTTTCACAAAACCCAGCTCCGTTTTATGCTCATCAATCTTGGAAATTACGTTGAATTGCTCGATCTACTGTACCCCGACATCACATGTTGGATGTCCGACTTCGGGTGGCATTCCAGTCATTATTTCCAAGTAGGAGGTGGGAAAACTCAGAGTTGTCTGGAATGCACCATAAGGGATTAGTAACTACTTGTTAGTTTGTAACTAAGAGTAGAGCGGAGGAGGGCGGGCCGGGCTGGAACAACTCACGCCCGTTACCCAATCAGCCTGATGGGGGTACGCGAGACATAAAGGCTGCCGATAACGATCAGGGGAGTGCCGCTGCCATCTGCCGAGGATGGAGTAGGTGGACTCCACGACCACCTGGAGCTAAGGAGCAGCTGCCAGGGGCAGAGGAGTGCCCTGCCATCCCCCAGAAATGCAGAGGGGTCTAGAGGAGCACCGTCCGCGCCTCACCGACTTCCTGGAACGGTAGGGCTGCTGCCAGGGGCGGAGTGTCCCCAGAAGTCGCCAGGAACGCGGAGGGGCTTTCTGTCTGCCGGGTGTCGTAGGCCTGACTCCGGTCCGCCTGGGGAGGAGCGGCTGCCGTCCTCCTGAGAGGGTGGAGGAGTGATCGAGGACCACGCGACAGTGCATCAGAGAACCAGTGAGTGAGTTTTTTCCTTCTCTCTCCTCTCTCTCTCTCTCTCTCTCTCTCTCTCTCTCTCTGTCGATCCATGTTGGCCTTTATCCCTCGCCTATATTGTTTTGTTGTTGTTTTTCCCCTCCTGCCTCCTCCCAGGTCGAGAAAGGCGGGGAAGTCCCGCCGGAGAGAGGGGTGGGGGGGGGGGGGGGGTGTTCATCATGCTGGGGGTCATGCCTGAGGCAACGCCGGGAGGAGTGTAGTGCGGATGAGGGCGGGGCCGGCCTGGAACAACGCACACCCAGTCCCCAATCAGCCTGATGGGGGCGCGCGAGGGATAAAGGCGGCTGGTGACGATGATTTGAGAGAGAGGGAGAATGAAATGCAGCTGCTCTGTGTTTATGTTTGTGTGTTTTCCGTGTTTCCCTTAATCCGCTTCACACTAAGTTAGTGCCTAATTTAGTTCTACCATCAGTTTTTAAAGACAGACTTCGCTAGTAATTCGCTATCTCCCCGTAAAGTAATGAGTAGTCACATAATATGATGTTTACCTTTACTGATCCAATAAGTAGCCTTAATATTTGTAAAATAAAAATGTTGAAAAGCCATGAATTTCAGTCTCATCTTGTTCGTTTGATGTTCTAAACCTCTTTTGTCTCATTGTCATCAGTAATAAATCACTTGATGTATCATATTTCAATGGATAAGTAATTATAATAAATAGTATTCTTAAATATGTAAATAATTATATTCAGGAACTGTAGCTAATATTACTAAGGGAGCAATTATGTCCACATTAATCCAGATCAATTTTAAAATGTCGTTTTCATTTTCGAAACGCTCTCCGTCCACTCTGCCGTTTTCAAACGTTTTGCAAAAGTTGCTCGTCCACACTGAAACGTCTGAAAACTTTAATACAAGTTAAGTGCAAGTCTATTGGACAGAGTAAAATGTCTGCATTTGGTATGATTTTTAACACTTCTTAATTTTGATTATATTTTCGTGGTGTTTGAAGTGTAATTTGAATTTAGAAATAAAAAATGTATTTTCACAATCCTTTGCTGCATATTGCGCCGCCTTTTTGTGGTCCGTTCTGCATTCATACCCAGATAGGTACATTTCCTGAAGAAAATGTGAGTGGTGTTTGCCGTGGCAAAACTCGTCAAATACCATTTTCTAACTTGTTTCTAAGCACTAAAATAAAGGTCATAGAATGTTGCTAGCATGTGTTTTTCATAATGGTAGCACGTTTTTAGAATGTTTTAGCACTTCGCTAGGCGATGCTAGCATGTGTTAGCATGATACTAGCACGTTTTTAACATGTTTTAGCACTTCGTTTGGCGATGCTAACATGTTAGCATGATGCTAGCACGTTTCTAGCATGTTTTAGCAATTCCCTAGGCAATGCTAACATGCGTTAGCATAATACTAACATGTTTTAGCACTTCGCTAGGTGATGCTAGCATGTGTTAGCATAATGCTAGCACGCTTTTAGCATGTTTTAGCACTTCGCTAGGTGATTCATTTTGCGGCGGCTCATTATTGCTTGCCGCCACACATTCAGCACATTTGGTGGCTGACCCAATGGCCTGCTCGGTTCTCCCAATGGCCAGTCCGCCCCTGAATGGCCCCAAGGTGCGTCGACCCACCGGTATGCCAGGTTACCAGTCCAGCCCTCGTTGCGCTTAACACTTGTGCTCTTAAAATAGGGCCCTAAATGTTTATGTTGAAAATTGCCATGCTAGTCACACAGGGCAACGCACACAGTTTAGTTCGGTTTCAGTTTAGATCTTTCTCATAAATGTTTTTGTTGTTCTGACAGTGTTTGATAGCCAACTGCAACTGCATGATGGGGAGGAGTGAGTTAAATGGTAATTGCACAATGACATGACTACTATTTTGGGAAAAGAAGATGATAGTGTGTTTTGATTTTCATAGCTATAATCTTTAACATCAAGATAACATTTCAGATATATGACACGGACAGCAGGGAAACTTCAGGCTTTAAAAAAAGCCTGCGTTAAATAAACATCACCCACAGCCTCACTGTTGCCCGGGGCCTCATGCATGTTGCATGTTTTGCTTGCTCTCTAGCTTTGCCTCTGAGACCAGGTTGAAAACGCTATTTCGTATTTCTTTCTTTTGTCACTGGGGTGCAATATGACCTGGACATGTTCTTGACAGGTTTCGCTAAATTCTCCCAGACACACAATAGCACAAATATAGCCGTACACCATGTAACCTCCCTTGATTTTTCACAGAAGTGACACGCTGTTGAATGCTGTTGCCTTTAAACGAACTGGCTTGTGTAAAATGATTATTCAGTGCAGAAAGAAACACATTCCCAATGGCGATTGATGACTTGCTCTCGCACGTCATACCTTTTTTGTGCAATGCTTTTCCGGCTTAGGCGTTCCGTAACTCACCTTAATGGAGTCTCGACCCAGGCAACAAGCCTGGGGACAATGCAGCAACAATCATTTCTGTTCAAGCCCTAACAAAGTTTTGAAGCCACCAATGGATGTACAATTTATGGACAGAGCAGTGCCATCCGCTTTTAAGTTCAATGGCATTCTCCGGTTTGAACTTTTCTTTCCCAGCTGAGTCTGTTTCCCCAGTGGCAGAGCAATGCCATTGTGCTGTTGCTCAAAAAAGGAGAAAAAAAATATTCAATTCCAGTGTCTTTCATCCGACCGTGGCCACCTGGGGAACTGCTGCACGCTCGCTTGAAAATGAACATTTAAAGAAGAAGTCGCTGTATGAAACAGGCCTCACTTTTGAAGATTGCTTGAAGTTAAAGCTGAAGGGTGTGACTTTTTCCGTGTTAAAATATGTACCTTATTCCATCTTAATATGCACTAACTGTAAGGAAGACATTTGTAGGTTAATTATCTCAATAACTGGAAACACTGTGTCTCTGTGGGGCTATAAAAATTCCTGTTTGTTTTAAGCAAACCATCCATATGATACAATAGCATTGGCTCAACCAATGGCGTGAGTTCGGGGGCGGGACTATCTGTTTGATCAACCAGCAGCAAACGGGGCGTATTTAGAATGCTTTTTAAAAGCATTTGATACATTTATTTTTGCAATTCCGTTCAGTAGCGCTATTGGACGGAAATGACACGATGTACGTACTGACAGGGCACGTTTCTACACTTGTGTTTGTCCTTTGCATGCCCTCGCTTTAATTTCGAAAACTTGATTACAATATCAAAATAAGAACATTTGCCTGTAGAGTTCCACAGAAGAAAGAAAGTCATGAGTTTGGAACAACATGAGAGTGAGTAACAAAATTGTCATTTTAAAATGATCCTTTTAATTCATAGTCTTATATAGCAAGTGAATGGAGAGTAAGGTCAGATGCGGTTATTCACAGCTGCTTTAAGGGTCTCTGCGGCTTAACAAAGACTCTTCACAGGCAAACAGAGGTGGGAAATATTAGATCAAACGGTACTTCACTAATTAGAGGGCGGTACAGGCGCTAATGTGTGACACAATTTTCTGGACTGAGAGAATGGTAGGACATGTGCATGAAATGCCAAGGGAACGTTATGTTGATTAAACACTTTTTGATTCTCTTTCTCACACACACACACACATACACACACACACACACATCATACTCGCTATGGAATATAATGGCTGAGTCTCTAATTAAAACACTGTCATTGATCACAACCCTAAAGCGAGCTCTCCTTCAACTCCTAAGTGGCTCATTGTTAAAGGAATAATCCTGGCATTGTGTACTCACCATCATGTTGTTCCAAACTCACTGTTATTTATCCGTGAAAGAACTTCACACTCTTTTCCATACAACAATTGTTCATACTGACCATGTTTTTCAAGCTCGAAAAAGTACAAAAAAACATAGTTTAAGTACCGTAAAAGTAGTCCATGCGCGATGCGCCGTATTCCAAGTCTTTTGAAGTCATGCGATAGCTTTGTGTGAGGAACAGATGGAAATTTAAGTTGTTATTCACTGATAATGGACCCTTTTCCTAGACTTTGTTTTCATGTGTGTCGAAACCAAACACAGCATGCCAGTAAGTATATGCAGAATAGAGACTGAGATACAAGAACTGTGGTGGAGGGGAAGATTTTCAGTGAATAACAACTTAAATTTGAGTCTGCTCCTCACATTACTTCATCTTATGACTTCAGAGAACTTGGTTAGTAGCTTGCAACATAGCTAACTTCTTTTTCAGATGGGTAAATTGGCTGTAATGGACACCAAACACAGCATCACCGGTGCAAATATCGCAACTAATAGCAAATATTAAGACCGTAATAATAATAATGTGGCATAATATTGATAACCACTAAAATGAATTTCGACTCATCCCTCCTTTTCTTTATCAAGCAAAAATTGACGTTTCATTGAGGCACTTCCAATGGAAGTCAATGGGGTTTAATCTGTCAACATTAAAATACTGTTTAGACACAAGATATAAACAATATGTGTCTTAACATGATTTTACTGTGATAAAATCACTTACTAACATTTTCTGTGTAAATTATATACAATTTTACAACTTGGTTGCCATGACGATGACACACCGTAAACACTGAAACCTTAAAATGACCATTAAAACAATGATTTAAACCACTTAACATTTCAAATAATACACAAGTTTTAATAGAACAATTGATGTGTGCTTTTATACAATTATAAGCTTCACATTTCTGGCTCCAAAAATTGGCCCCATTGACTTCCATTGTAAAATCTAACTGTAACCTCCATTTGTGCATGTTTTTAAGAAAAGAACAAGATTATTCCATTGTGGTTATCAACATTATGCCACAAATGCTGTCGATGGACGTTTATGTCGTTGATATAGCGAATCAAAACAGACAGCACATCTAGTATAGTCGAAAATGACTCTTATGAAGTGATTCTTTTAATAAATCGTTGAAGAAGACTCTCAAATTTAGACTCATTTTCCTAATATATGCCAAGCTGATTTTAAAGACATATTTGCAAGTTGTTACTTGATATACATAGTTATAAAAAAGCATTAAAACATCACATTTCTCCTCAAATAATTAATGTAATGGCAAGTAGCATGTAAACGGGATTGAAGTGGTTGGCCCAAATCATGTAAACATCTTAATGGAATTATTCCTTATATTCTGGTTATTGCATTAAACAGAGTATTGGTGTACATGTTAACGTTGCCATTGTCTAAACATGTGCCGGTCCTGCGTGTTTACATACGAACACAATGAAACAAACAGAGCAGACGCATGCATAAACATGTTCCGTGTGAACGGCCCCTCATCCGAGTGAGAGCACGTGGGCGATACAAGTTCGAAAGGCCTGTATTTTTTTTTCATATAATACAAACTCGAACCCAAAGTCCTACTTGAAAAACTGACCCGAGCCCGGCGGACCTATATTGTGCAGATAACAGCGTATTCGGGTGTGTACCCAGAACAACACGTTACCCCTCCAGTTGTTATTGAGGAGTTCTTGTGTGTGTGTGTGTGTGTGTGTGTGTTGTGTGTGTGTGTGTGTGTGTGTGTGTGTGTGTGTTGTGTGTGTGTGTGTGCATATGTGTGTGATTGTGTGTGTGTGTGTGTGTGTGTGTGATTGTGTGTATGTCTGAGTGTGTGTGTGTGTGTGTGCATATGGGTGTGATTGTGTGTGTGTGTGTGTGTGTGAATGTGTGTGTGATTGTGTGTGTGTATGTGTGTGTGTGTGATTGTGTGTGTGTGTGCATATGTGTGTGATTGTGTGTGTGTGTGTGTGTGTGTGATTGTGTGTATGTCTGAGTGTGTGATTGTGTGTATGTCTGAGTGTGTGTGTGTGTGCATATGGGTGTGATTGTGTGTGTGTGTGTGTGTGTGAATGTGTGTGTGATTGTGTGTGTGTGTTTGTGTGTATTGTGTGATTGTGTGTGTGTGTGCGTATGTGTGTGTGTGTGTGTGTGTGATTGTGTGTGTGTGCGTATGTGTGTGATTGTGTGTGTATGTGATTGTGTGTGTGTGTGTGTGTGATTGTGTGTTATTGTGTGTGTGTGTGAATGTGTGTGTGTGTGTGTGTGTGATTGTGTGTGCGTATGTGTGTGATTGTGTGTGTGTGTGTGTGTGTGTGAATGTGTGTGTGTGTGTGTGTGAATGTGTGTGTGTGTGTGTGAATGTGTGTGTGATTGTGTGTGTGTGTGTGTGTGTGCGTATGCGTGTGTGTGTCAATGTGTGTGTGTGTGTATGATTGTGTGTGTGTGATTGTGTGTGTATGTGATTGTGTGTGTGTGAATGTGTGTGTGTGTGTGTGTGTGTATATGTGTGTGTGTGTGTGTGTGTGAATGTGCGTGTGTGTATGTGATTGTGTGTGTGTTTGTGTGTGTGTGTGTGTGTGATTGTGTGAGTGCGTGTGTGTGATTGTGTGTGTATATATGTGTGTGTGTGATTGTGTGTGTGTGTATATGTGTGTGTGTGTGTGTGTGTGTGATTGTGTGTGTATATATGTGTGTGTGTGTGTGTGTGTGCGTGTGCGTGTGTGTGTGTGATTGTGTGTGTGTGATTGTGTGTGTATATATGTGTGTGTGTGTGTGTGTGTGCGTGTGCGTGTGTGTGCGCGCGTGCAAAGCAGCAGCTTGGACACATCTGTACAATCTGAAGCAAATCGAAACGTGTTTTCTTAGACAATGAAAAATCACAAACCGTTTGTTTGTTAAAGATGCTTGTATTAATACAATTAGCATGATAATGTTGCTGTCATGAAAGCTAGTATTAAATAAGGACACTGCATAAAACATCGCTCTCGCTCGATAATGCGTTTCATAAACAGAATAATCAGATTAGCAAAACATGCATTCATTAAAATAAAATTAAAACTACTACTAAATAGCAAACAACTACAGAGATATAATCTAAAGCTAAAAATACAACAATGTTGAGACACTTCTGAAGTTGCTAATTAATGGAGGACTTCACAAAAATGAGTAAATTGCACTTCTGGAAAATACCGACGAGAATGTTTGTCTTGTTTGAGCATTAAGCTGTAATGGAAGGGAAGCTGAGACAGATTAATGTGACTAATGAAATCGTCTGCTCAAGGTATCATCTCATCAAGGGTCCTGCAATCACAGTCTCAGGGCGATTATATCCGCCGTCATTTTGCGCTCTGTGGTGCATGATCATTTGAAATGTATCCTTATCAATTCACTGTTGTAATGGTCTGTAGGTCATGTTTTGCCCCACGTGTCAGGGGCAGATGTGTTTTGCCCCATCACCAGGACAAGACGGATACGTTATCTGTGTTGATTTGGCAGGAAAATCTTATTTGAAAAAGATTTAAACATGGTTAAATGTCTTAAACGAAGCTTAGAGTACTAAACTCTTATTGATGTCTGAAATATTTTTTTCCCGATAAACTCAACAGCTGCATATTGTGAAAATTCCAGACAGTTTCCCTGAGCTCATTCTAGTGTAGGTTATTAGTGTGTTTCAGCTGATTCATACATTTTTTATCATTCAAGTCTTTGAGGAGGCAAGCTGAATACTTTACTGGGCAGCCTGAAAACTTACTTCTTACTTCCAAAGTCCCTTTCAAGGCAAGTTAGTCCACTTGGGAATGCTCCGGGCAGCTATTTTCTATGGATACATGCAGCATAAAAGTACATCTACTATCTACTTAAATGGGGAAAGACTGAAATCTCCAAAACGTTTGGTCTAGATTATGATTAAAGGACATATTTCAAATCAGCAGTTAAATCTGACGACAACGGCATCATAAATTGTTTTTCTTCAGATCACGTTAGAAATCACTATTTTTCAGGCTGGTCCAGCTGATGCACATGATATATATAGTTGTAAATCTGAATTATAGTTTATATTTTTAAATATATATTCAGAGTTTGTATTTATATATTCACATTTATAACTATACATTCAGTCATATTTATACTATATATTCGGATCTACATATATACCTGTGTATTCAGGATTTATAACTATATATTCAGATTTACAAGTGTATATTTGGATTTAAAACTATATATTTGGATTTATAACTATATATTAAGGAATTCTAACAATATATTTGGATTTAAAACTATATACTATGGATTTATAACAATATATTTGGATTATAACTATATATTAAGGATTTATAACAATATATTTGGATTTATAACTATATATTAAGGATTTATAACAATATATTTGGATTTATAACAATATATTTGGATTTAAAACTATATACTAAGGATTTATAACAATATATTTGGATCATAACTATATATTAAGGATTTATAACAATATATTTGGAATTATAACTATATACTAAGGATTTATAGCAATATATTAAGGATTTATAACAATATATTTGGAATGATAACGATATATTAAGGATTTATAACAATATATTTGGATTTATTACTATATATTAAAGATTTACAACAATATATTTGGATTTATAACTATATATTAAGAATTTATAACAATATATTTGGATTTATAACTAATATTAAGGACTTATAACAATATTTTTGGATTTATAACTATATACTAAGGATTTATAACAATATATTTGGAATTATAACAATATATTATGGATTTATAACAATATATTTGGATTTATAACTGTTTATTAAGGATTTATAACAATATATTTGGATTTATAACAATATATTTGGAATTATAATGATCATATTAAAGATTTATAACAATATATTTGGATTTATTACTATATATTAAGGATTTATAACAATATATTTGGATTTATAACAATATATTTGGATTTAAAACTATATACTAAGGATTTATAACAATATATTTGGATCATAACTATATATTAAGGATTTATAACAATATATTTGGAATTATAACTATATACTAAGGATTTATAGCAATATATTAAGGATTTATAACAATATATTTGGAATGATAACGATATATTAAGGATTTATAACAATATATTTGGATTTATTACTATATATTAAGGATTTACAACAATATATTTGGATTTATAACTATATATTAAGGATTTATAACAATATATTTGGATTTATAACTAATATTAAGGACTTATAACAATATTTTTGGATTTATAACTATATACTAAGGATTTATAACAATATATTTGGAATTATAACAATATATTATGGATTTATAACAATATATTTGGATTTATAACTGTATATTAAGGATTTATAACAATATATTTGGATTTATAACAATATATTAAGGATTTATAACAATATATTTGGAATTATAATGATTATATTAAAGATTTATAACAATATATTTGGATTTATTACTATATATTAAGGATTTATAACAATATATTTGGATTTATAACTATATACTAAGGATTTATAACAATATATTCAGGATTTATAACAATATATTTGGATTTATAACTATATATTAAGGATTAATAACCATATATTTGGATTTATAACTATATATTAAGGATTAATAACCATATATTTGGATTTATAACTATATATTAAGGATTTATAACAATTTATTTAGATTTATAACTATATATTCAGGATTTATAAATATATATATATTAGAACTGTAATCATTTAAACCAAAATAGTACAATTATTTAAAATTAATCACTTAATTGTGATAATATGCAAAAAGAAAACTACTATAACTGAAAATGTTAAAAATTTTGATTAAATATGATGGAGATGAAAACTGAATTTATTAAGATTGCGCAATCTCTCGAGGCACATTTCTCTTTCATTGGTCTCTAAATATTGTCTACTGTCTAGAAATATGAATATAATATGATTAATCTAAATGATGGGCAATCCAAAGCTGCCTATGAGTGAAATGAGTCGTGATTTTACACATCAACAAGCATTGTAATTAGGCACTGATGTGATTAATTGCACAGAAAGCAAGGAGCCAATGATCTTTATAATTAACTTCCAGACACAAAACCAGATATTTAATGTCAAGAATACCATCTACAGTAAGGTTAAAAAAAAGAGATTTCCAAGGCAAAATAGATTTGTAAATTATAACATGACCAAAGTCTGTGTGATCCAAGGTAAACTACCATAATGCTATAAATTTACTCAAACCAGCACACTTAATGATAACCAGAAGATGTGTTAAACTGTGGCGTTAACATCAACGTACTTTAGCACACATAGGATCACTCAAAATCTCTCTACAGGCTAAGTATGCTATAGTCTGAGACGACAGAGGAAATTGCAGCGTTTATTTTAGGCCCAAATCTCAGAGGTGTCCTCGACACTTTAAGCAAGACATGGTCACGTCTCAATTAGATTTACAAGGAGCCATTTGCACCACAAAAAGCCCTTGAGCGATCTAATCTAGGAAGCTATACTTTCCCCAAACAAACTTCCACGCCTGTGCACTGAACAGCACGGCACATTGACTTTCAAATGCACTATCACAGCATCGCAAAGGATTATGCATGATCCATAAGGGAGCGCCGAGAATCCCCCAAGATGTTCCGAAATGCTCATGTATTGCCCTACTGCACTAGTGGAGCACTCATCAAAAGAGAATGAGAACGGACCAAACCCGGTCCCATAGAGACCACTTATCTAGCAGGCCCGTATTCATCAGGGCTCATGCAAGTTTTGTATAGCTAAACATACACCCGAGTGTGCATCTGTTGCTACCAACAATACTTTAGTCACCAGACACAGGGAAACTAGATAGCAAAAGTTTGGCCACACTTTTAAAGGAGCTATTTTAGGGTTGTTGTAGTGTGTTGCTGAACTCAAGGATAGTTGTTATCATAGGGTAACCTCCCCTCTCTCTAAAGCTCTGCACATGGTAAATCATTTTCAAATTTGCAGTCTGAGGGAGTTTTTATCACTGCCCTTATGAAAGCTGCTGCTCAAAACAACCCGGAAGCTTGATTCACCACAAAAAGGTGTTTGGACAAACCCTACAACCCTAAAATGACTGTAAAATCAACAATTTAAACAACTTAACAGCTCAAATAATACACAAGTTTTAACAGATGAATTAAAGAAAGCTTCACATTTCACAGTATGAGGAAATTATACAAACATACCAAATATGTAAATACAGAAGCACTCTCGTTGTGGAACAAGCAGAGCTGGAGCAAAATTGCAAATGTCCCGATCTAAGGGGGAGACATTGGAACTGCACACGGCTGATGTACACTCTGTCACGGGGGCGCTCGTCCCTCGAGCACGCATGCATAATGCAGCTAGATTATAACATGATGGCTCGCTCCTTACTGAATCATAATATATGTCACAGTGCATTTCTTATCATGAAGAGCATTGGCAATACACAGGTTTATTAAGAAGAGAGAGATTGTTTTTGTGAGTTAGTTAAAGATGAATTGAAGTGAACAGAAAGGTGAGAGAGGTGAAGTCTTCGCCCCGTTATACACGGCAACAAAATACGTTTTTTATTTGTTTTTGTTTTGGCTTGTTTTCCAATATAAATATCTAAAATTCCTTTAAAACAATGTACATTTCGTTTAGCAGCTATACTGCAGAAGAAAATAATGTTATCTGAGAATGTTGAATATAACGTTAAAAAATACAAATATTTTATAATATCTAAAAATCCTTTATAAAAGATGCATTCACCTGAGAAGCAGCATATAAGATATTTATACTTGCTTTTAGAGAATAGATCTTGAATATAAGTATATTTTGTCTTTACTGCACTCGCAGAAGTACACTTATATACAAAATACACTTACAGTTGTGGACAAACATATTGGCAACCTTGGTAAATATGAGAAAAGAAGGCCGTAAAAAATATATACTTATTGTTTATCCTTTTGGTCTTTCATTCAAAATATTCACAAAAATCTATCCTCAAATAGATATAAAACAATTCTAAACACAAATAAACCCCTTTTCAGAACACTGTATTTTAAAATAATTTTGTAAAAATCCAAATAACTTTACAGATCTTTATTGTAAAGGGTTTAAACAAGGTTTTCCATGCTTGTTCAATGAACCATAAACAATGAATGAACATGCACCGGTGGAATGGTCGTAAAGACACTAACAGCTGACAGACTGCATGGACGTGCCTTTGGCATGCTGCATAGAGGAATGAGGACTGCAGATGTGGCCAGGGCAATAAATTGCAATGTCTGTACTGTGAGATGCCTGAGACAGCGCTACTGGGAGACAGGAAGGACAGCGGATCGTCCTCGCAGTGGCAGACCACGTGTAACAACAGGTACAGGATGGCAACAACAACTGCCCGAGTTACACCAGGAATGCACAATCCCTCCATCAGTGCTCAGACTGTCCGCAATAGGCTGAGAGAGGCTGAACTGAGGGCTTGTAGTCCTGTTGTAAGACAGGTCCTTACCAGACATCACCGACAGCAACGTCGCCAATGGGCACAAACCCATCTTCGCTGGACCAGACAGGACTGGCAAAAAAGTGCTTTTCACTGAGGAGTCATGGTTTTGTCTCACCAGGGTCATGGTCGGACTCACGATTATCATAGAAGGAATGAATGTTACACTGAGGCCTATACTCTATAGCGGGATCGATTTGGAGGTGGCGGGTCCGTCATGGTCTGGGGCGGTGTGACACAGCATCATTGGACTGAGCTTGTTGTCATTGCAGGTAAACTCAACGCTGTGCATTACATGGAAGACATCCTCCTCCCTCATGTGGTACCCTTCCTGCAGGCTCATCCTGACATGACCCACCAGCATGACAATGCCACCAGCCATACTGCTCGTTCTGTGCATGATTTCCTGCAAGACAGGAATGTCAGTGTTCTGCCATGGCCAGCGAAGAGCCCAGATCTCAATCCCATTGAGCACGTCTGGGACCTGTTGGATCAGAGGGTGATGTCCAGGAACTTACAAGTGCCTTGGTGGAAGAGTGGGGTAACATCTCACAGCAAGAACTGGCAAGTCTGGTGCAATCCATGAGAAGGAGATGGTGGCCACACCACATACTGACTGTAGATGACATTTCATTTTTTGCTGAGTTTATATGTGTGATACAATTATTGGCACCCTTGTATTCAATTCTTTGTGCAACCTCTCTTTGCCAAGAGAACAGCTCTAAGTTTGGAGAACACATGGCAAGTGATCTGAGAACATTCCTCCGTACAGAGTCTCTCCAGATCCTTCAAATTCAGAGGTCCACGCTGGTTCATCTTCAGTTCACCCCACAGGTTTTTTATGAGGTTCAGGTCAACGGAATTGGGATGGCCATGGCAGAACCTTGAGTTTGTGGTCAGTGAACTATTTTTGTGTTGATTTTTATGTGTTTTGGATCATTGTCCTGCTGGAATATCCAACCAGGTCCCATTTTAACCTTTCTGGCAGAGGCAATCAGGTTTTGATTTTTTATCAGTTGGTATTTGATAGATTCCATGATGCCATGTATCTGAACAAGATGTCTAGGACCTCTTGCATAAAAACAGCCCCACAAGATCCACCATCAAATTTGATTGTGGGCATGAGGTACTTTTCCATATGGCTACCTCTCTGTGTGCGCCAAACTCATCTCTGGTGTTTACTGCCAAAAAGAAACCTTGAAAACCTCCCAAACAACTTGTTGGGATATAGATGACATCTGTTTGTAGATTTGGAGACTTTCTGACCCAAGACCCAGCAAATTCCTGCAATCCTCCAGCTGTGATCCTTGGAGAATTTTTGGCCTCTCAAACCATCCTCCTCACTGTGCATGGAGACAATATAGACACATGTCCTCTTTTAGTCCGATTCGTAACATCTCCTGTTGATTGGAATGTAATTATTACACTGAGGGTGCAAATGGGTATTTTCAATGCGTTAGCTTTTTTCTTATAGCCACTTCCCATTTTGTGAAGCTCAACAAACTTTTGCCACACATCCTAACTTTATTCTTTGGTCTTACCCATTATAATGGATGACTAAGTTAATTTGTCCTGATTGATACCTCATATTTATACTAGTGTGCCGTTTGAGTCCAGGTGGGTGAGGTTAACACACCTCACAGCTAAGGGCCTGGGTATATTAGTGAGTACCACCCCTGGAGTCATGAGATCGAATCAAGGGCATGCTTAGTGACTCCAGCCAGGTCTCCTAAGCAATCAAATTGTCTCGGTTGCTAGGGAGGGTAGAGTAACATGGGGTAACCTACTCGTGGTCACGCTTGGGGGTTCTCGCTCTCAATGGGGTGCGTGGTAAGTTGTGCATGGACCGCAGAGAGTAGCATAAGCCTCACATTCTGTGAGTCTCCGCGGTGTTATGCACAGCGAGCCACGTGATAAGATGCATTGATTGACGGTCTCAGAAGCGGAGGCAACTGAGACTTGTCCTCCGCCACCTCGGATTGAGGTGAGCAACCGCACCACCATAAGGACCTACTAAGTAGTGTGAAATTGGGCATTCCAAATTGGGAGACAAATGAGATAAATAAAATAAGAAAAACAACACACCTCACAGCTTCCTACCAGCTGGCTACCGATACACCACAAATGCTGTCTATTGAGCTCAACTTGTATTGAACCTGGAATATTCCTTTAATGTTCTCTTTACATTATGATGGTACTGTCAAAATTACATTTCATTTAGAGCACATTTCATTAGTGTTAGGTTTAGCACCATGGCGATACATTTGCTTCACATGCTCTTGGGGGGGGGCATAGCGATAATTGTGGGAACGAAGTCCACACCAGGAACAGCATAACAGCAAAACAGCTTGTGCGAAGAGTTCATTTTGCATGTCTATGATGATTTCAGACCACGAACGCCTAGTCGGTGCTGTCAAAAAATGTACATTGTTCCGTCTGACATAAAGCATGTTTATCTCGTCGGGGTCATATCAGATAAAGTGCCAAGCAACAACCAACTTTAGATGCAACATAGAACACCTTTGTAGCTAAGCTATAAACTTTTCCTGGTCACCTTTTAAAAACTTAAACACGTATACAGTAGATAATTCTATAGATACAGGGACATGTTTTTCACTTTTGCAAAAATTAGGTACTTTCACAGCGGTATGTCTTATCAAAAGATACCAAACAATCAGCAACGGTCTAACGCTCTGGGAACCATTGAATTTAGATCTGTTTTATGCTGCTTATGTGATCGGTGAACTGTATCGACACAGAGGAGCGGTCCAATTATCTTTCAAAGTGATTCCTCGGACACAATATTTGCATATCAGCAGAGCATCTATGTCATCAAAGTGGGTGAAAAAAAGGGTAACTTCCTCCTCCCGCTGTTTGTTTGCACTTGTCTGCTGTTGTGTGTACTCGTGAGGGCACGGCACCTTTGATTCACTTTCTGAGTCTAAAAGCTCATCTGATTTTGAGAACGCTACAGCGCACGGTAGATCTGATGTGCAACATGGCATCATAATTCTCTTGCAAATGTGTTTCATTATTCAACACAGTGCAGAATTATTGAAATGAAGCGATCTTTCCGTTGCTGTGTTGGTTAATCAGCATCAAGGTGATTGAAGTTTTTCCATTGGAAAATGAAATGGAATCCTGATATGAAGGGAATGTGTGTTGTGTTAGATAAACATGTTTTTATATTTAGATCAGATAATTGAATTAATGTAGATGTACCTGTTGTATAGTCCCCCTGTGCTCGCTGTCTAACCTTGTGATTTCCCCTGTGAACTTTCTGTTTAAGGGATTTTTAGGAAAGAAACTTCCTTAAAACGCACGTTTCACACTCTCAGTTAATTAGGGATCCAAGCACAAAGTGTCTGGGCAGCAAAAATTGTTAGTCCTTAAGACACTCAATTTTGCAGGATGGTCTTAAATTATAATTTGTATAATGGATTTTCATATTTTAAGATTGAAAGTCTGGGTCTGGATCAAGGGTAAAACAAAAAAACATGAGGTAAAAGGTAAAAAGGTAAAACATGATGAAGACATGCTAATGATTTTCCAAGTTTTAATGTGACCCTAAACATATGGGCTCTATTTTAAGAGCACTAGTGAATAAAGCCATAAGTGTATTTTTAAGCTATAATTCATAAGGACAAAGTCAATGGGCATGGCTTGGAAGTTTTGGTATTTTCGAGCACGCCTGAGCTAAGGCTAGGCACAGGTGGATTTGGTCGTGTAAATGTAATTAGCATTTTAAGCATTTTAAGTATGCAAAGAATTTGAATATAAATATGGACTTACATTATTTTGTGCATTAACTGCATCCTTGTTAAATGTGACACGCTCCTTTTATCCACATGGAAAATTTGGTTCAGGATATGGATGTAGGCTACATTATATAATAGAGAATATAAGTATTATTAATCTTTATCAACCAGCGGACTTATCCAGAGTGCCGTCGACATACCTTGATCTGAGGGAGGTGTTCAGCAAATCCCAAGCTGCGACCCTTCCTCCTCATCGCCCCTATGACTGTGCTATCGAATTGCTTCCTGGCACTTCTCCGCCTCGGGGATGGCTGTATTCGCTCTCGGCTCCTGAGAGTGAGGTCGTGAACAGGTTCATCAATGATTCTCTGGCAGTCAGTCAAATTCGCCCTTCCTCCTCGCCAGCAGGGGCAAGGTTCTTCTTCGTGGAGCTCGCTTAGACTTTGTATAGATTATCAGGGGCTGTTATCATTTGCCATTGATGTCCTCATCCTTCGAACTCTTACAGGAGGCATCCGTCTTTACAAAGTTGGGCCTACGCAATGCTTATCACCTTGTCCGAGTTAGGGAGGGGGATGAGTGGAAGACGGCATTTAACACCCACAGGGTGCACTTCGAATATTCGGTTATGCCTTTCAGATTGGTCACCGCCCAGCCGTCTTCCAGGGGCTAGTGAATGACGTGCCCTCAAGCACCCTTAAACGAACCTTAGAGCACCCTCAATTGCAGACCAGGGAAAACTACTGCCCACGGTTCAATTAATCATGAACGTTTTTATTAGATCTTTCATTTATCTGGCTTTGGGACCTATCGCGCATAAATACGTTTTTAATACGCTCAGGGTTGCCAGATAATAGATGCAACACCCCAGTTAGAGATTTATACATGCACAAATACGATATTTAGCCTTATGTCATACTTAATTCATGCAATCTGGCAGCCATGCATGCGAGTGCATGCACTCTCTCTCCTCCTCTTCGGAAAAAAACCTTAAAGTGCTCAATAGTGCTATATTATGCTCAAAGAAAAGTGTAATGTAGCCACTCTGTGTCCATTAGTGATGCTGCGTGTACTGTTTAGTACCAAGTCTGTGAGCCAATTTTTTCAGTGATGAACTTAAGTAAATCCCAATAGATCTTCGCATCATTAGCACACGGAGAGGACACGAAAGCAAATTCAAGTGAGAGAGGAAAATGTTTGTTCTTTGTGTTATTTGTAAAATGCTGAAGTCCCTCACACCTGTATGTGAACGCTACTCTGGCAGTAATCATTTATCAGTGTCATGCAGCCTGTTTTATTCAGTGCTGAATGGGATGCCAAATACCCATGAGCATGTAAACAGGTTGATAATGTTCTGAGAATAAAACACACGTGTCCACTTTGTGGCCAACATTAAAATAAGCTTTTAGAATCTATCATTTTCAGAATATTTTATTTATTAAACCAGACTACTGATGTAGAGCGTTGAATTGAATGCTAAATTACCACCGCATTGAAGTATGTTAAAATAAACAATTCATAATTATACTCAGTCTTAATTCAGTTTTACTAACACGTGATAGAAATGTAGCAGCAAAACTTCAAGCAATCACAGAATGGTTCCATCAGTCTGTATACACTTCAGAAAACTGTGCATCATTCATTGAGAGCTGGAGTGCACTAGCACAAAGATACAACTATGCAGACATTTTTATCTTCTCTCTTCCATGTTCTACTTAACAGCTGACGTGGCCCGGTACCAAAACCATTGCACACCTCTGCTCAATTGAATATGTAAGTCTAATTCTGTAAATTTGCAAGCAGATTTCCTTGAATCCCTTGAATAACAATATTTCAGGCATTATGGGATGACATTTTGGTGCCTGTATATTTTACAATTCTCAATTCTGGTAAAACAGAAGGCCATATAATGACTGCAATTTCATATATATAGATAGATAGATAGATAGATAGATAGATAGATAGATAGATAGATAGATAGATAGATAGATAGATAGATAGATAGATAGATAGATAGAAAGTGCACAGTCAGTGTTACTCACACAAACACAAAACACCATCAATGTAACACACACGATACTAAAATAATGCAATTACCGTTAAATAAACAACACAAAATGTAACATAAATCGCCTCAATGTACATAACTAATATAAAAAATAAGAAGAATCAAAAATACAGTGGCAAGAAAAAGTATGTGAACCCTTATTCAGCTGATGAAAACACGCTGCGTGATCATGGGGAAGGATTACATCAGGATGTAGATTGAAATGCAGGTGTGAAAAACTCTCTCGCTGTTGCTTGCATGCTAGTGATTACATGATTGTCATAAATATATCATATTCCACACAAATTTGTGATCAGTAATCAAATAAGCAAATTTGTGACTAACTGTGTTGACTCATTTTGTACAAAAGGTCAGGGATTCTTTCATTAAAACACTTTCACAAGACGCTCATAATCATTGGCTTTTGCACAAATGTTTCACTCAAACTGTTATGTTGGTAATATCATATGTAATGAAAAAATAAACCATTAATTAGATAAATGCTAAAGTGGGGTGTCAGCACAGCCATTGACCAGGAAAATAAAAAATGGCACTCCATGTCAAAAAGGTTGCCCTGCCCTAGGCTAACGACGTCAACAAAAGCTAATTAGAGTCAGGAGTTGGCAAACCTGGCATGCAATTAATGAAACGAGGTTGTAGGTGTGGGTTAGTGCTACTTTGACTTATAAAAAGCACTCAAACATTTTGACGTGGACCATGCCTCCCAAAAACGAGATCTCAGAAGACCTATGATCAAGAGTTATAAAGTAATCTCAAAGAGTTTAGATATTCGTCTGTCCACAGTTAGAGAAATAGTCTATAAATGGAGACGATTTAGTCAAGCAAAAATGTGCAATTACGGTTGGTGGCTCAGAAACTGCACACTTCACACTTTAAAACTATTTTACAGTGGATGAACAGCTAGTAATTACCACAACAACTTTCCCTATTTTAAAATGATTCCCTTCAACAAACACCGTTCCATAAAAATTCCTTTACACAACAAAGGCGAGAGATAAGAAGGTCCCTCTGGTCCATTTAACTGTGATTTGAATGAACAATTCCCAATCGGATAGACAAACGTCTGTTAACTCTGTTAACTGTTAAATCAGACGAACAAAGCGCTTCCTAAGCAGCCGGGTGTCATGGGAGACAGATCAAACGGATCTGAAGGTAAATCTTTCACTTCTAAGCAGTTCAATAATGTGATCTCTCTCGTTCAAAAATACATTCTCAGGAGGGCTTCTCAGGCACACTATAGCATTCAGATTGGGTAATGTCTTCTTTACTATACTCAATAATGTAAATGTACTAAAAGGGCCCTGCAGAATGTGAGTGTCAGGCAACTGGGATGTAAAAATCATAACTGACCTCCTGTGGTCAGGCTCTATGTATAGCAGCATCATGAATTTTGCATTATGTTGAATGGCTCTCAAGGATATTGACCGACTTTGAGTGCAATTTGTCAGTACAGCGGATGTGAACATACATCAGTCGGGTTGAACCGGTGATCCGTCTTTTCTGCGGGGGATCTGATGGAGTGACACAGGTGTCAGGCTGACCAGACGACAAATTCGGTTAAGACAGAATGTATGGGGTTGAGGGAAGACAGACGAATACCGAATATTGAATAGACATGACCTTTGATAAAGCAATGGAAATTCCCTTCAATAAATATACAAATTTGAATCATTTTGAGGGACATCAATTGAGAACATCAATTTAATACAATTAGTAATCAAAAAATATGAATAACAATGTTTGTTTTACTATTAATATATAATACATTTCAAACCATCTGAGGATTTTTTTAACTCTGTTTTCTACTACAGGCAATGCACAGAATGAGTAAGGGGGCGTTCAAAAAGAACACATTCTTGCATTCAAAAACAGCTACACAGAACGCAACAGAATGACCGAATGGAACAGAATGTAGAAGTCATGAGACGTGTTTTTAAAAGTTGGACTATTTTTAACTTGGCATGCTGCATTAAAACAGCAAGGCTAATGGTGGGATGCACAAAAATAACAGATGGACCCAATGGTTAAGGAACTCTGTCTAAATGCATGTGACTATAGCCATGATGAACGGGTTTTGCATGCTGTCGGCATGCTAATTAAAGCACCACTGCTAAACATATCAACACAAGTAGTCATAAGTAATAAATATAACTAGTCAACCTCATCCAAAAGCCAAACAGTTGATTAGTCGACCATGGTGTCGGTAGGGGTGGGCTACCGGCTTAAAAATGACTTAAAAATGTCAAGTGGTGTAACTATCAAGTAAAAGGTATTCAAATAATTTCCTCATTCCTTGAATGCATGTGAGTGTACGACTTAACTTTTTTGAGTTATGAATATCAGAATGTTTTCTCAAAACGCTCTCCGTTTTCCAAATGTGGCTCGTCCACACTGAAACGTATGGAAACACTTACATTGCGTCACTGCACATGCGGAAAATCCACGCTGCATGTACGGTCTGAAACGCAGTTGTCCTCGTGCTCTGTCGCCGGACACCAATTCCCTTCGCCTTTGAAGGAACACACTGTGAAGGTTGTACAAAGTAACATTTATTTTTTTAACAACGCTATCAAAGTGAAGTGGTTCTCAGCAGGAAACCGATAAAGTGCGTACTCTGGGTAGGGAAGGAGGTATTGCCCCAAGTGAAGGAGTTCAAGTACCTCGGGGTCTTGTTCACGAGTGAGGGGACAATGGAGCGGGAGGTTGGCCGGAGAATCGGGGCAGCTGGGGCGGTATTGCACTCGCTCTATCGTCACGAAAAGAGAGTTGAGTCAGAAGGCAAAGCTCTCGATCTACCGGTCAATTTTTGGTAAGGATGCCCCCTTGGCGCCTCCCTAGGGAGGTGTTTCAGGCACGTCCAGCTGGGAGGATGAGGCCTCGGGGAAGACCCAGGACTAGGTGGATAGATTACATCTCCACACTGGCCTGGGAACGCCTCAGGGTCCCCCCAGTCAGAGCTGGTTAATGTGGCTCGGGATAGGGAAGTTTGGGGCCCCCTGATGGAGCTGCTGCCCCTGTGACCCGACTTCAGATAAATGGTTGAAGATGGATGGATGGATGGATCAAAGTGAGTATCAGGCACAACAGTGGCGCTATAACACGGGCCGCCATCTTGATTGTTTTGGTTGGAAAGATCACATGACTAAAAATGCATCATCACTTTCCAAAGCATCCGTTTTCACATTCCACACTACAACGGCATTTTCAAGTTTATCGACTTTGGAGTGCGTTTTCAAAACGTTCAGTGTTCGTGGAAAAAAAAGATGTCTCAGTGTGGACAGAAGGCCAAAACGAAACCGTATTAGTGTGGAGCAGGCATTAGACAAGCCTCAGAAAAGAACAATCTCAAATTGAGCCCTAAATGCTTTATCGTGTCGTAGGTTCATCAAAGTTAAAGTCGTTATCAAAATAGAAATGTATTTTTACATTAAGTAATATATAAAAGTAATGACACTGGCCTTTTTACAGTATCTGTAATACCAAATATCAACTTATTCAGGTGACCACATGCTGTCAGGTGGCTGCAAAGATGCAATAAGTACCAAATATAACCCTGAAAACAAAGAGTAATATACAGAAGTGCTCAGGGAATTTGCAAATATTAAGACGCAAGCAAGGACATTTGATCTTTGCGCATGTCTGAGACTGAAACAAAAGTAGTAGTAGGACATAGTTTTAGTTACAGTAATATTTAAAGATTTACTCAGTAACTTTTGTCTTTGTGTCATCTTGGGCTTGGACAGTGACACCTAGTGGCTTGGATGCAGCATCATTTAAAATCAGTAGTTTCAGATGTCATTGTAGAAATGTTGTATTCACAGTCAGACATGATGACTTTAATCAATGAGGGAACGTGTCCAATGGTTACTGAGATTAAGTGAGTAGTATTCGGCTGGTCATGTGCAGGGCTGGACAGGGAAGAGAAATTGGCCCAGGATTTACATAGCAACTGGCCCAAAAGGTGTTGAGAGGTGGGGGGCATTCTGCATAACACATTGGCTCATTTTAGCTTATCACGGCATATTCTGCCAGTTTTGCGGCCGCCCGGTTCTCCCGATGGCCAGTCTGCCCATGATTGGCCCCAATGTGCGTTGGCCCACTGGGAAAATGCCCAATATGCCAAATTACCAGTCCAGCCCTGCTCTCCATGTTGAATAAAACAGCTTTTATAAGGTTACTGATATGACTGGAGTCTTCATTTTAATGTGAATGTTCATGATGTCCTACATATATTACGAAATTACAATTCATGACCTCAGGAGTTAAACTTTTTTAATGAGGAAAAAAATGACTGACTGCACCTTTAAACAAATTGCATTGAAATATGAAAAGCCAAAAGGGACAAAATGGGGTATTAAATATAATTTTAAAAAATACATAAATGTTAAAAGCTTGCAACTTCTGATCTTTGGGCCTCGTTCATGAAATTCGTAAATATATGAGTAAATGCGGAGTAATTTGAGCATAAAAAGGACCTTCCTGAAAACGCTCCTCATGATTCACAAACGCTTCGTATTCCCCAGATTTGTCAGTAAAATGTGTGTATATTAGTGAATTACAAACATTCGTAAAGAGGGGGCATGTGCACGTTCATTCTCAATTATCATAATCCACACTCATGAAAACGCCATATAAAGAAGGGATTCGCTAGTAAATGCTAAACATCTATGCGGAACAGTAATTAAATCAATTTTATGAATGAAGTGCATCGTAAAATTTTGATTAGCAAGCACAATAGTGTCTCAAAGAAAGTGAGGCCTTACATTGCATGTTTTTTGCTGTCATATGACATAAATCCAATTATTCATACATATTATTGTATGTGTTTATAATCAATTTTTTTGGAATAAACAAAACTTTTTGTTGTTGTCCTAAATTTGTGAACATCTAGTTCTGGTTCTGTTCACTCTACCTTACTTTGAAAAGACTCATTTTATTCCACAATATGGCAGGAAGCACTAGAAAAAGAAATTTTCCCAATCACCTTCTATCACATTATGCAGAAGTGAAATGTAGGTGGCGCTGTAACGCATTTTAGCCCTCACTGATATACTCGTCCATAGACATTCAGTCTAATTTTCTGTTCAAGCACCACCCTCTGTGTTTCATTAAATATCTCGGCCTCTGAGTGGACTACAAGCTCAATCTAGGTGTCATTAGAAGGCTGAGATCCTCCCTTTACGATAATTTACCATCAATATTCGATAACATGTTTTTCTGATTATTTGTTTTGCATTCTTTTCCTTCTGGATGGCATATTTTCTTATTCGAGTTCTTGACATCTAAGATATAACATTAGATCATTCACACAAGCAAGCCCGCAGACAAGTAAACATTTATTGATTTATTTTTAACTTTCGAAGGTAAAATCAGATGTAAAGTTTTTGGTTATGTAAGGCTTACAGCAGCAGCAGCAGTGATTGGCACATAAACGAGACGTTTGTATTTGATGACTTACAGAAATCATATTTAACTTTGTGATTCTTTTGAAAGTCTTTTAAACTGTGGTATTAGGGCAACATAAATAACTATACAGTCACATTCCTGAGAGTGAGAGCTTTCATGTGATATATGATTTGCCTATTTATGTGCAAAGTGAAGGACTTTTATTTTCATTTAAATATTTGTACCCCATTACCTCTGGGTGGCGCAAATTTTTAATTCAAATATTTTGAAGCATTATTTTGTTATTTTAAGTAACATAAATGACCGTCTCTGCAATGTTCAGGTTCTAAGCTTTCAAATGATACCTCATATGCCTGACTTACATATATGGAGACTTTAACGTTTTAAGCGTAAACTTTATCCGTGATATAGCGCCCCTCCCCCGCTTTTGCACCCCTCCATAGAGTTTAAGCGGTTAACTAATTTATGTTATTTATTAAGGTTAATATCACTCATTAAATTATCAGTTTGTTTGTTTTTTTCCATTACTTATTTAATTTCACTTCTATCAAAACACAACACGTCCGGATATCTACACATACAATTACATATACAACATATGCAATTTACACATGGTCGGGAAATTTCGTTTGTACCAACATACGTTTTGAAAATATGAAAGCTTTCATGAATCTGAGAATTTACGTCAGAACTGCTTTACAAACAATTTACACAATGAGTTCTGCTTGTGTTTCATGAATGAGTCCCTTTGAGCGTATCTGTGGCTGAAAAAGAAGTTAGTGTGAAATTTGTACTTTAGTAAAAATCGCAGAAATCTGGGCAAAGCCTCGAATATCCACTCACCCTAGGACCACCCTGATTGTGACTCATCCCTACTAAGTATTGGATAAAGGATACCGCTAAATGAAAAGAAGCCACGATGTATCTAATCACCCGTGCTATTGTTTTATGATCAGTCTTGATGCTGTTGTAAAAAAGGATTTAGTCAAACAGATGTAGACGCATTCTGCTTACTGCCGCACATAAGGAAACCCATGACAGCCCACCTGTCCGCCTGTCTGAGCGGGTGCGGCGGTCTCTGAGACGAGGCCTCGGCCTGACAGTCAGGAATCTAGGCGAACTCAGAGGACATAAGATCTGGAATCCATCAAACAGCAGACATCCACTCTGTCTGGCACAGATCGGAATACTTCTCCTGAGCGGGAACGCTGTGGCTCAAAGCAATAACATCAGAGCAGACTACCAGAGAAACACATATATATATATATATCAAGTTCATATACATGGGATCTGTGTCTATGTTGGTTTCATTTCATTTAATATTTATAGCATTTTCTACAAATATATATATATATATATATTGAATGACTTAAAATGTCAAGTGGTGTAACCATCAAGCAAAAGGTTTTAAAATACTTCCCTTGCTCCTTGAATACATGTGAGTGTACAAGGTGCAGTATGTAAGATTCAGAAACCCTTGTAATTAGTGACACCTGTGGCCGTTAAGTGAACTACAGCAGCTACCTGTTGCTCGTGCCCGTACACGCTCCATAGGGACACGAGAATCGACCAAAGCGATGACATAACATACAAAGAGACTGAACGTGTTTCACCGACATCATGCTGACAGATGAGGTAGCATAATTAAAATGACACAGTTATGATTGTTTTACTACAAACTTTGAGACTGTTTATTATATTTGACTCTCCAGTGCTGGAACAGGGCTAAAACAAAGTGTGGATATCGGTCAGACTATGCCAGACTGTAGTTTGAAGTTTGCATGATACATACAGTTCACTGACCCACTATTTTTGCTAAATTACTTTTATATGGTTAGTTGTCATATCGCTGCAGTTTCCTGGTGAAATGAACACTAGAGGTGCTACAATAACAATGACTTTTATAAGTAAATGGAAAATTATCAAGTATTTTTCAACCTGTTCCTCACACAATGCTATCTTATAACATCTAAACCTTTTTACAATAGTGCATGACTTATTTTAACATTTGTATTATATAACCAACTACATTTACAAGTTGTTCAAGTGTGTTCAAATTGTGCAGTAGCTCAACTGATAGAGTGTTGCACTTGTGATGTAAAGGAGCGGGGTACGAGTCCTGAAGAGCATGCCGGTCAACACTTGAGCCAAAAGTGACATAGAAGCACCACAACATGACACAATTGTGTTTTTCATCTCACATTTGCTTTTATGACACTATCGGTTAAGTTTAGATTTAAGGGAGGTTGGTTTTGTGGTTCAAAACCTTCAAAACCTCTCCCCTTTGGGAGAACATTTAACCCGCATTTAGCGCAACACAGTGAGCACTTTACCTAGAAACTGCTGCAATATGTGTAATGAACCACGTAACGTAATTTCAGAACAATTTGCCACAATCACTGTGGTGCTTCTAAGGTAATTTTTGGAACTTGGTGGTAAAAAAGGTGAGTTAATGATAACAAATGTATTTTTTGAAAAAATTTCCTTTAAAATGTTTCTGTTTCTTCGGTAGCAAATCAGTTGATATACCGCTGCACTACGTGAATGTGATTTACCATATGCTGCTAAACTCTGGAGTCAACTGACCTAGTGGGGGTGATGAACTTGAGGAAGCTGTCAAGAGCCTGAAGTAAAGGTGTGTGTGTGTGTGTGTGTGTGTGTGTATGTGTGTGTATGTGTGTGTGTGTGTGTGTGTGTGTGAGAGAGAGAGAGAGAGAGAGAGAGAGAGAGAGACCACCACACCTCGCATCAGCATCTGTGACTCAGCGGGGAGAATCAGGAGTCCACAGCACGCTACAGACAGCGGCGGGCAGTGTCGACACCTGCGCGTGTTAGCCGAGAGCTGATAGAAGTGATACTGACAGCAGTTGAGGGTTAGTGACTGTTAACAGAGTGTTCGAGACTGCCGCAAAGGACCTTGTAAGTGGGGATGCTGTGATAGTGTTTTTTTATCTGTTATTTTATATTTGGTCACAAATGATCTCCTACAAGTAGACAAATGGTAGTCTAAATCAGATTTACTTGTACTTCTACTTGTAGGAGATAATGGCAGTTTTAGACTACTGTTTGTCTACTTGTAGGAGATTAAGGCAGTTTTAGACTATTGTTTGTCTACTTGTAGGCAATAAAGGCAGTTTTAGACTATTGTTTGTCTACTTGTAGGCAATAAAGGCAGTTTTAGACTATTGTTTGTCTACTTGTAGGAGATAAGGGCAGTTTTAGACTATTGTTTGTCTACTTGTAGGAGATAAAGGCAGTTTTAGACTATTGTTTGTCTACTTGTAGGCAATAAAGGCAGTTTTAGACTATTGTTTGTCTACTTGTAGGCAATAAAGGCAGTTTTAGACTATTGTTTGTCTACTTGTAGGCGATTAAGTCAGATTTAGACTATTGTTTGTCTACTTGTAGGCAATAAAGGCAGTTTTAGACTATTGTTTGTCTACTTGTAGGAGATAAGGGCAGTTTTAGACTATTGTTTGTCTACTTGTAGGAGATTAAGGCAGTTTTAGACTATTGTTTGTCTACTTGTAGGCGATAAAGGCCGTTTTAGACTATTGTTTGTCTACTGGTAGGCGATAAAGGCAGTTTTAGACTATTGTTTGTCTACTTGTAGGAGATTAAGGCGGTTTTGGACTATTGTTTGTCTACTTGTAGGCAATAAATGCAGTTTTAGACTATTGTTTGTCTACTTGTAGGAGATTAAGGCAGTTTTAGACTATTGTTTGTCTACTTGTAGGCGATTAAGTCAGATTTAGACTATTGTTTGTCTACTTGTAGGCAATAAAGGCAGTTTTAGACTATTGTTTCTCTACTTGTAGGCAATAAAGGCAGTTTTAGACTATTGTTTGTCTACTTGTAGGCGATTAAGTCAGATTTAGACTATTGTTTGTCTACTTGTAGGAGATAAAGGCAGTTTTAGACTATTGTTTGTCTACTTGTAGGCAATAAAGGCAGTTTTAGACTATTGTTTGTCTACTTGTAGGAGATAAGGGCAGTTTTAGACTATTGTTTGTCTACTTGTAGGAGATTAAGGCAGTTTTAGACTATTGTTTGTCTACTTGTAGGAGATTAAGGCAGTTTTAGACTATTGTTTGTCTACTTGTAGGCAATAAAGGCAGTTTTAGACTATTGTTTGTCTACTTGTAGGCAATAAAGGCAGTTTTAGACTATTGTTTGTCTACTTGTAGGAGATAAGGGCAGTTTTAGACTATTGTTTGTCTACTTGTAGGAGATAAGGGCAGTTTTAGACTATTGTTTGTCTACTTGTAGGCGATTAAGTCAGATTTAGACTATTGTTTGTCTACTTGTAGGCGATTAAGTCAGATTTAGACTATTGTTTGTCTACTTGTAGGAGATAAGGGCAGTTTTAGACTATTGTTTGTCTACTTGTAGGAGATTAAGGCAGTTTTAGACTATTGTTTGTCTACTTGTAGGCAATAAAGGCAGTTTTAGACTATTGTTTGTCTACTTGTAGGCAATAAAGGCAGTTTTAGACTATTGTTTGTCTACTTGTAGGAGATAAGGGCAGTTTTAGACTATTGTTTGTCTACTTGTAGGAGATAAGGGCAGTTTTAGACTATTGTTTGTCTACTTGTAGGCGATTAAGTCAGATTTAGACTATTGTTTGTCTACTTGTAGGCGATTAAGTCAGATTTAGACTATTGTTTGTCTACTTGTAGGAGATAAAGGCCGTTTTAGACTATTGTTTGTCTACTTGTAGGAGATAAGGGCAGTTTTAGACTATTGTTTGTCTACTTGTAGGCGATTAAGTCAGATTTAGACTATTGTTTGTCTACTTGTAGGCGATTAAGTCAGATTTAGACTATTGTTTGTCTACTTGTAGGAGATAAAGGCAGTTTTAGACTATTGTTTGTCTACTTGTAGGAGATAAAGGGCGTTTTAGACTATTGTTTGTCTACTTGTAGGCGATTAAGTCAGTTTTAGACTATTGTTTGTCTACTTGTAGGCGATTAAGTCAGATTTAGACTATTGTTTGTCTACTTGTAGGAGATAAAGGCCGTTTTAGACTATTGTTTGTCTACTTGTAGGAGATAAGGGCAGTTTTAGACTATTGTTTGTCTACTTGTAGGCGATTAAGTCAGATTTAGACTATTGTTTGTCTACTTGTAGGCGATTAAGTCAGATTTAGACTATTGTTTGTCTACTTGTAGGAGATAAGGGCAGTTTTAGACTATTGTTTGTCTACTTGTAGGAGATTAAGGCAGTTTTAGACTATTGTTTGTCTACTTGTAGGCAATAAAGGCAGTTTTAGACTATTGTTTGTCTACTTGTAGGCAATAAAGGCAGTTTTAGACTATTGTTTGTCTACTTGTAGGAGATAAGGGCAGTTTTAGACTATTGTTTGTCTACTTGTAGGAGATAAGGGCAGTTTTAGACTATTGTTTGTCTACTTGTAGGCGATTAAGTCAGATTTAGACTATTGTTTGTCTACTTGTAGGCGATTAAGTCAGATTTAGACTATTGTTTGTCTACTTGTAGGAGATAAAGGCCGTTTTAGACTATTGTTTGTCTACTTGTAGGAGATAAGGGCAGTTTTAGACTATTGTTTGTCTACTTGTAGGCGATTAAGTCAGATTTAGACTATTGTTTGTCTACTTGTAGGCGATTAAGTCAGATTTAGACTATTGTTTGTCTACTTGTAGGAGATAAAGGCAGTTTTAGACTATTGTTTGTCTACTTGTAGGAGATAAAGGCCGTTTTAGACTATTGTTTGTCTACTTGTAGGAGATAAAGGCAGTTTTAGACTATTGTTTGTCTACTTGTAGGAGATAAAGGCCGTTTTAGACTATTGTTTGTCTACTTGTAGGAGATAAAGGCAGTTTTAGACTATTGTTTGTCTACTTGTAGGAGATAAAGGCCGTTTTAGACTATTGTTTGTCTACTTGTAGGCAATAAATGCAATTTTAGACTATTGTTTGTCTACTTGTAGGCGAGTAAGTCAGATTTAGACTATTGTTTGTCTACTTGTAGGAGATAAGGGCAGTTTTAGACTATTGTTTGTCTACTTGTAGGAGATAAGGGCAGTTTTAGACTATTGTTTGTCTACTTGTAGGAGATAATGGCAGTTTTAGACTATTGTTTGTCTACTTGTAGGAGATAAGGGCAGTTTTAGACTATTGTTTGTCTACTTGTAGGCAATAAAGGCAGTTTTAGACTATTGTTTGTCTACTTGTAGGAGATAAGGGCAGTTTTAGACTATTGTTTGTCTACTTGTAGGAGATTAAGGCAGTTTTAGACTATTGTTTGTCTACTTGTAGGCGATTAAGTCAGATTTAGACTATTGTTTGTCTACTTGTAGGAGATAAAGGCAGATTAGACTATTGTTTGTCTACTTGTAGGAGATTAAGGCAGTTTTAGACTATTGTTTGTCTACTTGTAGGAGATTAAGGCAGTTTTAGACTATTGTTTGTCTACTTGTAGGAGATTAAGGCAGTTTTAGACTATTGTTTGTCTACTTGTAGGCGATAAAGGCCGTTTTAGACTATTGTTTGTCTACTTGTAGGCGATTAAGTCAGATTTAGACTACTGTTTGTCTACTTGTAGGCAATAAAGGCCGTTTTAGACTACTGTTTGTCTACTTGTAGGCAATAAAGGCCGTTTTAGACTATTCTTTGTCTACTTGTAGGAGATAATGGCAGTTTTAGACTATTGTTTGTCTACTTGTAGGAGATAATGGCAGTTTTAGACTATTGTTTGTCTACTTGTAGGCGATAAAGGCAGTTTTAGACTACTGTTTGTCTACTTGTAGGAGATAATGGCAGTTTTAGACTATTGTTTGTCTACTTGTAGTCGATAAAGACCGTTTTAGACTACTGTTTGTCTACTTGTAGGAGATAAAGGCCGTTTTAGACTACTGTTTGTCTACTTGTAGGTGATAAAGGCCGTTTTAGACTACTGTTTGACTACTTGTAGGAGATAATGGCAGTTTTAGACTATTGTTTGTCTACTTGTAGTCGATAAAGGCCGTTTTAGACTACTGTTTGACTACTTGTAGGAGATAACGGCCGTTTTAGACTACTGTTTGTCTACTTGTAGGTGATAAAGGCCGTTTTAGACTACTGTTTGACTACTTGTAGGAGATAAAGGCCGTTTTAGACTATTGTTTGTCTACTTGTAGGAGATAAAGGCCGTTTTAGACTACTGTTTGACTACTTGTAGGAGATAAAGGCCATTTTTAGACTACTGTTTGTCTACTTGTAGGAGATAAAGGCCATTTTAGACTACTGTTTGTCTACTTGTAGGCGATAAAGGCCGTTTTAGACTACTGTTTGTCTACTTGTAGGTGATAAAGGCCGTTTTAGACTACTGTTTGACTACAAGTAGGAGATAAAGGCCGTTTTAGACTACTGTTTGACTACTTGTAGGAGGTAAAGGCCGTTTTAGACTACCGTTTGTCTACTTGTAGGCGATTAAGGCAGTTTTAGACTACCGTTTGTCTACTTGTAGGCGATACAGGCAGTTTTGGACTACTGCTTGTCTACTTGTAGGCAATATAGGCAGTTTTAAACTACTGTTTGTCTACTTGTAGGCCATAAAGGCAGTTTTAGACCACTGTTTATCTACTTGTAGGCCATAAAGGCAGTTTTAGACCACTGTTTATCTACTTGTAGGAGATAATGGCAGTTGTGGACTACTGTTTATCTACTTGTAGGAGATAATGGCAGTTTTATAATAATGTTTGTTTACTTTTAGGAGATAAAGGCAGTTTTAAACTACAGTTTGTCTACTTGTAGGAGATGTCACTTTAGCAGTTGTCAGGCTTTTTGTCAGAGGACATGTTTTTTTTTTTCACCTTTTTTCCATTCACTTCCTCTTACTGCCTTAGTTCATTCTCATCTAGCCATACTGTGTGTCCCCGCTGGGGCTTCATACATCAACACATCCTGCAACCTGAGTTGGGGTGACATTTTTTTCTTTGCCCGCATATTTTCACTTCATGTAGTGAATCTGAGCTTTGACATTGAGGTTAAGGTTTCTGTCAAGAATATGTAAGACAAATGTATCAACATTATCGAGGAGGAATCGGTAACGTAAATGGACATTTATACATAACGTTTTAGCTGATTGTAATTTGTGGGCAAGTGGTTGAATCTCATGAAAACATGGCCACACTTCACTTCAAATTCTTTTAATTATAGTAATAATAAATAGCATAAATAAAACCTAGATTAAGATTTTTTTATTGATATGTAAATGAGCCTAATTGTCATGAACTAATGTAACAATGCAAACAAACTTAATGGTACTACAAATAGGCTTTGTTTTGATTATGTGACATATCATTTCTCATTTATTTAATTTGATTTTGCAGTGAAATGTGGCCTGATCATATTCTTGACAGGTTTTGTGGGATTCCCTCAATTTGGACATGTCGACCAACATAAATTGTCCTTATTTATCAAACAAAGTCCTAACTTTTACCCTACATGACCCCAAAAAATATGACGAAAAATTATTGGTTAATAGAAAGTTTTTTCCAAAAAAAACCCTCAAGAATATTGATCCATGAAGAAGATGACTACTTGTCAAAATAGAGTATAAACTAGATTTATTTACATAAAAGATTTACATTAAACTTCTTATTTTATATTGGAAAAATTACATCAGCAATTCTCCTTGGAAATCCGTGCCTCAAATGTTGCAGGATGGGAATGGAAAGGATTTGCTCAGTGGTCTTGAATTAGACTCAAAGCATAGACTTCCTAGAATACACTCTGAAGCATGAAGTCTAAATCCAAATGAAATCGTTGGAAATCCAGTTGCAGTTTTCAGAGTTGGACGCAATCCTGCAGGGCTGCTCACGCTTCTCGCTGTTCAACCTCTTAGCCCCATTTTAATTGGGTAATAAGCAAAACGATGTTTTCACAAGGATCAGAGGAAAAAGCAATCAGACAGAAGTTTCAAAGAAAAAGAATAATTAAAATACACTCTTACCTGTTAGAAATTGCCAGTTGAAGCATGGAAGTGCTGAATGCACATTTGGAGGCTGTTTAGTGATTTGATCACTTCAGAATTCCCGATTTGCATATCCAGGGAAGCAGCTCTGTGTTTCACTTACAAAAAAGTAAACTGGTAATTCCACAGTATTCTTTAAAGTGTTTTGGAATAGCATATACTGTAAATACCATGAAATACTATGAATAAAATAATATTTGTTCTTAAGACTATTTAATTATCAATTAAATGCACAGATTCAAATGGCGTATTTGTTTTATAAAACAACATGATAAAAGACACATTATAAATGTAAATATTTTTTGTAGTAATATAATTGTTAGAATTATGTCAGTCTAGTTTGTTTGTTTTACGTACAATTTTACAATTGTTCAATTTACAATTACTTTTATAAAACGGCGGCAACGACATTATGATAAAAGACTATATAAATGTATAATAATAATAATAATACTATTATTATTATTATTAATATTATACATTGTTGCTTTTTATTTTACTATATATACTATATTTTATTATATATGATATATTTATATATATTATTTATTAACTATATAACTATTATTCATATTTATTCATATTAATAATCAGAACGTTACAATTTTCACCAAGTAATATAGTTCATTAGACTAATTGTAGGCTGTTTACGGTAGCCAAGAAACATAAAAACGTATATAGAGTATAATGATAATTAGTAGGCTAAATAAATTGTAGGCTGTTTACAAATGCCTAGCAACTAGCATAATTTTTATATACACACATACTGTGTATATATATATATATATATATTTTTTTTTTGTGTGTATATAAAAATTATGCTAGTAATATTTAGCCTACTAATTATCATTATACTCTATATTTATATTGTCCTTTTTTATTATGCTGCTTCCACCATTTTATTAAAGTAATTACGCAAGTTTTTATGTTTCTTGGCTACCGTAAACGGCCTACAATTAGTCTATATCTGTGTGTATATATATATATATATATATATATATATATATATATATATATATATATATAATATATATTATTTTTATGTTTATAAATTACTATATTAATTTTATTAATAATATTATATATTATAACACTATACATTATATTTTACTATATATAACTTTTTATTCAAATTAATTATCAGAAATAAAAATTGCCAGGTATTAAAGTTTATTAGCCTAATTGTAGACTGTTTATGTTTGAAAAAACATAAAAACGTAACAACTTGGTGCATTAATATACTGTAGAATATGCTGTCATTAGGTATGGATTACCGACCGGGCCAATGGGGCCAGTGCCAGGGGCCCTTGACTACCGGGGGGCCCTGGGCTTTAAGGTTGAGTGATCCAGTTTGGCGATACACCCCCCCCCCCCTCCGAAAAAACCCAGTTCCAACTTTTGGAGGGAGGCCCTTGGAGATAATTGGCCACTTTGCAAGTCATAATCCATCCCCGGTGGTCATGAGCATTTATTTGTATTTTACAATGGCTTAAAACATGGCTCATCCAATCAGAAATGTGAGTTTTATAACTCAACGTACCATGTTATTACAACCTTATATCATCACCGCACCATGGTATCACTACGGTCCTTTTTTGAAAGGGTTATATGTCAACATTTGGTTCGACAGGCAGAGTTATATTTCATATTAAAGACTCTGGTGTATAATGTCGACTAAGCAATCGTACAGCTTTATGAGTCGTCGACACATGCGCGGGTAATTCTCAGATTTACATGAAAGCGGGAACGCCACTGACCCGTATTCTTTTGTGGTCAAGATTTCATTTTACAACCACTTTTGTAACAGACTTTTTTAACAACTTGCTATATTTTTCTCAGCAACGGCAGTTAAACACAGCAAAAGTTTATGAAAGGGAGAGGTAAATTATTTCAGACAGGTACCTAATAAAACAATCTCATAGCTCGTATTTCAGAGAGCATTAGTCAATGTTTTCCAAGCTGCATTTACTCTCAGCGAAAGCCAACGAGAAATACCTCATGGGGTTTTGACTTGTGTGCCGTTTCCATTTATAATTAATCTTTAAAAACAGAAGCACCTTATTTTACAATCAAGTGAGGTGGGAAAAAAATCATGTTTGATTTATTCACGTCTGAAAGGAAATGAAAGGAATACTGTTTGAATAGAATAGAAACATTATTTATCCCCATAGGGAATACTGTGTGAGCAGATGAAAATTAAATAAGATTTTTACATATTCTGAAGAAAATGTGAGTGGTGCTTGATTAACCGTGTGGTTCCTAAGGTATTCTAAGTGGTTGCTAGAATGTTCTTTGTGGTTGCTTATTGGCCCAACCCTAAAGGCCAGGCAGAGAATGAATGGGTGTGATGTCATTTAGAACAAAAACGGGCCAAAACGGAGTTGTTTTTGCATTCGTTTCGGTGGTTCGTTACCGCTCGCCAGGGCAAACTTTCAGGATGCTAAATACCTTCTTACTGCCATTGGTCCACATCATCGGTAGGTGTGACCTGAAGCTCCACCTACTTTGAGGCTGACATCTAACTCCTGTTCAGTCAGATAACATCAGTCATCATGAACACACCATCGTGCATAGTAAAGATGCCTTCATGTGCTATCGGAATTATCCTACCACTGAATTGGTAATAACGGGTACGTCGCTTTCAAGCTCTTTGTTGTCAGGAAACATATATAACTCATATATGTATTATGAAAGTTTAAATCCCAACTTGGAATCTCTGGTATCAAAATTATCTCAGAGCTTACTTGTCGTAATTATGACTGTAGGGGTAGTTTGTACTTTAGTGCAACTTCAGAGCGGGAAACTCATATTTACGATAATTCCGCCTGGTGAACGGAATCGTGTAGCCGAGTCGGATCATCCAGGCCAGCCATCGCGACGGGTTGGAGAGTGCTAGCCATGCGTCCAAGCTCCGGGCGAGGGGCACTAAGGGGACAATCGTGTTTGATGTACCTGTGGGTGGTGCCTTGCGGCAGGGGGAAGCAGGAGATACCACGTCGAGGAGCCTTGCTTCGTCATTCAGCATAGGGCATAAGGCGGGTCAGCGACAGAGGAGGAGGGGGAACGTCCTCGTGACTCGTCACAATTGCCTGGCCATGGGTCTGAATGTGATGCGGTCGGCGCGAAGGCGGGAGGCCCGCGTTCGTAGCGCCCTGTCCGCGAGTGCTCGGTGTCCGGTTGCCGTGACAACGGTGGTCGTAAACACTGGCAGTGTGATGAAATGAGTGAGGAAACCGCTCTTTTTATGACAATGTGGGTACTGCTGAGCAAAGTCCACGATGGTGTCGCTGAATAGGCCGATTTGGGGAGATGGGCGCATTCAGGAAACTTACGTTGTCAGCGTCCCTCATCTGAACCAAATTTAGCCATAGGTGGCGCTCCTGAACCATCAAGGTGGACATCGCCTGCCCGAGTGCCCGAGCTGTGACCTTGTCGCCCGGAGGGCGAGATCGGTCACCGAGCGCACCTCCTGCATCACATCGGGATCAGGACTACCCACGTGCAGCTCTTTCAGTGCCTTGGCCTGGTGTTCTTGCAGGAGGGCCATGGCATGCAGGGCGGAGGAGGCCTGTCCAGCGGCACTGTAGGCATTTCTCAGAAGAGACGACATAGTCCTACCGGCCCTGGAGGGGAGTACTGGGCGGTTCCGCCAGGTGGCGGCGGTTTGCGGGCACAAGTGCACCGCAACTGCCTAATCCACCTGAGGAATCTCTGTGTACCTTGGCCACCCCACCGTCGAAGGTAGTGAGGGTGAACGAACTGGGAAGTTGGGTTCGGACAAGAAAGAAGTCCTCCACAACCTCGTCAGTTCGTCGTGCACTTCGAAAGGAACCGGGGGAGGGCACGGCCGTGAGCGGCACTCCGAACCCAGGAGCCAGTCGTCAAGCCGCGAGGGCACAGGGGCGGGTGGAGGGTTCTACTCGAGCCTGAAACTCGCGGCAGCCCGGGAAAGCATGGCAGTCAGCCTACATAAGTCTAAAATGGACTTTATTTATTTCAAGTAAACAAACAGGAATCTAAAAGGAGACAAATGGAAAAGCCAATTGTTTGTCAAATGTCTAACTCTAATGATGCTGGCCTTTGCTTACACCACTAATAAATAATTAAAAGGTTCATCTACATTTTTTCCAGCTTATCCCAGCTAACCTTTGAGCGACAGTGAAAGGTTTCTCTAATCACTCATTATATTTCCGAGCACTGAATTTCTGTTACATTGTTTCAGCTTTGCATAGAGGAGGCCAATTAATCCAAAACCCCAACCGCAGTCCACAAAGACCAAATGAGAGAGAATGACAACAGTTAATGCGATTAATCCACAAGGGCTAACCGCAAAGGGTTTAGGTGACAAAATCCGAGTGTCTGATCATCACAGTACCTTACTGAAACACTACCAATTTAAGCCAGCAGAAGAGATCTTGCTGCTGTGAATCATGTAGATTTGACACACAACACAAAATGGTGGCCACTTTATCTTACAAGACACTGCTTCTCAAACGTGTGAGAGTTTTATGATTAAAGATAAAAGTAGCTCTTATTAGGCTTAAGTGAAAACACCCTCTATTGTCAAGAACGACTTTAATAGCAAGTTTTAACAATGCAGTTTTAACGTTGTGGAGGCTGGGAGTACCAGAAACGTATTTCTTCGATGTGTTCTGACATGAAACTATCCACTTAGGTTAATGACTGCATTAGTTTAACTGCAGTAAGCTTTAATCATTTCTAGCTTGCCCAACTTCACCATTATTCTACTCTGCTAAAAGATACTACTATCTGGACTTTCTGTACAACACTCACTACCATATTAAACACCTTAAGAATTCATCATTTTGATCACTCCTTCTATACATATATTTTTTTTTCATATTTGTCTTAATATATTGGATTGGAGCTTTTCCCCATCTCTTTAAAGTATTTCTATCCTGTAAATCATTTCGTGTAAATAACCAAGTTACACTATTTAAACTATTCCGCTAATACTAAAAAAGGCTTTTGAGACATCTAGGAGACATTTCGTGCTAAAACAACATTTATTAGCAATATACATGCTAATCAAGCCTTACTGATATTCATTAGCAACCAAGGCCACGACTGTCCATATATCTTTCCAGCATTGACAACCGGGTACATAGTGCCGCCATCTCTAACATATCCACCGACATCTTAAGAGAATGTGCAACATTAAGAGAATGTGCATGTAGCGCACTGGCACTCCAACACTCGAGATTTAAAAGGGTCAATAACAATACACAAAGCACACCGCGAGAACTAGCGAACCATTAGCAATCTGGCACCATCTGTTGTTATTGTAGGATGTCTAACTGGCTTGATGCTATAAAACCATAGTAGCTGAGTTAGCAATATGCACCATAAAATGTTAAGGCGTAGCAAGTACATTGAAGCAGCCTGTAAGAAAGAGATATTTTAATAGACTAGAGAATCATGCTTTTATAATGGGCTTGACTTAAATGACTGTCAATGGACAAATATATCCTTTTACCTCCCTTAATAGTGTAGTTGCGGTATCTACCAGCAGGGGTTAACGGCTGAAGCTAACAAGCCAAACATTGACCCTCTGGCTTGTATTCACTTTGGTGGCTGTTTGTTGCATTAACTTGTACAAGATCCACTCTAGAGACTCTTCCTCATAACCAATGAACTCAACAGCTCTGGCATCAGTCAGTTGGGTCAATGCAGATGTTTACTACCTCAAACTGAGCAGCTGGCCTTTAAAGGTCATACAGTGTGAAGGTGTTTGGAATAATTATGAACAACAGCTTATCCAAAGCAGTTTTCTCAGAGTTGATAAAAGTAGATAAACAAAAAAAAAGGACCTTCAGTGCAATAACTTGCTTTCTACCCACAACAGAGTTCATTTCGACTTGTCAAGATCTGCTTGTAGGAAAGAAAAATCACAAATGAGATTTTTATAACTACAACTGCATTGACAGAAATGAGATAAATTGAGAGCAAGTTCTCATGCTGCATAGATGTATCTCCGGAGAAAGAGACCCCAGTAATCTCACAAGTCACATATTTTGACTGTTAAAACTTCCCATTAAACATTGTCGGACATAATGTCGGGTAAAAATATTAACATGAAGCCAATCTGTAGGTTTACCTTTTTCTGACATCTTGCAATGGATGGGCGGATATTTACGATACTAATGTTTAGCAAGTTATATTTGACCTGTATAGGAACTGTTCTCCTTCCACTCAACTTAATGCAGAGAAATGCTGAACTAACTAACGCCGCTTAGCGTTTGTTAAAATAAGAAGAAGCTATGTTTGGCAGAGGTAATGTCGGAAAACCAGAGAAACTGCAATTAACGTCAAATCTAAACGTGGCGTTTATTTTAATGGGTTTGTGTAACGTTCGTTACAATTTATTCAAATTAAACGCTCTGTAACGCCCATAACGCTCTGTAACAGTTGTCAATAAATGATAACCTAAACAAAAACAGAAGTCTAATCATTTTTTGTTTCGGGCTATAAATGAAAAAATTATACTACTTTAAAAATAACATTAAAAATTACCCATTTTATCTCAAGAATTAGCAAAAAAATAATAATAATAGAGGTTTCAATATGGGTATTATTATTGATGATATTGGCTTTGATAGTACTTTGTATTAGAATAAAAAGAAAATGTCTTGTTTTTTTATTTTTTTGAATTATACGGAATTTTACGGGAAAATGTAAGGAAGCGTAACCATGCAAAGTCTGTCATGTTACAGCATAAAATAAACACAGCAATGAGATGACCGGATTTTCAACCCATAACCCAAACCCATAAGGCTATCTCTATATTGAAATGCATTAGCATTTACATTGTCAAAATATGTCCCGTCCAAATAAGTTTCCAGTGATTCAATAACAATGCATCTTGGGTGCATTTACAAATCAAGTGTCATCAGATTGTGATCCAACCACCTAAAGCGCATGTTAATGCCAGATGTAAAAGGAGCCTTTGTGAAGCTTGGTCTGAATGCTAGCAATAGTGAAACGCTGTACAACTGCAGTGGGCAAGTCTTAATCACATTCCCTGGAGACTGCCACTACTCTACTTTATTCATACAATACTACCCACAAAGCTAAAGAGTTTCTAATGGGGAGAGTTATAGAATCGATACTGTGATTAGCAGCAGCCTTGTAGCTGTTGTGTGTTGTTAGCAATCTATTGTATCAGTGCGATGCCCACGGGGATAGCACACATGCTGAGAAAAGAAAACAAGACTTGTATGGCCTTAACTGCTGGGCCTATTAGAAGCTGCTTGGCAGCACCGTGTTAGTCAATAATGAATTTAGCAAGCTCCGTTTCTGAACAGCATGCCCATTTCACCTTGACAGTATGCACAAGCTTTACATATTTACTTATTTCAATGCATATTTTGCATGTTGCAGTTCTTCAATCCTGCATATTAGTTGGCAGTTAAAATCACAATGCTCTACATTGCCAGAAAACTTTTGTAGCATTTGTAGTTGCCACCTTGCTGAAACATCTTGTGTTGAAGTCTGTGTTTGGGACGTCACAACACAGTGCTCATTTGTATTTACACATCCTACAACATGTGTCATTGCACCCTTGGCCCCGCCCACTGGCATGCAGTTCGAGAGCGCAGACCTTGTGTGGCTAACTATTCCTAGCATAACACCTAAGGGGACACATCTGGACTATTTTAAATCGTTTTGTATATGAACATGAACTATTTTGACTCTTTTATTTGAGCACAAACCCATCATGGATGCGTTCTTTTGCCATCTGTGCTATTTTTAGTTGTTGGTGTATGTAAACAAATCATGGATATTTGTATATAAATGTAAATAAATGTAAGATAGTTTAATTCAGACATGACTACACCACTGGATACAAGTAAACGTTTCCATGCCATAAAAACAGTGAACATGCTGTAATTAAAAGTTAGGCAAAACCTTACGGTGTTTTTGAGTTTATTTTTTTTTTTAAGGATCAAATAGGCCGAATTATCTTCTAATCAAGCTTTATTGGCAAGATAAACTTAAGTGTACACTGCCAATGCATTATATGACACTATACATACAGATATAAAACATATTGAATGCTGAAGTCTAATTTGTTAAATTTAAAATCAAATTCAAAACTATTATTTTCTCTGGCTGCCGTTTAGTCTCTATTGTACACATGCTTGATCTCTCTCGCACGGTTTCGCTTTAGACACTGGTTCAGATGACAATGACAATGAGTGAGCGTTTTCGGGCGAACCCAAGAGATACGGCAACTTATCTGTATCTCTCCCACACTTGGCTCGCCACTTGCTGGTGAAATCTCCATTATCTGTACAGCAGTGGCGGCTGCTGGTCTTTCAAAGAGGGGAAGCTCATTTTCAGCCTACATTATAAACTTATCCATTTATTTAAAAGTAAATTCTGCCCTACGTTCCTTTTCGAGAAAATGATTGCAATGATATCAAGAAATAGGTTGCAGAGGTTTGTCTTTCGACTACACTTGAGAAATCCGCGATGGGACTGAGCGCGAATAGCTTCAGCGACTTCTTATAGTACAGATTCGCTGTCAGTCAAAAGGAGATGCAGTCTTTCGACAGATCCTCCAATCATTACGCGGAAGCCCGGAGTCCGGGCCAGCCCACTCCTCATTCACCCCCAGAGACGCTGAGCGTCCGTGGGCGGGACATAATCGCAGCATTTATCCAATGACCGTCTAGATTCAGAGCACTGAAAAAAACTGTTCAAAGCAGCCCCAGTGAAGTCAATGGACGCTCGGCTTCAACAGGGATATGCACTGTAACTTCTAACGCATTTTTAGTCAATAAATTGTTTACACAATAGTACATATTTGACCATTATTTTTTTTTGGCATTATAGGGGAAGCCGAGCTTCCCTTGCAGTCTTAAAGAAATCCCCACTGCTGTACAGTAAATCCGCGCCCGTGTTTATTATGCACGGGACATGCTCCGTGCGTAATGAATAAGCGTGCAGTGCACCACACAATCATTTTCTATGCAAGGATGTGCAGTCGAGTCAAGCGTTAACCTCCTTAAAATATACATATATATGCAATTGCTTTCAGGAAGTTTCAGGAAGTGCAAAACAAAGGATTCTGCATTAATGCCATATAAAAAAGTGTAAGTATTATTTGCAAAAATTAACGCCCTAGTTTATTCTTGTTTTAAGCATAAACACCACCAAATTCTGTTAGATGTTTCTTTCTAAACAAGACTTAATATCTCATGCCATTCTGTTTCACAGGTCATTTCTTTCTTTGATTATTACCAGAAAATAAGACAAAAATACTGAATTGAAAACGATGTTTTGCAGTGCAATCAGGTTGATAGCGATAATTCAAAAAATGCTTATGCAGTCACCCATATATTAAGCATTCTTATCATGTGTCCGTTCTCCGGTTTCTTAGAACTGAAGTAGCCTGTATGTTTATAGAAGTACTTCTTCGAGAGTAAACTGATGTAACTGTCCAGCAACAATAATCCTCATTCGAATCGAAACCTCAGGCACAAACCGACTGTTTCAAAGATCAACTCTGGGGTTTTGAAGAGCAATGCACCACAAAAAAGGAACGTTAAAGGGGGGAAAAAAGACAAGCCGAGCAGTGCTTAAGATGGGTTAATCCCTTTTTAAAGTTATTTGTCTATACGCACACATCTCTGCACACTTCTGACTCAATTAGAGGTCTCGGACTGTGTGCTGGAATTCATTACTGCGTTGCATTACATGGCCATGTGGCCCGAGTCAACCGAGGGGATGAGAGCCAATCAATATAGTGGTATCTGCTGCTCCTAATCTCTGTCGCATGTGTCAACGTTGCTATCTGTAATAGATCTCTGGGATTATAGAAATTTCTTAGACACTATGACAGTCACCCAGGTTACAGGCTTGTCTGCGACCTGGGGCGTCGGAGCATTGCCTCCATCTAGTGTGAAGGGAATGCCGTTGGGAGTTAACAACCACAGAGCTAGCAGAGGGCGGATAAGCGCAGAGGGCAAGCAAGCAAAGAGTCTGTGTAATTTCTATAATCCTTGAGGCATTTATACCTCCACTGACAGATAATGAAAATGAAAAATCTAAATTCAGAGGAAACTTCCCAAAGCTGAGCGTTTTAGGTTTTTTGCACGCTTAACTTTGTTCCTCCTGGTCAGCAAACATCTACTGTTAGTGCTGACTCATAAGTTGATTTCATGGGCATATTAAGTGGGACCGTTAGGTTATGGGGTAGTCTCGTGTAGTCAGACTTTTGACTATGAGCACAACAGCTTCTTCTGTCCCACTTAGACAGAAAGAGACAATTTGACTGACAAGTCAAACAGCTCTATGATACCACAATAGCGCAACAGTGCTTGCCCGCTTTTTCCGCCATCTTGGATTTGGAAGTATTTTTCCCATTCAACCAAACCAACCAGCTCTGAGGTGAATCACAACATTGCAAACATTGAAAATCAGGCGGAAAAGACGACGGTGCAAGACTGTTCACTTGATGTCTTTAATGAGGGAATGAACTATCCCATGAGGCATTGCAAATGACGTTATCATGAAACAATATACTTAAAGATTATTGCAAAATATTCCGATATGTACAAATAAATAAGTAATATGCGAGTGTAGGGAGAGCGACTCGATTGCGTTAATCACAGTGCATCACGGGGTGGGTGGTCGCTGCAGAGCTCTTTTGGCGCACTTTGTTCGCAGCAATTCTGATCGGTGGATCGTTTCGCTTCGGGACCATGGGTGGTGCAGTTCTTTAACAAGAATTGGACTATTAAACGGTTCCCCTTCTGTCACTCACTCGACGTTGGGTCTCTTCTGAGAGCCTCACGTACCTCTGAACTTGAACTTGAGAAAAGGCGAATGTCAAGTTGGCAGACAGAATTTGCAAGCCACGCCCCCAGACATACGGGTATAAAGGGAGCGGGCGAGCGAATGCCAGACAGGTTTTCACCGAGGAGCCGAGAACACGGTTACGGCGCATTACAGTGGAAGGGATAGTGACATGGCAAGGGCAACACAACGTCTCGTTCCTTCCATCGGGGAACGAAGGTTACAACAGTAACCATGACGTTCCCATTCTGTCACTCACTCGACGTTGTGACGATTGTAGTGACACAAGAGCTCTCAGAAGAGACCCCTTGTGTCACTACAATCAACACGACGTCTCGTTCCTTCCATCGGGGAACGGAGGTTACAACAGTAACCATGACGTTTTGTTTTATGTAAATGAAAACCACCGCATACCATCGATTAACCACCTCGTAGCTCACGGTAGGTCTGTCTTTAAAGGTTAAAAAGTTATAGTTAAAAATCAATTTCCCTTTGGAGAAAATGAAGCACTCTATAATGAACCACTGTGTAAAAATAAAACTAATTGGCAAGAACTAGCCGAATATAAAAAAGAAAAGTGAACTTGTTGTACTGTCCTGTTAGAGCTCAGACTTTCAGTAATTGGACAGTTTATTAGCTCACAGTTCTGAATGAACGTACGGTTGTTTATTCCATCCATGGTTAGGTTTTGTTGTGGAACCAACAGATAAACGTGATGTAATGAATTGAAAATAAGCATGTGTGTTGGTGCAATATTGATAATTAGATCTTTCGAGAGCTTCATACTTTAATGATTATTATACATATCATTCACAGAGAAACAGTGAGTCTAGATTAATAGTGATTAAAATTATTCACAGTCAGTCTTTTTATAGCATTGCTGTGTTCTGTGAGTCAGTTGCTTCACACGTGTTAATGGAATACCAGATATTGTAGCTAAATGCTATTTTTAAACCACCATTATAATATTTATGTTGCTAATTTGTTATTTTTTTGATAGCACGGATGACAAGGACAAGATCACACACACACACACACACATATATATATATATATATATATATATATATATATATATATATATATATATCCTCATGCAAGGACTCACTATTTTGGATTTGCTATATGCAACACATAATTTAAATTCATTTAAACCCATTGCATACTGTTTAGGGCATTCTAAGTAGTAATTTAATGGTTGCTATGGTGACTAAACAGCATGGTGTCGATTTCCGTGAACTGCTTCTATGGGCGCGGTGCCAACAAAAGTGTCTCTGGTAAGAAACCTCTTAAATATTTTGTTCATTTTCACGCTTTGGCACGCTGATAAACTTGAAGTATTAGGATGAGTGCTGTGGAGCGGTTTTCTGACAGACGTTCCAAAAACATGTTATTTTGAATAACTTTTCACAGTAGCACATCTGTGGGTCATTTCGCTTCATTTTTATCCAAAATGTTTTATATTTTAATAATACAGTTCTATTCATTAACATTAATAAATGCATTCCTATATTGACTGTGCATTATCACGTGTGTCATCCAAAAGCTGGAAAATGTTGCTTTCAGAGGCTTTATTTGGAGTTAGGATGAAAATAAGGTGCATTGTAAACTGTTCTGAGACCAGTGCAGACAGACAGCACACTGGAGGTTAAGTCATTCACTAAATGGAGAGCAAGGGAGCATCCTATAGCTCTCCTATAACTGTTCTGAGACCACTGCAGACAGATGGCACACTGGAGGTTAAGTCATTCACTAAATAGGGAGCAAGGGAGCATCTTATAGCTCTCCTATAACTGTTCTGAGACCAGTGCAGACAGACAGCACACTGGAGGTTAAGTTATGCACTAAATAGGGAGCAAGGGAGCATCCTATAGCTCTCCTATAACTGTTCTGAGACCAGTGCAGACAGACAACACACTGGAGGTTAAGTCATGCACTAAATAGGGAGCAAGGGAGCATCCTATATCTCTCTATGCAGTTAAGTGCGTTCACTCCTAAAATCTGATCAAAAGTTCAGTTTCAGGCTGCAGATGATGTTTGGATCACTCAACATGTTTGACACACATGGGACAATGATCATCAGTACATAGATTCACCATTTATAATGAATCATTTTATTTGAACATGGTTGACAGTGATTGGATGATCTGAATTATGAATTAATCTTTCTAGAAATTCAGCTGTAATGTTTATAACATCTCAAAATCATGAATAACTAACACTCCTGGACACATAATGAACTATTGGATTCAAAAAAAATCTTTGGTTTAAGTTTTTCGTTTTTTAAATGAAAGAAATTTGCAATGCAAAATCACTAAAGCAAGAATATTCACCGGCCCCTCAGCCAGGGGGTTGACGATGTAATTGGATATTGGGATTTTTATTAAAGAAATATTGTGAAAATATTTCTTGCATATCGTCCAGCCCTAAGAGGGAACAAAACAAACTTATTCACACACATTCAAAGTCATTACCCTTCCGAAGCAGCTAAACTAGGTCCTGGGATGAAGATAAAAAGTGAATGCACGGATGAAGTCGGTTCATTGCCAAAGAGATGTTGCCCTTCACAACTGTTGAAAAACCATCTTTCAAAAAGTTGAACAACACAAATTTAGTTGCACTTCATTTTTTTCCATTGCATTTGAATTTATAGTTAAAATAAATAAAAAATAAAGTTCAAAGTTTGATATCAAGCTGCCTTGCGTTATTGTGTAGGCTATTGCTTAACGAAATGACCCCACAGTACCACTTAGCGTCCAACCAGCAGTAAAAAAAGAGGCTTCAGAAATATTCCTCCAACACTTCAAAACTACTCTCTAACCCTTTCATAAAACTAGTAAATAACTCATATATAAATAAATATATTTTGAGGCAATTAAAACGCAGAGTGCTTCATGGAGACCTATCTTTAGAGAGTTAGCCTTTTGAGTGGGAGATTAGTTTAAACTGAATTGCAGCGAGTAATGCTACACACAAAGCACTTGACATCTAAACTAAAATATTGACATGGGCCAAAACTGTCCCTTTGCATAAGCACACCGCAATTAACCTTCAGCCGCAATAGGTCAGCTAACCACGAAAACATTCAGTCGAAAAACTATATTGCCATTATGCTAACTTTACACAAGCTTCCTTTGCTAATGGTAAAGTTGCTAGCTTTTTTAACATCTCCAAACAAACTTGTGTACATGAACTCATGGCTAATATAGCTAGCATATTAAAAGGTAAATAAATGTATATTACTTCAGTTAGTGTCTGTTTTGTTTTTATTTTCTTGAGACAAGCGCCTGATGTTGAGCTTTCTGCAAAGCAGTTAATAAAAATTTAAACTAGCCGCTAACTTTTACTTTCACTGTAACTAACATGATAAAATTAAAAACAGAACTGTTAATAATATGCATTTATTTACATGAAAATAGCATGTAATTACATTACAAAAGGTATTTCATTAACAATTTTAAGAACAAACATGACCTCTGATGAACTTTACTTTGAAAATAAAAACAATGTGGATTATTGCTTACGAAAACACTTGAAGAGCATTTAGACCTGCTGAAGTCTTTATCTTTGACAATATCAACCTACATAATAAAACAATGGCAATCTGATGTTAAACTCTATTTTTACACAAAATAATGTAGCCTAAAACTGAGAATACAGCATTAAGTCTGTTTGTCTTTATTATGCTCACATTCAATGAGGGGACAATTAGCCTGTTCTTGTCCTGCACACATACTTTGAATTCAGGAGCCATATACGTATGCAGGGCTGGACTGGTAATCTGGCATACCGGGCATTTTCCCGGTGGGCCGGCGCACTTTGGAGCCGATCGGGGCGGACTGGCCATCGAGAGCACTGCGCAGTTCGGTGGGTCGGCCGCGAAAGGTTCCGAATGGGCCGATATATGCACAAAAGGACAGCGAAAACTTCAAGCGGGTCGTTAATATACAAACTAAATAACAATGGACCCAATGTTGAACCTTGAGGTACACCACTGAAATTCTCACAAATTTGTGAGGTTTTATGGTATACCCGAACACATTGTTTTCTATCGGTAAGGTGTAATTTTATCCATTTAATGACATTAGGTGAGAAATTAAGCTTTGATAACTTGTTAAATAGAACCTCATGATTAACTGTATCAAAGGATTCTTTAAATCGAGGTAGACAGCTCCTACCACACCTCACTTGTCCAATTTAGCTTTAATATTTTCCAGAAGAAAACAATTAGCAGTTTCTGTGGAATGATGTTTTCGAAACCCAAATTGAATCGGATGCAATGAGAATGAAGTACTATTCAAATGTGTCATTATCTGTTCAGAAATCCATCGATTTTTGATACTGCCAGAAGGATACTGATGGATCTGTAATTACTAATAACCATGTGTTCACCTGATTTGAATGCTGGCATAATTATTGCAGTTAGGGTTAGGTTAGGTTTAGGTTATGTTAGGTTAGGTTAGGTTATGGCAGGTTAGGGTTAGGTTAGGGTTAGGTTAGGGTAGGTTATGTTAGGTTAGGTTAGGTTTGGGTATGTTTGGTTTGTTAGGTTAGGTTTGGGTAGGTTAGGGTTAGGTTAGGGTAGGGTAGGTTATGTTAGGTTAGGTTAGGTTAGTTATGTTAGGTTAGTTATGTTAGGTTAGGTTAAGTTAGGTTAGGTTAGGTTAGGTTTGGGTAGGTTAGGTTTGGGTAGGTTAGGTTAGGTTTGGGTAGGTTAGGGTAGGTAAGGTTTGGGTAGGTTAGGTTTGGGTAGGTTAGGGTAGTTTGGGTAGGTTAGGTTTGGGTAGGTTAGGGTAGGTTAGGTTTGGGTAGGTTAGGGTAGGTTAGGTTTGGGTAGGTAAGGTTTGGGTAGGTTAGGTTTGGGTAGGTTAGGGTAGGTTAGGTTAGGGTAGGTTAGGTTAGGTTTGGGTAGGTTTGGGTAGGTTAGGTTTGGGTAGGTTAGGGTAGGTTATGTTAGGGTAGGTTAGGTTTGGGTAGGTTAGGTTTGGGTAGGTAAGGTTTGGGTAGGTTAGGTTTGGGTAGGTTAGGGTAGGTTAGGTTTGGGTAGGTTAGGGTAGGTTAGGTTTGTGTAGGTTAGGTTAGGTTTGGGTAGGTTAGGGTAGGTTAGGTTTGGGTAGGTTAGGTTAGGGTAGGTTAGGTTTGGGTAGGTTAGATTTGGGTAGGTTAGGGTAGGTTAGGTTAGGTTAGGGTAGGTTAGGTTAGGTTTGGGTAGGTAAGGTTTGGGTAGGTTAGGTTTGGGTAGGTTAGGTTAGGTTTGGGTAGGTTAGGGTAGGCTAGGTTTGGGTAGGTTAGGTTAGGTTTAGGTAGGTTAGGGTAGGTTAGGTTAGGGTAGGTTAGGTTTGGGTAGGTTAGGTTTGGGTAGGTTAGGTTAGGTTTGGGTAGGTTAGGTTAGGGTAGGTTAGGTTAGGTTTGGATAGGTTAGGTTATGTTAGGTTAGGTTTGGGTAGGTTAAGTTTGGGTAGGTTAGGTTAGGGTAGGGTAGGGTAGGTTAGGTTTGGGTAGGGTAGGTTAGGTTTGGGTAGGTTGGGTTAGGTTAGGTTAGGTTTGGGTAGGTTAGGTTATGTTAGGTTAGGTTAGGGTAGGGTAGGTTAGGTTAGGTTAGGTTTGGGTAGGTTTGGGTAGGTTAGGTTAGGTTAGGTTAGGGTAGGTTAGGTTAGGGTAGGTTAGGTTTGGGTAGGTTGGGTTAGGTTAGGTTAGGTTTGGGTAGGTTAGGTTAGGTTTGGGTAGGTAAGGTTATGTTAGGTTAGGTTAGGTTAGGGTAGGTTAGGTTAGGGTAGGTTAGGTTTGGGTAGGTTGGGTTAGGTTAGGTTAGGTTTGGGTAGGTTAGGTTATGTTAGGTTAGGTTAGGGTAGGTTAGGTTAGGTTAGGTTTGGGTAGGTTAGGTTAGGTTAGGTTTGGGTAGGTTAGGTTAGGTTAGGTTTGGGTAGGTTAGGTTAGGGTAGGTTAGGTTAGGGTTGGTTAGGTTAGGTTTGGGTAGGTTAGGTTAGGTTATGTAAGGTTATGTAAGGTTATGTTAGGTTATGTTAGGTTATGTTAGGTTATGTTAGCTTAGGTTTGGGTAGGTTAGGGTAGGTTATGTAAGATTAGGTTAGGTTATGTTTGGTTAGGTTAGGTTAGGTTTGGGTAGGTTAGGGTAGGTAAGGTTTGGGTAGGTTAGGTTTGGGTAGGTTAGGGTAGGTTTGGGTAGGTTAGGTTTGGGTAGGTTAGGGTAGGTTAGGTTTGGGTAGGTTAGGTTTGGGTAGGTTAGGTTTGGGTAGGTTAGGGTAGGTTAGGTTTGGGTAGGTTAGGTTATGTTAGGGTAGGTTAGGTTAGGTTTGGGTAGGTTAGGTTAGGTTAGGTTTGGGTAGGTTAGGTTAGGTTTGGGTAGGTTAGGTTATGTTAGGTTAGGTTAGGTTAGGGTAGGGTAGGTTAGGTTAGGGTAGGTTAGGTTTGGGTAGGTTGGGTTAGGTTAGGTTAGGTTAGGTTTGGGTAGGTTAGGTTATGTTAGGTTAGGGTAGGTTAGGGTAGGTTAGGTTTGGGTAGGTTAGGTTAGGTTAGGTTAGGTTTGGGTAGGTTAGGTTAGGTTATGTTAGGTTAGGTTAGGTTAGGTTTGGGTAGGTTTGGGTAGGTTAGGTTTGGGTAGGTTAGGTTAGGTTAGGTTAGGGTAGGTTAGGTTAGGTTTGGGTAGGTTAGGTTTGTGTAGGTTAGGGTAGGGTAGGTTAGGTTTGGGTAGGTTAGGTTTGGGTAGGTTAGGGTAGGGTAGGTTAGGTTTGGGTAGGTTAGGTTTGGGTAGGTTAGGTTAGGGTAGGTTAGGTTTGGGTAGGTTAGGTTAGGGTAGGTAAGGTTTGGGTAGATTAGGTTTGGGTAGGTTAGGTTAGGTTTGGGTAGGTTAGGGTAGGTTAGGTTTGGGTAGGTTAGGGTAGGTTAGGTTTGGGTAGGTTAGGTTTGGGTAGGTTAGGGTAGGTTAGGTTTGGGTAGGTTAGGTTTGGGTAGGTTAGGGTAGGTTAGGTTTGGGTAGGTTAGGGTAGGTTAGGTTAGGTTAGAGTAGGTTAGGTTTGGGTAGGTTAGGTTTGGGTAGGTTAAGTTTGGGTAGGTTAGGTTAGGTTAGGGTAGGTTAGGTTTGGGTAGGGTAGGTTAGGTTTGGGTAGGTTAGGTTAGGTTTGGGTAGGTTGGGTTAGGTTATGTTAGGTTTGGGTAGGTTAGGTTATGTTATGTTAGGTTAGGTTAGGGTAGGTTAGGGTAGGGTAGGTTAGGTTTGGGTAGGTTAGGTTAGGTTAGGTTAGGTTAGGTTAGGTTAGGTTTGGGTAGGTTAGGTTATGTTAGGTTAGGTTAGGTTTGGGTAGGTTAGGTTAGGTTAGGTTATGTAAGGTTATGTAAGGTTATGTTAGGTTATGTTATCTTAGGTTTGGGTAGGTTAGGGTAGGTTATGTAAGATTAGGTTAGGTTATGTTTGGTTAGGTTAGGTTATGTAAGGTTAGGTTATGTAAGGTTATGTTTGTTAGGTTAGGTTTAGCTAACCCAAGCACTTTGAAACACCCCTTCATTAATAGACCAATTAAAAAAAATGAAATAGGAAGAATGAGAGCCTCCTTATAGGTTTTGATATATACTGTATCCATCCCATATACATCCTTTGCCCTTGAACAGTTGAGAGAGGAAATAATCATATGTAATTTGGAGTGGGTCACTTCTCTAAAAGTCAGAATGGGAACATCAGTATTTATGGGAGTGACTGAATAATCTGATCAAGGGAATTTCTGAGTCAGAGATTTTGTAGAATCAATGAAGTAATTAGTAAATGTTGTCGCCACCTTACTTGGATTTTGGGTCACATTCCCCCTCTATATTTAATTCTATTGTTTTATTTATGGTATTCGATTTCTGCCAGATTTCTATGGCATTTCCCTTTGCTTCACTAACAGTTTTAATGAAAAATGTTACTTTTGCCTTTCTGAGCTCTTTTACAACCTTAGTGTGGTAAATAAATGTCTCTCATGTTCCACCTTATTCTTGAGAGCATGAGCCCTTTGTTTCATGAGTAATACATTTTTTCATTTAACCATGGTGGATAGTCTCTTTGACCTGGTTTACCTTTCACTTTCCTCATAAAACTATATATAGTTGTTTGGAGTTCACCATAGAAAGAAATACAGTTATCATCTATACTTTTACGTACAAAGTGCTCATTCCAATTGATTTCTTTAATTGCATTTTCACCATTGGTTAACTGACTATAAGGAATTGTATACTCTTCTAGCTTCTTGTAGGCAGATAGATTAAATTTTCTTTTATTGAGCTTTCTTACAATCAGAATGATATTTTGGTCAGATAACTCTGTAACCAGATTGTAAGATTTCTTCATTCTCTCTGGTCTATTAGTGAAAGCCAAATCAATAAGCGTTTCTGAGGTAATAGTTGTTCTAGTCGGTCCTTCAATAATCTGTTGAAAACCGAAATTACTTGTTGAACATTTTAGTTCTTTCCTTTTTGCTTTGTCATGGTTCAGAAAAGTTCTTACAGAAGCCCTTAACCTCAAGGTGGAGCAAAAAATAGTGTCAGTTAATTGAGCCTGAGTCTTATTTTTTCTTAAAAAAAATTTTTGTTTTTTTTCCTCTTAAAATTTTTTTTCTCTCCTCCAAAATGTTTTTTTTCTCTATTAAAAAATATTTTTTATTTTTTTTCTCTCTTCCAAAAATATTTTTTTTCTATCTCCAAAAAAAAATTTTTTTTCTCTCTTCCAAAAATATTTTTTTCTATCTTCAAAAAGTTTTTTCTCTCTTCAAAAAAGTTTTTTTATATACATTATTAGTAGTTTAGCAACTTGATTCATTCTCAGGTGTTCCTCAGTGTTATATTCACCATGTAACACTGAGCAAACGGCATACGAGTGTTTAGAAAGACCAACAATTTCAAACAAAATAATAACTCCAGTTGTTACACGACAACGAATGCCATATCAAACATATGTAACCTGATTTTGTCTTGTTTAAGGTTTGCAAGCCCTTAATAAATAAATAATACATCCATTATTCAACTATATAGCAGCAGAGGAAGCATTAAAAGCATAATATGCACCTGGTGGCCATGGTTGGTACCGCATGGATTTAAAAAAAAAAATTATAATAATTTTTGGAGAATAAAATAATTTTGTAGAGAGAAAAAAACATTTAGGAAGAGAAAATTAGGCACAGAATGGAACTGAGACACTATTTTTTATTATTTTTTTCACTTTGTGGTTCAGGGCTTCTGTAAGTTCTCATTAAAGCATATAAGAAAATATATATTGTTTTTATTATTAATAACTCAACGCATTTATTGCTAAAACAGTGGAGGATGTGGTAAGGTGCACCTCAATTGGTAGTTGACACACTGTTTGTATTATAACAGACGAGAAGATGTGCAATTTTCTGTGTTTTTGTAAAAATCAATGTCTTTAACTCATTAATCTGCCAAAACGTTTCCTCCTGTGGTGGTGAAATAAACAGGTGTCGCTTGATGAAACCTTGCTGGGCGTCTGAATAATTGTGAGCAGATTGTAAGCAGATGTTGTTGACATGATGCCACGGCAGGTTGACAAGGCCTTGACATGTCTCGGGTCTGAATCAAGAGGCAAAGGAGAGCAAAACAATTTCTAACACTTGTTTTTTCACCCTTTTCCCCTCCGCTGTCATAACACAATGTGAATATCTGTGGCCACGCAGCTGTCGAAATTCATTTGCTACGGCTGGCAGTCACCCGCAGACACAGGACACCTCGCTCAGCTGATTTCAGGGGGAATAACACTCTCATATACAGGAAGACATACGCAACATGCCATGACAAAACCAGAGGTCTGCTGAGAGAGCAAGTTCGTAATCGCCACTGTGTCGTAGTTGTGTAGAGTTCAAAATGGCAAAGAATGATGTGTAACAGGCGAGTTGAAAAAAAGGGTAATTTATTTAAAATATGTCATGTTTGCAGTCAATGTGAAAACGGCATTCACATTCAAAATTACCTTCGTAATGTGAAATATTTCCATATTTATAGTTAGATTTACTAGAGCGGCTACATACCATTGAAGTCTATTGAGAATGGCATTTCACTTCAAGGTCTGGCAGATACACCAAGGGATAACAAATACAAATTTTAACAATAAAAAAAATCTCTTAGTTTCATTCTCTCTTACATATTTTATATATCCAAAGGACAAAGCAGAATCCCCCCACAAAGGCCACATCCACACTAACCATTTGTTTTCAAAAAGCATGCATTAAGCAAGTTATTTGGAGGCAAAAGTTGTTCTAGTGTGCACAAGAGGCTTCAACACAGCTAAATTATGTATTTTCAAACAAATGTGTATAAGTGTGGATGTGGCCAAATGGTGCGTTCACATGATGTTTTAATTGATTGACAGCCCTAGAAAGAACAAACAGGGGTGAATTAATTAATACGTAGTGATAAAAATGTAGCTGTTATCAACAAAAAAGCCATTTAGACCCCATTTCTACCTGGTATTGCGATGCGTCTCGGGTGATCCGATCACTTGTGTACAGGTGAGACAGATTACTGTTTACACCTGGGGACCTATTTTAAGAGCACTATGTTATGCGCAACGTATTGCCCAAAGTCATACGTGGAAACTCAATGGGCATGGCCATGAAGCTTTGGTATTTTTGTACAAGCATGTGCTTCAGTGCAACAGCAGTTTGCACGCTAACACCCATGGTTGCGCAAAAACTCCCACCCATGGCCATTTGCATTTGGCGCTGGTACGAAAATTGCACTTACTATTAGCGAATTAGCGTTCTCGTGAAAATTGGATGTTGCTCACAGTCATAGAGGGTTGTGCTGCACTTTGCACACTCACAAAATAGTGCTCCAGGTCTCTTAAATGCATCTTTGGTGACCACTAAAGACTCACTTTTCATGACATACATTAATCACTCTGTCAGTGTGTTACTGCATGATGTGAAAGCACAACAAATTAAGAAAAGGCAAAGAAAGCGCGAAAAAAATGGCGCACTGTTTCTCCCAGATGCAGTTGAATTAATCTAAGCACAAATGCAACATATCAAATCCATTATCCGTGGATTTTTCAATAGGACGGTTATTTCCTTTTAAAGCCAGCCAATTTTAAACCCTTGATTTAGCACAGTGGTTGATTGACAGGTGAGGGGTGGCGCTTGTATGCTGCCGGGACACATACAGGAAGGATTTGCGTTTACACCTCAAATGCAATGCGTTTTTGACCACATTCGTTTGTGGTTTTTGTGATCCGATCTCAAAACATTTTAGACCACGTTTAGACCCGTATTTAGGGTTGACCGCATGTAAATGGATCACCAAAATTCATCTTAATACCAGGTCAGAGAGTGTTGCCTTGGAAACGAGTACCTTGCCGAGGACATGAACAGCACGTTTTTCTAGTGTTTAGCAATATTTTTCCAATCGGTTTTACCAGGGACGAACTGCTGAACATCCGGCAGCACATACCAGACAATCTTGGCACGGTTTTTGACTAATCGGACACTTTGCTGGACATTTTATTCAGAGGTGCAGCTGTGTTTTTTAAGAGATGGTGGCAAGGGAATCAAGCCAGTGTGCTGGTCAGGCTTCATCAGTGTGGCTTTCAAACAGCGCTGCCGAGTATTCATCTAGCAAATCTCCACTCTCTTCCTAACAAAACGGACAAACTACATCTCCTCACCCGTACAAACAAGGACATTTCAACCTCTGCTGCACTGTGCTTCACAGGGTCCTGGCTGAGTGAAGCCTTTCCAGACAGCGCGTTACATCTGTCGGGCTTTCAGCTGTTCAGAGCGGATCGTGACAAGATGTAACAACATTAAAGAAGATGTTATGTCCTAATTTGGAAGCGCTCTTTATTAACTGTAAGCCTTTCTACTCACCGTGGGAGTTTTTCTCGTTTATTCTGGTGAGTGTTTATATCCCGCCACACGCGTGCATGAACACAGTGCTGCAACAGCTGGCTGATCAAATCACAGAACAAAAATACCTCAGTTAGTATTATTCTTGGGGATTTTAACAAAGCGAACGTCACACGTGAACAGCTCAAATACAAACAGCACATTACATGCCCAACCAGAGACAGAAGTATACTGGATCACTGCTACACAACAATAAAGGATGCATATCACTCGGTCCCTAGAGCAGCTTTGGGACTTTCTGATCACTGTGTGGTTCATCTTCTTCCAACCTACTGGCAGAAACTAAAATCAGCTAAACCTGTAGTAAAGACTGTAAAAAGATGGACCAATGAAGCAGAGCTGGAACTGCAAGCCTGCTTTGCCTGACCTGACTGGAGTGCTTTTGAGGCTGCAGACACCAATCTGGACGAGCTCACAGATACTGTGACATCATATATCAGTTTATATGAGGATATGTCCTGCTAGGACTTACAACATTTAGCATACAACAACAACAAACCGTGGTTTACAGCAGAACTCAGGCAGCTTCGACAGGCAAAAGAGGATGCTTACAGAGGTGGGGATAAAGTACTGTAAAATCAAGACAGGAACACACTGAACAAGGTAATCAGAGTGGCTAAAAGAAGCTATTCTGATAAGCTGAAAAACAAGTTTTCAGCTAATGACCCTGCATCAGTGTGGAGTGGCCTGAAAAAACGTAATAACTACAGGACTCCTACCCACAACACTGTAGTGGACCAACGACTGGCTGACGATCTGAATGTGTTCTACTGTAGATTTGAAAGGCCCAGTCTCACACCCCACACCCACTCTGACCTTCACATCACACAAACATCAACACCTCCTGCAACCCCCCTCCTGCTACTCAACCAGCGCTTAAGATCTGCGAAGAAGAGGTGTGACATGTCTTCCAAAATCAAAAGACAAGTAAATCCTTTGCTAACCAGCTGGCCCCGATCATAGCAGTGTCGAAACACGATTCACATAAAGTGTTCTTCTGCAAATTGCTTGCAATTTAGAGCTGCACTATGTAACTCGCTAGAGAGCACTGAGTTACATAGTGCAGCTTTAACAGCCTTTAAACGGTTGCATTCACGTCTATGTGACGTTTTAATGCCGCTTTCTGCAAAACCCCAGATTAATAAATTTTCTTAAATGTATAAAGTCTTGATATAATAAAGATATATATGAAATGGCATCCACATAGCAATCTCTTTTCGACCAATGGCAAACAGGGGTAGTGTTCAGGAAAGCTGTTTGAAAACAATAATCAATTCACAGTTCCTTTTAGTGTCACCAGAAATGACACCTTCAACTTGCCGTTGGCATTTCTAATAATGACATGATGCCCTAGTGTTCTGTAAATCCTCTCATCGGAAAGAAAAAACATCTCACTTTTGGCGGAAGAACATGTAAGCCCATGTTCATTCAGCATCTTCACCAGCTTCCCAAAATCCAAGGAAGTCCTTCATGGTGCCAAACACTGCTGGAGTGGAAAAATCAGTTGAATCCAAAACAGAAATCTTTCAGATTCATCCTCTTGTATTCTTTACCTCCTGCCAGTCCAAGATTAAATAATCACATAATGACATCCTGTCAGGTCAGCATCACATTAATCCTGACCCAAACAGTGCTATCGACAGAGCCATTTTTAATGAAAGCGAAGCGAGGCGGCAGTAATTGTTCTAATTTGGGGTGGATCGATGCTTTTGGCGGAGCACAAATCACACAGTAACACAGGCATATAAAAGCAGCCTGTCAGACGCCTCATCCGCTCCCTGCCAAAGCTCTATTCAACACAGCTGGCACGTTGTAAAGCTGGCCAAGTTGGCATGCAATGATTTTTGGTTCTCTATTCAGACAGAATGGCTTTTGACATATTATATAGTGCACTGATGTCTTTTAACTCAAATGCCAGCAGGTTAAATTAAGGCACAGTTGCGTGCATCTATGTCAAATCTGAGCCAACAAAAACAGCCAGTACATATAATTAGTGGTGTTTTCTAAGGCAGACCCCTGACCCTTAGTGATAACTCATGCAGCTTGTTAAGATATATGTGTAAACTATCTATAACTGTTGAGGCCGTTGCCATTTTCAATCTTTTTAAATGTCACAACAGACAAGTAGGTGATTGTAATTTTGAGTTCTACAAAGATGTGAATGGTTTTACAAAGTCGGGGTCTCATAATTATGGTAATTTCGACATGATGTGAAGGTACCAAAAAACAACAACAATCAGAACACCTTAACAACTGCATAGCAACACCCTGGAAACTGCTTTAAAACACCCTTCTTGCCACGTTATTAGCACAAGCACCACTCACATTTTCTTCAGAAAATCTAAAATATGTTGTTGTAAATAATATGTTGGTCTACATGGTATTACACCGATGAGCCAAAACATTATGACCACTCACAGGTGAGGCGAATAACGTTGATAATCTCCTAACAAGGTCACAGGTCAAGGTCTGGGTAGATTAGATGGTTAGCGAACAATCAGTTCTTGTAGTCAACGTGTTGAATGCAGGTAAAATGGGCAGGAGTAAAGACCTGAGCGACAAGGGCCAAATTTGAAATGGCCAGAGGACTGGGTTAGAGCATCTCTGAAACAGGCTTTTGGGGTGCTCCTGGTCCGCAGTGGAGAGTACATACCGACAGTGGTCCAAGGAGGGACAAATCAAAAACCGGCCACAGGATGTTGGGCACCGGAGTCTCATCGATGCAACAAGGGCAAAGATGGCTATCCCATCTGGTCTGCAACTACAGAATGTCTACTGTGGCATATTTCACAGAAAATGTTATTGATGGTTACGGGAGGGATGTGCCACAACACACGGTGCATCGCATCCTGCTGCAGTCCACCGTCGAAAGCACCTACGATGGGCATGCAAGAGTCTGAACTGTACCTTGGAGCAGGGGAAGAAGGTCAGTGATGGCACCAGGATGCACTGTGGGAAGACTCCAGTGGAGTGAGTTTCATACTCTGGGCAACGTTCTGCTGGGAACGTTCCACCTACCTAAACATTGTTTCAGACCAGGTACACCCATTCATGGCAATGGTATTCCCTGATGGCAGTGGCCCCTTTCAGAAGGATAATGCCATGCCACTCTAAACACATTGTTCAGGAATGGTTTGAGGAATATGATGAAGAGTTCAAGGTGTTGCCCTGGGCCTCCAAATTCCCCGGATCTCAATCCGATTGAGCATCTAGGGATGTGCTGGACCAACAAGTCCGATCATGGCGGCCACCTTGCAACTTACAGGATTGAAGGATCTATTGCTAATGTTTTGGTGCCAGATACCACAGGACACCTTCAGGGATCTTTTAGAGCCCATGTCCCAGTGGGTCGGAGCTGTTTCGGCGGCATGTGGAGGACTAACAGCATATTTGCCTGGTGGTCAATGTTTTGGCTCATCAGTATATATCAGTAGCATCATGCTGTATCAATATACAAATTATAATTTAGCTTTTTATGTATATTTAAAATAATGTAAATTTTTAAGTGTATACATAACGTACAATTTTTACATATACTGCACATATATAAATATTTATTAAATACATATTTAAAATTATATAATTACAGTAGTCAAACTGATATTATCTGGAGTGTTACATGCTGAAGTAAAACGAAGAATAACATGGAAAGAAAATCATACTCATTGGCACCATTTCCTTGGATACATTTAAATAAATTTAAAGTACCCTCAAAGATAATTGCCTATTTTAAATAAAGCACATATGTTGTCATTTTGAAAATGCTTAATTAAATCTAAAGTAATGATACACTTCTCAGCCCAGCATTGCTAAGCGACTTAATGTCACTCACTAACCTAACGGCAGGTGTACGTACAGCGAGACGCAATTTGATGAAATTGACTTTCATATGTTTAATTAAATCAGTTTAGAATCACACCGAAGTAAATATGCTTATATGGGCAAAAATGTGCAATATTTTATTTAAATGTCAAGGGATGATATTATGAACAAAAAAAAATGTAAATTTTAAATGGCCTGTTAAATCAGCAAGAAACTAAATCATATTTGGGCCCTTGTTTCTTGATGACCGAAGCAAAATGTTGATAAAACACAACACAAAGTCCCCGTTGGATGAAGCCTTCGTCTTTGCCGACTGTTTGTACATACAGTAAATGAGACCTCAAATTGGCCGGCTTGCGCTAACTTTTTGAAAAGATTTATGATTGAAACAAATCTCATAGACGGACTTGAAGGACTCAAATCATATCTAGACTTGGGGGGTGGGCTCTTTAGATTTAGGCCAGCTGCAACAAACACCCTTGCAATGACTAAGCAACACCGTAGCAACCACACACATCATAAAATACAGCGTTTCAACATTTTTAAAATACATTAGCAATAACATTTAAGCAACCATTTACAGGTTTTGCATGGGCACTCATTACTCAAATATAAAAATCTACTTTTGTGTCTAAAGCAATATACAGAAGGTGTTATTTTTTTGGACATATGTCTGTTAGGTAATTCTTAATGCAGATGTCTGTCATTTTTACTGTCAATTTGCACAGGATTAGCGAATCTAAGTACTTTAGCAGCAGCTAGGTTATTTGGGTCAGTGGTAGCTCTGTGGTTAAGGCTCTGGGTTACCGACCGAAAGGTCGGGGGTTCAAGCCCCAGCACCGTCAAGATACCACTGTTGGGCCCTTGACCCTATCTGCTCCAGAGGTGCTGTTTCATGGCTGACCCTGCGCTCTAAACCCCAGCTTAGTTGGGTTATGCGAGAAAAAAAATGCATTTCATTGGCTCTGCACAATGACAATAAAGTTGAACCTTAATTTATTTACTTTTTCGCTCTCCCCTTTTGTCCCCAATTTGGAATGCCCAATACCCAATGCGCTCTAAGTCCTAATGGTGGCGCAGTGACTCGCATCAATACGGGTGGCGGAGGATGAATCTCAGTTGACTGAGACCATGAATCCACGCATCTTATCACGTGGCTTGTTGAGCACGTTACCGCGGAGGTGTAGCGCATGTGGAGGCTTCTCGCTATCTCACCACGCGCCCCACTGAAAGCAAGAACCACATTATAGCGACCACGAGGAGGTTACCCCATGTGACTCTACCCTCACTAGCAACCGGGCCAATTTGGTTGCCAAGGAGACCTGACTGGAGTCACTCAGCATGCCCTGGGATCGAACTCACGACTCCAGGGGTGATAGTCAGCGTCAATACTCGCTGAGCTACCCTATTTATGTATAGGCTGATGCATAAGCCAGGCTATCTAATACAGAATAAATCTTACCTAAAGTTGCCTATACTGCATCTTTGGGCTCTATGTCTCTACACGATACTACTACATGGTGAAAAGGGACTAGGGAAAAAAAAATAGCACCTCCATATTTAAAACTATTAGGGAAACTCCTTTTTAACGTTTGGCTGCAGTTTCCCAGTGCAATATCCAGCGGGGGGCGCCAAAAGCAAGTGAATTGGTGTTGTAAATAGGCAAGGTTTTTAAGGTAAATATAAGATAGAGGTTTTAATGAGTAAAACGTACCTTGCTAGCCTACAACTTTAGCCTAAACCTAACAAATAGAGTTTTCAAATTAAATAAGAGATGAACAAAACAGGCAACCTTACCATTAGGCAAAAAACGAAATGAGAAATGAAAAGCATTTGCTGAAGCGACCACGTCATTTCGCGTCGCTTCTGACACTCTCGTCTAACGTGTTAGCTTGCGTGCTTCACTGGTCCCGAACCACAGTCTTCGGAGTCCAAATCCCGACCGCGGAAGCTATTCATATTGTATTAAGTGTGTAAATGTAAAAATGAGTCTGTAATACAAGCATTAATATGGATTGTTTTTCAAAGAGTAAAAGTGTTTCAATATCATAACATAGCAGTGTGAAAAAAATCAGCCATTTTAGTCTTGATTTGTGTAAAAGTGAATAAATGGCACAGTTGTTGTAGCACCTCTAGTGTTAATTTCACCAAGAAACTGCAGTAAAACCTAGAATGCAGCACGTCAGTTTGCAAAAATGTAGTTATAGTAACATTTCCTATGTATCTGATCCCATTTGTCAATTCCAAAATCTCAGACTGATCTTACTGTAAAGCTGCGTTCACACTGCCAGCGATAAAGCGACCTCATCTCGTTCATTTTCAACGAGAACTGGCGACTTCCGGCAACACGAGCGATGGCGACCATTGGCGACCGGATGTGGGCGTGTCCAGCGACTCAACAAAGTTGAGAATTTTTACCTTTATGCAAATGAAGAGCGACTTTCAGGAGCGGCAGCCAATCCGAGAGAAGATAGTAGAGCTAAACAGTGCTGTTTAGACTCTCAATACACACCACTAGCGACCTAACCGCCAACCACTAGCGACAAAGTAGCGACAAAGTAGCTGGCAGTGTGAACGCAGCTTTACCCATCCACAAATCTCGTTCACTTTCACACATTCAACAAAAATAATGAAAATACACATAAGAACTGATGTGTACAAATTCTTTTCCTCTACCTTTTCTGCTGCCTTGTTTAACCCTCCTATTATCTTTGGGGTCAATTTGACCCCATTCAATGTTTAACGTCTCTAAATACATGATTGACATCATTTATTTATTTATTTTGCTTCTTATTTAATGACTTTCCCTAATTTAATGGGGACAGCTGGGTAAAAATGAAATTAACATGATGATGTGTTTTCAATGTCCTGTACACATTTTGTAGCATCAGTTTTCTTTTGGGTCTGTTTGAGCTGTATAAAACTTTGCAAAATTTTACATACATTTGTTTTGGATGATATTGAGGTCACTATATGCAATTTTATAATCTTCAAAAAACTTCCTTCTGCTTTAGGGCCCAAAACTAGGGAGTGGTGGTGGTGTAGTGGTCTAAAACACATAACTGGTAATCTGGTAATCAGAAGGTCACTGGTACGATCCCCACAGCCACCACCATTGTGTCCTTGAGCAAGGCACTTAACTCCAGGTTGCTCTGGGGGGATTGTCCCTGTAATAAGTGCACTGTAAGTCACTTTGGATAAAAGCGTTTGCCAAATGCATAAATGTAAAACTAACATAACAATACCTGTAGTATTGCGAGAACCACTGATAGTTCGCACGGGGGAGCGGAAAACATAATTCCATATCACTTCCATATTCCATATAAAAGCTTGTACAGCAGCCTTCTAAACCATTGCTCTGTGGGCTCTCTCTTTATGCTCTCTCTCAATTGAAAATGACCTCTAAGCAAAGGTTTTCTGTCAATGAGGTTTTGTCACAGTTCTTTGACTGTGAAAGTGACAGAGGAGAATGGACCCTGTTAATCATTTGAGCTCTTTGTAACACCATTAAAAGGATAAACTTAGAGGGGAGGCATGTGTATGGGGACAGTTGGAATGACTTGGATGTGACCCACTTGCGAGTCTACATTGGGTTGCTTGGCCAGGAGTGTACAGGTCAAAAGGAGATGCAACAGCTGACACTGGAGGGCAATATATCCAGCCAGCATGTCCCTAAAGACATTCTATGTTTTATTGTGTGTCATGTGCTTTGATGACAGAGAAACAAGGCAGGGCTGATGAGAGAAGTACAAACTCATGGTAATATGGGATGTATGGGACAAGTGGGTCCAGCGACGACACTTTCTTTACAATCCAGGCCCCCACGTCACTGTGGATGAATGTCTGGTTGCATTTCGTAGGTGCTGTCCCTTCAGACAATACATACTAAGCAAACTGGCCAAATACGGTATCAAAATATGGGCAGCATGTGATGCACAGTCCAGCTATGCCTGGAATATGCAGGTGTACACTGGTAAATCCCCTGGGGAAGCACCTGATAAAAGCAGGGCATGAGGGTGGTACTAGACATGGCTGAAGGACTGAAAGGTCATATCATTACATGTGATCATTTGTTCACATCGTACATCCTGGGTAAGGAACTGCTGAAAAGGAAGGTTACCGTGTTTGGGACAGTGAGAAAAAAAACAAGCCGGAGCTTCCCTCTGAGCTTCTTGTGATGAAGAACAGGATGGTAACTTCTTCAATGTTTGCCTTCACTGGCAGAGCCACTGTCATCTCCTATTGACCCAAGAAAGGGGGAAATGTCCTGCTGATGAGCACCATGCACAAAGATGCTGTCCTGAGCACCAGAGAAGACAGAAAACCATGAATGGTCTTGGACTGCAACGAGTCAAAGGGAGGGGTTGATAATCTGGACAAGGTCACTGCCACCTACAGCGGCCGATGCATGACTGCCCGTTGGCTCTTTGTCATTTTATTCAACATCACTGATGTGAGCGCCTACAATGCCTTTGTATTATGGAGTGAAATAAACAAGGATTGGAACAGCGGGAAACTGAGTCGAAGGAGGATTTTCCTGGTGCAGCTGGGTTACGCGCTGGTGAAACCTCATGTCAAGAGAAGACAGTGCCTTCCAAGAGCATCAACAGCTGCTGCAACTGTTGTGAAGGACATCCAAATGGAGACACACACACCCCAGTGGTTCAAACTGTAGGTAGGGAGCGCGGCAGGTGCCAGGTCTGTCCCAATAGAAATGACTCCAAGACCAGCAACACCTGTGTGAAATGTAAAAAATATGTCTGCAAGGAGCGCACACACACACACACACACACACACTCTGCACATCATGAGCACTGTAGTGCAGACATAAGGCTGGACTGTATCCTCTGGTGGACTGTAGGAAAAATAATATGCTGTTCGTATTCTGTCAAACTCATTTTGGTGAATATGTAACTTATCTCGCATATATAGCACATACAGTAGCATAGAACAATCCTTGACACAATGCTCAAATGTTTTGTAAATAATCAACTGTTATGTGTAAAAGTCATATTCTGGAAGTTTAAATAGCTGGGGTCAAATTGACCCCAAGGATAAACGATGTTAGTAAATTTGAGGATAACAGGAGGGTTGAACTTTCGCCTGGCACCGCAGCACGTGCAGCTCTTGACAGCCCAAAGCGTTGATGTCAGGTGCGCTCATGTATCATGTATACAAGGGCGTTCTTGCATGCACGGCAGTTTCAAATGAGTGACGAGGTGAATTAACAGTTACATTTCAGTCTGTTCCTTACACAACACTATCATATGGCTTCAGAAGAATTGAAATCTAAGGTACGAGTGTTATGGATGACTTTTATGTGTGCTTTCGGAGCTTGGACAGCCACGTACTTTGGGGCCGATCATGGACGGACTGGCCATCGGGAGAACCGAGCGGGCCGGTGGTTCGGCCGCGAAACCGGCCGATGGGCCACGACAAGCTAAAATGAGTCGCCGCGTTATGCAGAACGGACCACAAAACGGCACCGCTGACATTGAACACCCTCAACACCGCTTAGCAACTTTTGGGCCAGTTGCTATGTAAAAATCCCAGGCCAATTTCTCTTCCTAGTCCAGACCTGAAAGCCACAAACACGATGGAAAAAGTACTGTAGATTTTGAACGATGAGGGTGAGTAAATGATGGCAGAAAGGTCCATTTTATTAATGTGGTGCAAATGATTGTCCAGAGGTCCTGACCGCTAGCAAAACACCGCAAAAGTTTTTCTTGTTTCAAAGGGGCCGTGACCCAAAGAAATTGAGAACCACTGCCACAGTTGAAGATCAGGCTACGTGAGACTTTTAGTGCGATTGCTTCCTGGTTTCCATGGGACTAGAAACTGTGTTTACACAACATTAGTGCTACAGGAATATGTAAACACATTTGAATTAATGCAAAAATGTCTATTGGGAGATGCCCAATTGTTATACATAGATACATATTTGTGGCAGGGTGGGGGGCGGGGCCAGGGCCGGGTCGTGATTCTACACACCCGGTCCCTTATCAGGCTAATCAAGCCTCCGAGAGGGATAAAGGCCGACTGCGGAGATCGTTTACGGACATGTCCGTCATGTGTGTGTTTTGTCTTTTGTTTAAGTTCATCATTAAAATATTTGTTTACATTGCCAAGCCGGTTCTCGCCTCCTCCTTTCCATTGAACTGCGTTACACTGGTGCCGATACCCAAGTAGGAGGAGTAGAGTTCTCGCCACTACCGTCCACCCCAATGGAGCAGCCATGGCCATCTGCCGGGGGACGAGGAGCCCGGCCGTTCCTCCGCTTCCAGGCAGCTGGGCTCCTCGTCCCCCAGCAGATGGCCGTAGCTGCTCCATTGGGGTGGACGGTAGTGGCGAGATATCTACTACCGTCCACCCCAATGGAGCAGCTGCGACTACGGCGTATCCCTCCTCCTTCCCGGATTTCGGCAGCAGTGTAACGCAGTTCCCTTCCGCCCCGTCTCCGCCATCGGCCTTTATCCCTCTTGGAGGCTTGATTTGCCTGATAAGGGACCGGGTGAGTAAAATCACGACCCCGCCCTCCGCCCTGCCACAATATTGTTAAGTAAGAGTTTGTTTTCGTGTGTTCTGCGAATTTGCGGTCAAAGTAAAATGGTATTATGTATGTATCAGCCACCCTACTGTCTAGATATCTGCAACAGCCAATGAAAACCCCATTTCAGTCGATCACTAATGGCATGACCTAAGGCTGGTGAATATACTCGTCCCTTGTCCTACAATGTGGACCTTAATGCCTCTTTGCAAAACAAAAATCAGCATTTTTGCTCTTAAACTTTTCTCAGCATACAGCTTTTAATTGCAACTTTCAAATTGTGCTCCTCGTTAAAAAAAACATGTTGATGCTTGTTGTTTCACATGAAAAACAAGGCATATTAAAAAGATGCTTTGCTGAGGCTGTAATTGGCAGTAGTTTTACTAAATAAGTTGGCCAGGCCTGTGCCAATAAAGGGGGTGCCACAAGAAACACAGACTGTTCCAGAATCTTGATAAAAAAAGCTGAGGTTAAATCAGTTCAAGAGGGAGTGAGGAATTAGCAAACATAATCGCAGTGGATGTCAGTACACAAACATACAGAACAATATTTAATTAAAGTGTTGACAGCTGTTTGTTTACCTTTGTAGCTGTCTTTTCAAAGCCCCTTTCAGAATTCTTCATTGGGACTCCATACAGAAAGAATGCTGGTGTTGTCAATCAGCCAAGACCAGGGCTGGACTGGGAAGCGAAATCAGCCCGGGACTTTACATGGCAACTGGCCCAAAACTTGTTGTTTGGGGGGTGGTGATACAAAAGTTGTTGAACGGTGGGGTTGGGGATCGCTGTCCTTTTCTGCATATCACGGCGGCATTTTGTTGTCCATTCCGCATAACGTGGCGGCACATTTTAGCTTATCGCGGCCCATTCGGCATGTTTTGTCCCAACGGGCCGCTCAGTTCTCCAGGATAGCCAGTCCGCTGATTGGCCCCAAAGTGTGTCGGCCCACCGGGAAAATGCCCGGTTTGCCAGATTACCCGTCCAACCCTGGCCAAGATGCGATTTTACAGTTTTAAGTGCTGCTTTCAAATGCAACATCCTCCCAATTTAATGATGGGGTTCCTTGAATTTGTTATGTTATACTTGGTCTACATGAAATGGTAATTTCCTCTGTGACACTTTCTGCAACTCTTGTCGTGTGGAGGGTGACACGGCGCTTTACGCTGGCAATGAACAGAGAATTGACGCGTCGACTCAACTCTTTACAATGATGAAACGACACTATTGAAACTCAAAATGATTATTATTTGTCTATTATTGTGGTCTTTTCTGATAAAAGCCATGCTCAGCATTTTAAATAGGCAACTGTAGGAAAATAATCCCGTAGATCTGATTTGTGTTTATAATTCTTATACTGAACTCGGTAGATTTGTAGCCATGCAAGTTTTAATAAAGAAGAAGGTTGTTATTGAAACTCAGTATTATTGTTGTCTTTTTGGATGAAGAATAATGCTCCGACTGAAGGAAGACTGTAGATCTGCTTTGTTCTTTTAATGCTTAAACACTATAAAGTCTCTCGGGAGATTTCGGTCATGAACGACTCAAAATGATTCACTGACTCACTCGTAGCACATAAGAAGCTCATTTGTCGCCACCTAGTGGCATCTCCAGAAGGGGTCACTGAACTAATCATTGATAAAACTGAACAAATTTGTGAAACAGAAGCAAGCCTCACCAAAATACTCTTTATTTTACAGCTTATTCTGCACAATTGTAAACTTGAATAAACTTGAATCACTAGAATAGCTGGAATTGGTGCTTTTAGCTTATTCTTTAAAAGCAATATCCCCAGAAACACTGTTGGTGGACCAGTGATTGTCTTATGTTTTTCACTCCTCATGAGTTGCATCCCTGTATTTGTTGTGGCATTGCAAGAAAAAAAAAATCCACAAATTAGAAAAGAAGCAAATTTGTTGGTTTTTTCATCACCCGTTTAGCGCTCTTGCCACCTGTGACCTCAAACAGTGTAGCAGACCTATGTGACTTTTTATGTATTTTTTTGCATAGCTGAATTTCAAACATTACAAGTAAATACGCGACTAAGACGGCGAGAAAACATGGACAAGTTTCTTGAAAAGGACAGATATTGACGATGGTTAGCCTATGTGGGATAGTGGGATGCCGTAGAATTTTTTAGTCGTAAAAAATGTGCCGTGGCAGAAAAAATATCGGGAGACACTGATCTAATCCGTTCATTTCCAATGGCCGGTCATTTTTGACCGGGAACACAACAAACAGGGCTGGACTGGAAAGAGAAATGTCCTTTTCTGCATTACGCGGTGGCTCATTTTAGCTTATAGCGGCCCATTTGGCCCGTTTCTTCCAATGGCCAGTCCACCCCTGATCAGCCCCAAAGTGCGGCGGCCCACCGGGAAAATGTCCGGTATGCCAGATTACCACTCCAGCCCTGACAACAAGTGTAACAAAGATAATGGCAAAAAATGGTCCAATTTTTGGTGTGTTTGTTTTCAGATACCATATGTGATTGACCAGAACACAACATAAGGGTTCAAGGAATAGCTCAATCAAACATTTTAAATCTGACATTATTTACTCACCCTCATGTCGTTCCCAACCTGTATAACGTTCCTTCTTCCATGGAACACAATTCAAAGAATTTTCACCACGTCAAGCTCCAAAAAAATCTGTAAATAAATATCATAAAAATAGTCCATACAACATAGTGAACCATATTTCAACCCTTCAGTCAAACAATAGCTTTGTGTGAGATTTGTCAAATGTTTCCCTTCACCAAAGCATTGAAATGTCATTTACTCTTAACTGATCCATTACCATTGCATTATTAATATCTTTATATTAGTAAGTGATTTTATAAACAAACAGTAAACAAAATTATAATTCAAAAGTTTCCCAGAACCCAGAAAATCACACAAATGCTATATACAAATTATTAAAACTAATTTAATCAGTAATCTCTGGGAACTCTTATTGCAACAAGGAGGTTTCATAATGCGTGCGTTATTGAAGTAAATTAGGTAAGTTGCTGACGTAGATTGTCATCAGGTTTGGCATGGCAGAAGCGAGTTCATCTTTATCCACTATGACAACCATTTTTTGCCTCTTTCATGTTCTTGGTAATTACATGATTAAAAGTTTGAAGTTCCCAAATTGTCCCATGTTTCATAAGACACTCCAAGACTCGGCTATTGATTAAACCTTGTTACCTAACGATGCAACCTTCTTTTGAGCATGAATCTATGACTCTTCAAAGATCACATAATCCAACATTAATTAAAGCAGCCGCGTTGCAGGTCAGCTGAGAGTGAATAAGCTTTCTTTATGGTGACGTTATAACCCCAGCAAGATATATATTTACACATCCGCATGCACATTATTTCATGAAAGCATAAGGCCAGTCACCGCAGGGGCGATGAAATTTTAATCAGTTCATTCCAAGCAAGCTTGATAAATGTATCTGAGAAAACAGCCACACTGGAAACATTTATTTTTTTTTATTAATCAGTATTTGGTCTTGTTTACCATTAAAATATCTAAACATCCTAAAAACAAGATTCTTTAAGAAGCAAAATTGTGAACAAGTTGTTTTCTGAGACTAGCAAAGGTTTTTTCAGCATAAAGAGACTCTTGCATAGGTGTGGTAATACCACGGCACTAAAAGATTGCAATTTTCATATTCAACGGGTTCCCAAACTTTTTTGACCAATATTGAAATTATAAATAATGTTTTAACCTTCCAATAAACATACTGTAAACTATATTTTGTATATGCAGTATATGTATAAGGGCTGTCAATTTAACGCATTCATTTGGTGTGATTAATTATATAAAAAATAACATCCTAAAACAAGCCCTTTTAATAAATCTTGACTGATGATGTGATGTGATATTATCAATAATATGGAATTAAACAATAAATTGGATTCTAAAAACACTTTTTGAGTAGTTTTTTTTAATGCTTTAGCCTTATTGTGTGCCAAAATAATGTAATGTAATGCATTTTAATTATCTGTATTTGTATTTTTATAATATACAGTATATATATATATATATATATATATATATATATATATATATATATATATATATATATATATATATATATATTAAAGCAATATCACACTCGCAATCGTGCGATATGACCCTACATCAGCACTGCTGTGATTCGAGTGCCGTTGGTAATTACCGCAGTGCTGATATAGGGCCATATAGCACGATTGCGAGTGTGATATTGCTTATATACAACAGTTCAATGAACAAGTACATTTTAAAAAATGAGGAAAAACCGAGTACAGTCATAAAAACACATTTGTGCATGAAACTACTTTATTACGCGACCGATCAGAATCTGCCGTTGCTGGTTCAAAACAAATGATGATGAAATGATTTTTATTAATTAAAAAATGTCACTTCAGAAATAGTATGTGTGTGTGTGCGTGTCTGTGTGTGTGTGAGAGAGAGAGAGAGAGAGAGAGAGAGAGAGAGAGAGAGAGAGAGAGAGAGAGAGATGTTGCCACACCCAATCAGAGATGCTGTCAGCTTTCTCAGTGGAAAATAGACGTCCAAGTGGGGTATTCCTCTCTATTTCGGGGTAGCCGGTACGCAAGAGTCATTCACTATAGCAACAGCGATGTCCTCCGCCATTTTAAACAGTATGTATCCAATGTGGAAACTCACGGAGCGCTCTTCTATGTAAACAACGACTAACGAATTCACTTTACGCCACCAACTGGCTCATATTACACACACAAAATGATCTTTTGCCACCATCTGCTGGCTAACATATGTCATTTAAAAAATAAAGACTGTAACTCTTAACACATCTGCACTGCTCTTACACTTTAGTTTAGAACGGCATGAACACAAGCGGAGTGACACACACAGTGAAGCGTCCGAGTGCTGATGGTGCCAGACCATCAGTGCTCATGGAATATCTCTCGTCCAATCAGATTCGAGGACCGGAACTAACTGTGGTATATATATATATATATATATATATATATATATATAGTTTAACATTTTTAATCAAATTAATTACATGGTGTCCCGATTAATTAATCACACTTAATCGCATTTACAAATATTTGCTGCGAAAGCCCCTCATATAACAATAATTCTATATATAATGATAATATAACTATACATAGCTATCTTTAAATATTGAAAATTATATATATATATATATATATATATATATATATATATATATATTTGAATTTTCGCTTCTGAACGCAAGAACGTGTTGACCGACATCTGTTGGATGGTTGTTTTGTTCACTGTATAAATTGTGTGTTGCTCACACAGCTGAAGTTTCACTTACTGCCCCCTGGAGTAAACAGGGGGTACTACAAGCTTGCATTTCTCAGGAATCTTCATTATTATGGTCCGGGGGCATTTCGATTAATTGTGTTCATTTTTTTAACACGTTAATTTTAATAAAATTAATCGTACTGAATGAATATATATATATATATATAAATGTATTCCTCAGTGACTTTTTACAAATCCCTGGTTGAAAAACCCTGTTTTATATCATGGTATTTTCATCACTTACAAAAAGGTATCCTTACAGAACCAAAAATACTAAAGTACTACTAATGTATATTTGTACTGTGCGGGTATTTATTTTGGTGATTTTTGTAAGCGATGGCACTCCAAGGCATTGAAAAAACATTTTTTTTTTAGTAATATGCCCTGATAGCTCACATATATCAACCAGACTTCTATTTCATGTGTGTTTACATCTGGAAGACGTATTTTTTGTGTTGTTTTCTCATCTGCAATACATTTACATTTATGCATTTATGTATTTGGCAGATGCTTTTGTCCAAAGCGACTTACAGTGCCCTTATTACAGGGACAATCCCCCCTGAGCAACCTGGAGTTAAGTGTCTTGCTCAAAGACACAATGGTGGTGACTGTGGGGGTCGAACCAGCAACCTTCTGCTTACCAGTTATGTGCTTTAGCGCACTACACCTAAAAAAATATGTCGCACACACATCAAATAGACGTTTGGTGATGCACGAGTGCTATAATGGGATTTATCTATTTTTCCATCATTGTTTTCATTGAAGTTGTAAATAATAGTTTTTTTTCCCCTTCGTGTCCATTTGCATTCTGAGGTACTTGAGCTCTAATGACATCAGCACTCGGGAATTACTGTGTGGTGATTTTCGTCTCTGAACTCCACAGTCCAATCTGTGTGACACTTCAACAATCCTCTCCATTAAACACAATGACAGTGATTCATTGTTACGAACAATCACCCATACATGCTCAATGCCTCCTCCAGAATCACGTGTCACTCTGTCCTCTCACGATTTGTCCTTCAAACAGGGTTGCTAGGACGAATTTTGAGTCGTTTTGGTTTTATATGCTTTCTTTAGCCTCTTTTCTTGAACCGCTGGCCATAAATTCTGACCCTGAGAAATGTGCTTCAAGTTCTGCTTGCTTTTTCCTCCCATCCTGACAGTTTTTGTTATTGTTGTTGCTGCTTTCCCTCTCTCTACCCCACCCTTATTTCCTGTTGGAGTAAGTGCTGACTTGGCATTTGAGTTAACGTCATTATGACAAGGCGACATTTATCACATAATGAACTGATGTAAGCTTCTAGAAAACTGTCCAAATGGAAGCCGAAGATCTAGCATCTGGACTCACGCTTGACTGCTACCAATTTAGTCTGAGAGGCACAGGTAATGTTTTATTATTAGCCAGATATCTGCAAAGTGTTTTCTATGATAAACCCGCTGAATTTGCCCTTCCACGCCACTTTACGACCGAGTAAGTTGACCATGACCAATGTGTTTATTTATATGGGTCATAGCTTGAGAGAAACTACAGTTAGCGCTATGGAGAGCCCAGATGCACATTTATATACAGTATATTGACATCATCACAGTTTATCACTACGCAAAGTGGTTGCTATACAGTTCACTCCTGCTCCCTATAGGAATTAAGGAAAAGATACACATAGAAAGGTTTGGGGAAGTGCAACTTATAAACAAAGAAACAGTAGGTAAAAGTAGTCTTTTAAGTCTTAATGATGAGATTAGACTCTAGACACGTCAGTCTTTCAGGGAAAAAACTGCCTTATTCTACATATGTTGCTGAACGCACATTCGCTAGCACCGCGCATGCTGAATATTATGTTTTTTGTCAATAATTCAATGGCAAAATATCATGTCTTACAGCTAAAAATGCATTTCTACAGTGGAGTGGTGGTGGCGTAGTGGGCTAAAGCACATAACTGGACATCAGAAGGTTGCTGGTTCGATCCCCACAGCCACCACCATTGTGTCCTTGAGTAAGGCACTTAACTCCAGGTTGCTCCGGGGGGATTGTCCCTGTAATAAGTGCACTGTAAGTCACTTTGGATTAAAAAGTGTCTGCCAAATGCATAAATGTAAATGTAGAACTTCCATTTTTGTATGATGCTGCATATACTGTACACCGCTAGCTATTAGCACAAAATTAGCACATGAATATTAATGTGTGAAATTGACCACAATGTATAAATAAAACTATATAATGAAAATATTAAGGACGCAAACGTTCAATAAACATTACTTTATTAAGCAAATTAGGAATTTATGAAGCATAAGTAAAATCCCTTTGACCCAGCCATGCACAAAACCATATCTTCCCAATGCTTTGTCACAGTGTCAACATTTTTATAACAACAGCTTTAAAGTATTTAAAAACTGATGATTAGAAACGTTAAAATTATATTTCAAACCAAGGCTAAAAATGAAGGCCCGCCAAGTATCAAATCAAAACAGTTAATAGTGGCAAGTTATTGCATGGTAAAAATGACAGATTTTCCACTGCACGGTACGACTCGACTCGACTGCTCGCTTTTTGAGGGTTTTCCACTGTGGATGGTACCTGGTACTTTTTTTGTGCCACCTCAGTCGAGGTTCCAAGCGAGCCGAGCCGATACTAAATGTGACGTCAAAACCCTGCAGATCACTGATTGGTCAGGGAGAATTGTCACTAACAGCGTCACTAGATTTGCGACATGGGACACCAACCCGCTAGTTTTAAAGTTAGCAACAGCGATAGCAGTATCATTTGTTCACACGACTTTCAAATTGTGAAAAAAGAAATGGCTGTGCAGGAAAACCACGCCGTGGACAATAAACGAGCCACGCCGTGGTCCACTCGTTAGCGATGAGCGAAATGAAAAAGTCTTTCAGGAAGTGTCTCAGCTGTTGGCCACACACGGCTACCACCGGACCTACCAACAGTGTAGCGAAAAGTAAAAGTGACTACAGAACCATCAAGGAAAAGTGGAAGTAGTTCGACCAAATGGACGCTATCTAGACCGGCGAGCAATGGAAGGGTGAGTGCCCTGGACTCGGCCACGGCGTTGTTGGAGTCCACGATGGTGGATGGTACGTTTTGTTACGTTAACTCTATACTCTGCTTGAAAGCTTCACTTTATTTAGTTGAGCAGATACTGGAAACTTCTAAAACAACAAGACCAATTTAACTGTTACACTTGTGTGAAATCAGCATGCAACAACTGCTTTATGCAGCACAATGAGCTAGCGGCTAACAGCTAGCGGTCGTGTTTAAGAAGATGATGTCATGGCAGTAGAGGCAGCATAACTATGATCCCACCCACGTTGAGCCGACACTAAACTGCAGTGGAAATGCAAGCTCAGAAAAGTAAAGCGAGTCGAGTTTTGGCGAGACGAACCGTAACGTGCAGTGGAACAAATCAAATATCAGACATACACACTTAAAAGTCACCTTTAAAAATGTCTGAATATAATTTCATTAGACAACAAAATATCAAAGCAAGTGGCATCTATTAAAAAAATAGCACAAGCACACTTTTCAAGCAAATTCGATGAAAAGAAGTTTGTTAGGCTTTAAAGTTTAAAACAATTGATAGTTCAAGTATTTGGACACTTTTTGGTGTAGAACTGGGAACTGACTTCAAACATCCACTAAAAATGACCTTGAGACCAGTTAATTAACGCAGAAATGGCAGAATGCAGAAATATGCAGAAAAACAGAAAAGTGAAGTAAGTTTGGAGAAAAGTTCTATAGCAGCATTTGAGTGATGACACTCATTTGATATTTTGAAATGTCAATTGGGGGTCTAGGGAGGGCATTGCCCTCCCCCTACATTTTCCTTGTTCCTCACCTGAAACTTCTGATGCCCCCCAGACAAATGCCGAAACACAATCAAGGGGGACAAACCGAAGCAAATTTATCATTAAAAAGATAAGGGACAATCCCCCCGGAGCAACCTGGAGTTGTGCCTTGCTCAAGGGCACAATGGTGATGGCCTTGGGGTTCGAACCAACGACCTTCTGATTAGCAGCCCTGTGCTCTAGCCACTACGCCACCACCACCACCTATCAAGGATGAGCAAACCCCCCCCCCCCCCCCCCCAGTACAAAAAAAGTTAAACATTCTACATCCTAGTACCGCCCCTGCAATGCAATGATATTCAGACATTTTTGGTGTGGTTAAAGTGTCCTATTGGGGCCACTGTATGATGCCGTGAGTGATCTGCAAACTTGAAGTGGAAAATCTAAATAATTCCATTGTCATAGGAGACAAAGGATATATATTTTAAGAAAATAAAGCAATATACAGTTTCATGGCTCGCAAATGTTCTCAATCCATTCTGCATTGGTAATTGTGGCAAGTAGTTGGAGCCTCTTTCTTAAATTTCATTAACAGCATGCTAATCAGAAATGTGTAACTTCCCCCCCTCCTACTTGATTTAATACAGCAGTTCATGGTTTTTGCGGATAGACTTAAATAAAACCTAAAACCAACTGTAAACCAACCGTAAATAAGAGAAAACAGTAAACTGGTCTTTGAAAAGCATTTACAAGTCAACGAGGTCAAAGTTGGCCAAGTTGGCAGCATCTGACCAGGCAGGATGTTGTGCTCCATCCATCTCAGTTGCCACGGCATTTCCATGAACAAGAGAGTGTTTGGCTCCTCCAATGGTAGTGTTGCACTCAGGACATTTGCTTTGCTCCATAGCACCTCCACATTCACCTATTGCATACACATGCCCATTTTGACATTTGTACCAGTGACCCTTGTTCAATCCGATGGCTTTGAGTATCATTACCCTCTCATCATCGGTGATGCCCAGACCACTGCAGGGAAGTTTGGTGTCAAGCTTCGTAAACATCTGCTTCACGGTGACTTCTAGACCTGCACTGAAAGGTAAAGTGTCCTGTAGGATCTCCCGTAGTTGTCGAATCTCTGCACGAAGTACATCGCTAAGTACATGAAATTTCGACAAAACCATTTTACAGCGAGCATTGAGATCAGCCAGGTAAAAGAGTCTCTTCAATTCACGTTCAAGATCTGCTACCTGCTGCTCTGAAAACCTCTGAGTCGGATCTAACAGGAATTTCAAGCCTTCTCCAACCTTGCGAGAGAACACCAGCATATCGTCTATATCTGTAATGTTTTCTTTCTCCATTTTTTTCAGCTTCCCAAAACTCTCAAGGAAGCTCATCAAGTTCTCAAGATGCCAAAGTTGTTGGAGGGAAAGGTTATTTGTGTCGAGTGTCTCTTTGAGTGGGGCAAACTCCTCGTGAAGGTATTTCTTCAAGTTTGTCTTCTCATCCAGTTGCAAAAGAAGGGCTTCTTGTTGATGCCTGTTAACAGCAGGCACACCATTGAGCTTCTCCTTTACCATCTCAATTGCTGCCAGGCTGCGGTTAATGTGAGCACCATACCGCAGGTTTCTACGGATGGGAGTGCGACACCTGGGACAATCCTTAAGCCGGATCGCCCTTTGATCCAATTCTGCCCCTTGATCGTCATCCAGACCCATGTAAGTGTCCATTCCTGTGGACTCAAACAGGTGCTTACAGTCCTCTAACTGGATGAAGCGAGCATCCGGTTCATCTTCATTGCCGAAGAAGATCTCCACTACATCATCCTGATGGCAAACGCGACACTTGTCCGGACAAGGGTCTCCACATAGACCTATGCAGGGGTGGCCACAAGGTAAAGTTTTGGAACAGGGAACAGAACAAGGCGGTCTGTCACATGGCTCGTGACACATCTTGGTGCAGCGTTGGTGCGGACACTGCCATGCACAGGGTTCAGCACAAGGGGTGCAAGGCTGACCACAATTCTTCTTGCAGATACTGTGGACGCAACGGTTCTCGCAGGGTAGAGAACATGGAGGACAGTCTCTTACACAGGGCTCCTGGCACATATGAGCACACACAAGGGTTCGCTTGCATTCATAGGCGCATCCTTTGTGGAGGCGACCCTGATAGCATTCGTGACATGTCCCGGGGCAGAGATGGCCACATTTCAGGGTAGTGCCACACATTGTCCTGCAATTTGGCTCCTTCTTGGAATCCTGAGAAATGTGGCATGGTTCTTCTTGCATGTGACCACATTTCAGCTCCATGGAAATTTTCACCATGCACCGAGCAGTGCAAGATTCTCCACAAGTTGCCATGCAGGGGTGTCCGCATGAGAGGGTCTTTTGGCAGCGCTCCTGGCACACAAATTCAGCTGGCTCTTGGTGGCATGGTACCTTCTGCTTGTGCTGACATGATGGTATTATCTTTTCTATGCGTACCTGGCATGGATCACACTTCTGGTGACACCGACGTGGACATTTGTGCCCAAGTTCACACAGCAACTTGGGGCAGTTCTTGAGGCACTTGTACTCCTTGTGGTCAGCATCGTAAGGGTGGCACATACGGGAACACACATGGCCACATTCCAGGCGATATTCGCAGGGCTGTTCGCAACCGCCCTCAGGAGCGCACTTGAAATCAGCGGCACTGGACACAAGGCTTTGCTTTTCAGGGTGGTTTTGACAGCTCAACGTTAATGCATGACCCAGTTGACCACTTTCTCTCAGATAATGAAGGATGTTGCTCCACAGCGTTACTTTGCTGAGCATCTCCATATTTCCAATGCAATAGAGACCCATTTTAGCACGAGAGAGGGCAACACAAACACGGTTTGAGATGTTCAGGAAACCCACTCTTCCCTCGCGGTTGCTGCGCACTAGAGACAATATGACAATGTCGTTCTCTTCCCCTTGATATTTGTCAACTACATGGACTTTGACGCCAGAAAACTGAGTAGAGGGCATGAGCTTTCGCAGACAGTGAAGCTGTCCTGTGTAAGTGGTGAGGATGGTGATCTGGGAAGGCTTGTATTCTTGACACAACAGATAGCGGCAAAGCGCGACAACAAAATGAGCCTCATGAAGGTTCTGGTGGCTTCGCCCATCCTTAATCTCCTCTTCAAGGTGAGGATGATCCACGAAAAAGAGATTTGTCAAAAGCCCCTGTTGACCAAACGTTGCACAGAATTTAATATTTAAGGAGATGCAAGTAAACAAATCATCTGACAGGTATGATGTTATGTTATAGTAAAAGTGGCACCATTCATTAAAGGGATAGTATACCCAAAAATTCTAAATAAATGTTGTTCCAAACTTTGATTTTCTTTCTTAAATGGAACACAAAAGGAGATGTTAGGCATCTGACTCACCTTTAACTTTCAATAGCTGCATTTCCACTGTTAGGCCAGTGTGAGACATGGGAATCAACTGGTAAGCCAGGGCCAATACCCTCGGAGCTCGAGCCAAGTGATCAAAATCAATCTGAATACCCACCATCAGGCCAATAGCCCCGCATTGTTGCCCTAAAACCCACCCTTAATATGCCACCATGGTAGCAACGCCACACACCCCGCATATTAAACTCAAGCTAAGTTATAGGATTCTGGAGACTCGCTAGCCCTCTAAATGAATATGGTGGAGACTAAAGCTGCCGTTTGTTTGCATATTTTGGTCTTTGCTTTGTTGAAAGCGAGACCTGACTCAGCTAAACTCCACCTTTGACCCAGCCTCAATCCCCAGGTGGCCCTCTTTGGACCAAGGGTATTAGGAGGGCCGAAGGTACTTGGACGTTGGCCCAGAGAAAGCCCCAGAGGAGGCACAATGAAGTCCCGAAAGTGACAGCAGGAGCGTAACTGTCCCTGGCATGGATTAGCATGCCCTTATTTGGCCCAACCATGGAAACACGGATATTGTATGCAAAAAAACACGTAATGAAGTGAATGATGATGTCACATTTCCTTTTGTGTTCCACAGAAGAAACAAAGTCATACAGGTTTCGAATGACATGAGGGAGAGTAAATGATGACCGAATTTTCATTTTAAAGTGAACTATCCCTTAAAATCTGTGTAATTATGTAATTTAAACCATTAATTACCTTAACATTGTCATACGTCAGCACAGAGGGATGGTTTTCAAGCTCTGAATAGATATGAGGAGTCAAGAGTCGAGCAATGCTTGGCCTCATGCGATGCTAGAAGTAAACACCAAAAATAAGAAGAGCAAGATTACCTTTGTAATAAGGAAGATGGAGTTATTATATAGTTCAATGGCTGGTGTGATGGTGCATTGACTAACTTGGTAGTTGAGTCGGACAAATGGAAAGTTCACTTTGACAAGCCTCTCGAACATGGAGACCTCAAGATTGAAATTCTTGGCCAGATCATACACTGTTGCGCTAGGCCTCAGCTGTGAAGGTTAAAATGTATAAACGTAATGTGAACATTGTGAATAATTGTGTAAGCCTATTTATTCACTGAAACCCTTTTCACATTTACGGGTTTTGAACCATAGCATCATAAAAGTATAATAGAAGTCATCCATACTACTCATGCACTATATTCAAGTCTTCTTGAAACTGACACATTTATTTTGTCATTTTGGACCTTGACATTCCCAGTCCTCATACTGTGTACCTGTTGGTGATCTCCGATCAGGATGAGGTGTTGACAGGCTCGACTGAGTGTGGTGATGGTGTGGGCCTCCAGCACCTCCGCTGCCTCCTCCACTATCACCAGTCTGGGCTGCAGCTCCTGCAGAGCTTGCCTGTATTTCGCCGCTCCTGTGGTCGTCATACCAACGACACGGGCTTCTCGCAGCACACACAGGTCCTCACGACGGCGAATTTCATTAAGTCGCTCAGCAGCATCCTGGAAGACCTGTTCAGAGTGGAGAGCCTTTGTACGGAGATCAGTGCGATACCGCAAAACCCAGAGACTGAAGGAGAAGAGAAATAATGAAAGTTTATAGTAGGTTGTCATATAAATCCTTAAGATTGTATACTTGATTCATATACACCTTAAAAAGTCATTTATTCACATTGAGAATCCATGCAATTAATTTTTTGACCTCTCTAGAGGATTTTAGTGTATCTTTAAACTGGACAACCCAGGCTTTTGGGATTAGGCCACAACAACATCCGCTTGGTCTTACTTTAAAAAGAAAGTATGACATCACAATTCAGCACATTTTACGGATTGATGAACATTAGGTGTATTATTCTGTATTTTGTATTTTGTACTAATATTTGATTGATTTTATTTTTTTGTCTTGTTAATAAACTTTATTTAAAAACATCACTTTATTTTACAAGAAAGACATTGATGTTGGGACTCAGTACATGTATTTTCATCTACTGGGTGACACTACGGGTAAATAGTGCAGAACAAAAAATGACAGTAAATCTATGAAATAAGATTTGTGTTCCAGAGTGCTGACCGATATTCATGATTGAACTGATTAAATGCAGGTAATGCTAATTCATATGTTTACTAGGGATGGGACGATATATTGCGAAAACTTGGAAAACTCGAAATGTGCAACATTGTTTTCTGTCCATGTGATTATAAATGAAATAACTTGCCAAACATCAAAATCTCCCCATCGCTTGATTTTACAGGGTTCCTGTAATATCCTTAAAGTGCTTGAATTTAGCTTTTAGAACTTTAAGAACTGGAATACCTGGAAAAATCGCCTTGTTTTGATGAAAAGTGCTTGATATTAAAACAGATCGTTTCCTCCGTGTAATGTGTGTCCATCAAAGATGAGGCGACTCAACTTTCATTGGATAATGTGTCTTGACATGCTTTCTAAAAAAGTATAAAGAAATATTCATTTTAATTTCACGCAGCATGGATGCGCTAAAGAAGCCGAGAGATTTTTGTTGTTGTTCGATGAAACGGAACACTGTGAAATGCTCGTTGAGCTCTTAAAGTGACAGTAACCAATTTAGCATCGCTTATACAAATGAATGTAAACTCAATGTATTTACTTGTAAATTGTACACATTATTTCAAACAGTGATGGCTCATATCAATATTATATACATAAATTACATATAATTTCATGATATAATGTTAATTATTATATGTAGATTATTTGTGATTATAATAATGATGACAAACAAATGATACAAATAGATATATTTAAATATACACTTTCACATACAGGTTTTGTTCAGTTCTGCACCTGATCAGCCTGAATGGTACCCCACTATTTTTGAAATATTATTTGTTATCTTTTCTTATAGATAAACTCTTATTATTGAAATTTTGAGCATTTATATTGTGGTTTAAATAACTTTATTTTGATGAGAAATTATAATGTGCATTTTGCGCAAAAAACAATTCTGAAAAAAAAAATAAAAAAAAAATATATTATAAATATTTTTGTCCTAAATTCTTTACTTTCTTGTGTTTAAGGCAGTCCTATCAAAACCCGCAAGCCTTTATTTATCATTAAAGATTACCTAATTTAATAATTCTAATAATCTGGCTATTTTAAATAATCATGAATATTTAATGATCATGACAACTTTAGTTTATAGCGTTAATCCAGCTGGTTTATTCTGTGTATATGTAACATCAGAGATCACCTTTAATCTCAAATCAAACGTGTCAGCTTGATACAATATGACAGGTGATGTACAGTTCACTGGTGCTGCTTGAATAAATGTGTAGTTCAATGCTGCCATCTGGTGGAAGATGTTTGTGCATTCTCTAGTGAAACTGAGGGGTGTGTGTGTGTGTGTGTATATGTGAGTGTGTGTGTGTGTGTGTGTGTGTGTATATATATATATGTGTGTGTGTATATATGTGTGTGTGTGTGTGTGTGTGTGTGTATATATATATATATATATATATACTGTATATATATATAGGAGTGTGTGTGTGTGTGTGTGTGCTTGTATATATATGTGAGTGTGTGTGTGTTTGTATATATATATATATATATATATATATATATATATATATATATATATATATATATGTGAGTGTGTGTGTGTGTGTGTGTATATATGTGAGTGTGTGTATGTGTGTGTATATGTGAGTGAGTGTGTGTGTGTTCATATGTGTGTGTTCATATGTGTTTGTATATGTGTGTGAGTGTGTGTGTGTGTGTGTGTGTGTGTGTGTATATATGTGAGTGTGAGTGTATGTGTGTGTGTGTGTGTGTGTGTGTGTGTGTGTGTGTATTACCGATACAGTCTCCATCTGTCTTTCAGATTAATGTTCCACACATCACTGATACGACTTTCCTCTTCATCACTCATGACTGAAGTCTTCCTCAACTCTTTTCGAACCATTTGCTTAATTTTTTTCTTCTGGTGGCCTTGCATCTGACAATACACAACAGAGGAGTAGCCTTGAAATGACCACAGTAACACACACACTAACAGAAACACAAACAGCACAATGACACTTTTATTGCCTTAAATGAAATAGTTTAACATAGAGTTACGTTTTTGGGAAGTGATCTAGTTATCCATAACATCCAGTAACTTTCTAATCAACAAGAAAAATTTGGTTTTCATTTTGCAAATAAAAAGAGTTATTTTTGTTGTTACCTGCCAGCCCTGGTCATCAGTCTGACCCTGTGTTTGACCTTGTATTTGACCCTGGGGTTGTTGTGTCTCACTATCATCAACATTCATAGACAGCATCATATCAGCCAGTGCTGTGATGTCTCTCTCCTGTTTCCTCTGCTCTTTCTGAATGTTTCCATCCCCGTGCTCCGCATCCACCAAGATCCGCTCGGCCTGGATCAGATCCGCCTCTTCGTCAATATCTAACAGCTCTTCCTCCTCTTTTGCTGCCTCTTCATCATCTGCAGCCTCTGAGATAAGAATGAGAAGGATGGATTATTATGTACTTTTCCTCTTTACTTTACCCTATTTATTTTCAGTATTGTCTATTTTAATATTTTAGGTAAAATATGGGTGTTTTGTCAACTTTGGGAAAATGTCATTGGTAGATTCTTAGTCAAATGAACAGATTTCTTTTTATTATATGAAGGTCTCATAAAAACTGAATTTGAAACTTTTAACCAGGTCTTCATAATTTATTTTTGGTACTTTTCAAATGACTTTTATGTATATATTTTACTGTTTTAGTCTGGACCCAGACCCAGACTTTCAAAATAAACTATGAAAATCCATTTTAATCCATGTTTAAAACTCTGACCAGCTAAACAAAGAGTGAAATAAACATAAAACATTTCAATAAAAATTATGAAAATTATTTTAATTAATTCAACCCTTTAAGTTCTGAAAGTGTATTTAAAGATTTCTTGTTTCAGTGGCATACCCTAAAAAATCTGAAAAACTGTTTTTGTTTTGTTTCCAATCATGTCAACTGTATCCGAGGAATATTTTGTGTTGATACGACAAAGCGATATAATTTATCATAGTGTTCAAAAATGTCTCCAAACAAATAAAAGATAATAATTGTACATAAGAACTAATTACACATGCAAACACGACAATGACTAAAGGTTTGCATAGCATGCAGACATGATTTTAGGAATGAGATTTCACAGAATTACTTTCATTCTGTGCCATTTGAGTCATCACTGAGTCTGTGTCGTGTATTTGGCGCCATCTCCTGGTGGTCATATGTAACATTGTGCTTCATGTGGATTATCTAATGATCTATACATCTGATTATCTTGTGTGTGGACTCTTTGAAAGATAATCACCTCTTCAAGATATTTTATATTCCATTTATTTTTCATGTGGTTATAAGCCAAAACGTAGCTTTTACTCACTATATTTTTGTCTGAGTGTAAAACAAGGCTGGTTGTATTTTACTATTTGAGAGCTTTCCAACAACATATGACACATGGCTATTTGACGAGATTGATGTTTTTACTGATTGCACATACAGTACATTATTTTAAATAAATTATCAAAACTGAACACTTCCGATTTGTCTGCAATTTTAAAAGTACATAATGCCTGAATGCATTGGAAAGTAGACCTTCTAAGCTTCCAAACAAAACACTGTAATTGTTAATATTTGGATGATTTTTATTCTCACGGGCCCATCCGAGGTTAAAGGGTTAAAAAACTATGACTGTCCCACAGTTGTTGCATAATGTCCACCACATCAGACAATTTTGCCCCTTTATAAAGTTTTTTCAAAAGTTAGTGAAGTGTCAATGAAGGCGGCTTATTGGGCGGCTGTGGCTCAGGTGGTAGAGCGGGTCAGCCACTAATCGCAGGGTTGGTGGTTTGAATCCCGGCCCACATGACTCCACGTGCCGAAGTGTCCTTGGGCAAGACACTGAACCCCAAGTTGCTCCCGATGGCTGGCTAGTGCCTGGCATGGCAGCTCTGCCATGATTGGCATGTGAATGGGTGAATGAGACGCAGTGTAAAGCGCTTTGAATACCGCTAAGGTTAAAAAGGTGCTATATAAGTGCAGACCATTTATCATATTGGGCATAATTTCCAATCAAGCTGTTTTTTGCCAAATTATGCAAAAAGTGTGAAACTATTATTTAATTGTGTGTATTTAGGTCACATAAAATGCTAGCTATGATATTAGCCTAAGCAAGTCAAAGAAGTCGGTGATTTATTCCATTTGTTATTTGTTGTATTGTTATAATCGTGATTCGATTCTCACCTGCCCCACCATCTGCCGTGTGTTGAAATCCCTGTTGAAAAACAGAGGATCCGATGCAAAGCCACTCGGCGATCATTGAAGACTTCTGTCCAACACGCTCAAATCCATCCCACATCTAACACACAAACACAGATACACAAAATAAGACTAACACCATGTGCATATGAATAAGTGAGAGTAACCAGAAATATGTAAATACTACAGACATCATTATCACCAGGGCTGGACTGGGAAGAGAAATCGGCCCGGGATTTTACATAGCAACTGGCCCAAAAGTTGTTGAGTGGGGGTGGTTGGGGTTGTTGAGCCAAGAATTGTTGAGTGGGGGTGGGGGGGTTATTTTAGGGGGGGGGTAATTTTAGCTTATCACGGCCCATTCAGCCTGTTTTGCGGATGACACACCAGACCCCTCGGTTCTACTGATGACCAGTCCTCCCCTTATCAGCCCCAAAGTACGTCGGCCAACCGGGAAAATGCCCGGTATGCCAGATTACCTGATTATCACCAATCTTAGTATGAAATATCTGATGGGCCCACTAACGTGAACGAGGGAGCAGAAATCTGTTACACACACCTGTTATTTTGTTTTTTCATCCCATTCAAGAGTAACAGAACACACTACATTATTGAAAGGAATATCCTGTATGTGCAGCACATTCTAAATTTGACATTGATTATCAAACAATCAATACATTTTACAAACATTGTGTATCTTTTGTGAATCTATTGACAGCCCTAGTACATACACAATTACTCATAGTTTGGTGTGTAAATGTTATAGACTGACTGGTTGTTGGCACAGGCTCTCCCAATGTTGACCACGGATGTAGTTTTCCAAGAAGTCTTCTTTTATGACACCACGTAAGCTGCATTCCAACTGCGCAGACTGTATCTTTAAGTGCTCTTCTGCGTCCTTCATCTGCGTATGGATCTGTGGACATAGAGCAGAAGCTCATTAATCTCAATGATTATTTTAATCTATTGATGGCCATAAAAGTAGCTAAAATACAAAACAATAAAACATCTACAGAAAATACAGAAATATCTCAATGTAGTGAGCTCACTTCGTGATGGGCTCTCCTGAGGTGCTGCGGCAGAGATTTGCGGAAGTTTGCTGCTCTAGTCAGCTCCCTCAGAGAGAAACGCTTGAGAATCTCACTGTTACTGCGACCTCCAACTCTTACAATGCCGTCCTTTAAAAACCCATTAATACCTGAAACAAAAGTCATGATATTCCTGCTTATTTCCTAAATGGTATGTAGATCTTACATCTTCTGAAGTATGAAGACATACTGCTTCACTCCATATGTTAGTTTGGAATTAATAAGTAAATGTGATGAAATTGTATACCAGTTTGTATGGTCAGGACATTAATAATGTGAAAAATTACTATTATAATTTGAAAATAAATGTCAGATAGTCTTAAACTACTTCAAAGTGTTCTCATCAGCTTTGCAGATATTTGACATTCCAGCGGTCAGTTTGTCCAGATACTCAGGTGACCTTTCACCCCACACTTCCTGTAGCACTTGACCTTTCACCCCACACTTCCTGTAGCACTTGACCTTTCACCCCACACTTCCTGTAGCACTTGTCATAGATGTGTTTGTCTTGTCGGGCACTTCTGACACACCTTACAGTCTAACTGATCCCACAAAAAGCTCAATGGGGTTAAGATCCGTAACACTCTTTTCCGATTATCTGTTGTCCAATGTCTGTGTTTCTTTGTCCACTCGAACATTTTCTTTTTGTTTTTCTGTTTCAAAAGTGGCTTTTTCTTTGCAACTCTTCCCATAAGAGTCTTCTCTTTACTGTTGTACATGAAACTGGTGTTTAGCGGGTAGAATTCAATGAAGCCATCAGCGGAGGACATGTGAGGTGTCTATTTCTCAAACTAGAGACTCTGATGTACTTATCCTCTTGTTTAGTTGTACATCTGGTCTTCCACATCTCTTTCTGTCCTTGTTAGAGTCAGTTGTGCTTTGTCTTTGAAGACTGTAGTTACACCTTTGGAGGAAATCTGCAGTTTTTTGGCAATTTCGAGCATTGTACAGCCTTCATTCCTCAAAACAATGATTGACTGATGCGTTTCTAGAGAAAGCTGTTTCTATTTTGCCATTTTTTACCTAATATTGATCTTAAGACATGCCAATCTATTGCATACTGTGCAACTCAAAAACAACAAAGACAATATTAAGCTTCATTTAACAAACCAAATAGCTTTTAACTGTGTTTGATATAATGGCAAGTGATTTCCTAATATCAAATGATCAATTTAGCATGATTACTCAAGGATAAGGTGTTGGACCGATGGCTGCTGTCTAGATTTGATCCAAAATGACTTTTTTCAAATAGTGATGGTGCTGTTTTTTACATGTCCTGTGTTAATGTCCTGACTATACTTTGTGATCAGTTGAATGCCACTTTGGTGACTTAAAGCACCAATTTCCTTCCGAAAAAGCAAAATCTGTGCATTATTCCAAATTTTTTGGCTGCCAGTGTATTTAAATATTTTTTTCTGAAACTATTAGAGACGCATCTGAGGCTTCAGCAAAATCTCCATTTGCTCTCTGTTTAATATAGTTGTTGTCTTGGAGAAACAACTGAGATTAAAAAGATCTCATTTGTGTTTTTTCCTTCCTATGGGAATCCCACGATTGTCCCCACAAAGCAAGTGAATATTTAGCAACAAATTCTTCAACTTTATACTCTTATAAATATCGAAGTGATAGATTTAGGCTACCTTCCAGGAACTGGTCAAGAGCATGATTGGTATAGCAGACCACCAGCATTGGAGAACCAACCGCCCAGGCCTGATGGTTGTCTAACAGAGCCTGAGCAATCTTCAGTCCCACATATGTTTTTCCTTCAAAGTAGAAAACATGCAGGATCAACAAATCAATACAAGATATTTTTTTCCAAATATGAGTAAGAATCTTCTTGCAAATGAAACCTTTACCAGACTTGTGAAGACATGCCCTGTGAAGACAAGGTATAACTGCAGGTTTTGTTCAATTGCCAAGCAACAACACAACTTGCCGTATTCATATAGAATTCTGTGTGCACATCATACTTGTAATGTATTAGTGTTTTGAGCGTTTTGTTTTTATTTGTTATAGTATAGTAAAGTACAGTATATTATAGTAAAGTATTGTATAGTACAGAACGTTTGGTTTGCATCTAAGTTCCAATAAAATGTATAGTATTGTATGGTATAGTAAAGTAGAGTATGGAGCACAGCACAGCATATTGTTTTTTGTGTACAAGTTTCAATAAAATGTATAGTATACATAGTATAGTATAGTTTATAGTATTGCACAGCAAAGTAAAGGACATTAGATTGTTTGGTTTGAGTCCAAATTCCAATCAAATTTATAGTATAGTACAGTATAGTATAGTATAGTATAGTATAATATAGTATAGTATAGTATACATATGTAGTATAGTTAAGTACAGTATTGCATAGTACAGTACATTAGATTATTTGGTTTGTGTCCAAGTTTCAATAAAATATATAGTACATTATAGTATAGCATAGTATAGAATAGTTCATCTTTTGGTTTGAGTTTAAGTTCCAATCAAATGTATAGTATAGTATAGTATAGTATAGTATAGTACAGTATAGTATAGTATAATAAAGAATAGTATAGTATAGTATAATAAAGAATAGTATAGTATAGTATTATTGCACAGCACAGCATAGTACAGTAGAGTACAGTAGTTTGTTTATTTTGTGTCCAAGTTCCAATAAAATGTATAGTATAGTATAGTATAGTACAGTATAGTATAATAAAGAATAGTATAGTATAGTATTATTGTACAGCACAGCATAGTACAGTAGAGTACAGTAGTTTGTTTGGTTTGTGTCCAAGTTCCAATAAAATGTATAGTATAGTATAGTATAGTACAGTATAGTAGAATAAAGAATAGTATAGTATAGTATAGTATAGTATAGTATAGTACAGTATAGTATAATAAAGAATAGTATAGTATAGTATAATAAAGAATAGTATAGTATAGTATAGTATAGTATAATAAAGAATAGTATAGTATAGTATAGTATAGTACAGTATAGTATAATAAAGAATAGTATAGTATAGTATTATTGCACAGCACAGCATAGTACAGTAGAGTACAGTAGTTTGTTTGGTTTGTGTCCAAGTTCCAATAAAATGTATAGTATAGTATAGTATAGTATAGTATAGTATAGTACAGTATAGTATAATAAAGAATAGTATAGTATAGTATTATTGTACAGCACAGCATAGTACAGTAGAGTACAGTAGTTTGTTTGGTTTGTGTCCAAGTTCCAATAAAATGTATAGTACAGTATAGTATAGTATAGTATAGTATAATAAAGAATAGTATAGAATAGTTCATCTTTTGGTTTGAGTCCAAGTTCCAATAAAATGTGTAGTATAGTATAGTATAGTATTATTGTACAGCACAGCATAGTAGAGTACAGTAGTTTGTTTGGTTTGTGTCCAAGTTCCAATAAAATGTATAGTACAGTATAGTATAGTATAGTATAGTATAGTATAGTATAATAAAGAATAGTATAGAATAGTTCATCTTTTGGTTTGAGTCCAAGTCCCAATCAAATGTGTAGTATAGTATAGTATAGTATTATTGTATAGCACAGCACAGCATAGTACAGTAGAGTACAGTAGTTTGTTTGGTTTGTGTCCAAGTTCCAATAAAATGTATAGTATAGTATAGTATAGTATAATAAAGAATAGTATAGAATAGTTCATCTTTTGGTTTGAGTCCAAGTCCCAATCAAATGTGTAGTATAGTATAGTATAGTATTATTGTACAGCACAGCATAGTACAGTAGAGTACAGTAGTTTGTTTGGTTTGTGTCCAAGTTCCAATAAAATGTATAGTATAGTATAGTATAGTATAGTATAATAAAGAATAGTATAGAATAGTTCATCTTTTGGTTTGAGTCCAAGTCCCAATCAAATGTGTAGTATAGTATAGTATAGTATTATTGTACAGCACAGCATAGTACAGTAGAGTACAGTAGTTTGTTTGGTTTGTGTCCAAGTTCCAAAAAAATATATAGTATAGTATAGTATAGTATAGTATATAGTCCAGAACAGTACACTCCATCATTTGTTATGCATCTTAGTTCCAATAAAATATCCTCTCACTGAACACTTTATTATGAACACCTGTACACCTACGTATTCATGTGTGTGTGTGTTTATGTTTGTTTTATGTTGTTTTAAATTGAGTTTATGTCATTAAAGTTTACATTGACTGTTCTGCCGGTTCCGCCTCCTCATTGCCCATCCTGAACTTGTTACATATATCTTTTAGTTTGTGTCCAAATTACAATTAAAAATAATAATAATCAAATGAGATGAAGAACATTTCAATTATAAATTATTTAATTCCATGAATTATCCAAAAATTGGCATTACTAGTTTATTAGTTGAATTTCCAGCTAAATAATATTTTGATGTATACCGTTATTGTAAAATAACATCACTAAGTGATAAATGATTGGTCATACCGCCATCCACTCCAATGTCTCACCTGTGCCTGGTGGCCCTTGTATGATGGCCAGCTCATTGTTTAAGGCCAGTTTTAATGCTTGAAGCTGGCTTCCATCAAGACCCATTGTTTCCTCATCAGGCCAGGCCTCTGGGGTAAGAGGGTTGAAGGGTATAATCTTGTCCTGCCCTTCTGCCATGATGTTGGACAGATCATACTTCCTCCCCTCCATACGCAGGTAAGCAGGGGCGTAAACCTCTGTGTTGCACTCCACTATGTACCTGAATTAACATATATGTTTACATACCTTCAAAAAATACATTATCAAATGTACAGTTTCATTACCATTGTGCAATTGTAGTTACTTCTCAATTTGTTGTCTCAAAACACACTCATCTGAAGAGTTTGCAAAGACAAGCATCATTATTAATAATGATTATACTTAGTGTTACAGTAGGCACTGGAAAAACCCCAAACCCTTGGCATTAAACTTTGGCATGTACCTTTTTACCATTTTGATACGTACATGAATGATACCTAAAATTGTGTGAATTGTTGAGGAGAGATGTGCTATTACTTTTACTAAGTGATCAGATTTAAGATTTTCATATGGTGGATTAAAAAATCCCAGCGATAGTGAGAGGAGGGTCCCAAGCCATATCTAAGGCCCAAATTTCAGATACTTGGTGGTGAGCTCTTTTGACTTGGGCCAGTAATCAACCAACTAGCCACCGCATAGCAATGCACCAAAACAACCCTTGTGGCGGTACGTTTATGGCCAAGCGGCAATAAATATATACTTTTAGAAAATGTAAAAATCTAGTTCTAATTCTTAATAATGTACCTTTGAAATGGAAGATCATTCTCATCTTGCTCCTGGAGACCCTCAAGGACATATCGGTAGGCCTCAAAGTAAGCCGTTGTCTCCACCATCAGGAAAGAGTGCGAGGGCTGAACACTCGCCAGATGGACCCTACTTTCAGATGAAAAACTGAGATGTACCTGTCCCTGCGTCAACAGTTTAGGGTCGCGGTCGGACACAGTAGCAAATAGGAAAGTTTTGAAGTTGTCCATGGAGAGACAGACAAGTGATCCGTAAAGCAGACGTTTGGAATTTTCCCACCGGACAAACTGTGAGAGAAGATAAGTTATTGTGCAAACAAATAAGACATAATGGTGAAAGGTTAGTAACAAAGAATTCATTTGTAGTAATTATTCCAAACAATTTTATTCACACTTCAAAGAACCATAGCAATAAAGTCTGACCTTAAGCGGTCTTGGATCAAACTGCACTTTGTAGGCAATGCCGGTTGGTGTGCAAAGTGGCACAACCAATCGAGTGTCAAGGTAGACTCTGATATCATCAAAACGTCTCTTCTTCATTGGTACACCCTCGACATCCTCATTGTACAGAATCTCCCTAATGCCCTCTCGAAGTGGCCTAACGAAATCTTCACGTAGAAGCCGGAAGTGTGTATCAAGATAGATGCGAGCATTGAGAAAGCTCTGAGCCATAATGTTGGGTCTCAGGAAAGGCTTCTGTTCTAAGTGGAACTCCTCAGGGGTTGGATAGATGCTCATTGTCCTAAAGTCTTCCTCACCAGGTGGGGCGTCTTCATTAGCTGCAAACAAGGAGTAATTATCTGACCGCAAGGTTCCCTCCCTTGACTTCTCCTGGAGATGGTTCACCAAACCTTGGATCCTCTCAAGGTCCTCATCAACGGTGTTTGGAATATTCAGACCAGAGGCTCGCAACTGGTTCACAGTTGGTTTCAGAACAGCCACCAACATGGTCACAGATTGGAAAGAGCTTGAAGGTAACATGTTGAGAACATCAGAGAGAAGGCTGACGATGTTGCTCAAATGTTGGGGATACTGATCCCTTCGAGCTGGTATGTAGTCCGACATCATTCCTGTCACATAATATGGAAGTATGTTGCGGAAAAACACAGAGTCCTTGACTACCTGGGCTAAATGAAGCACTATTTTGCGGTCAATTCTGGACTGGAAAGCCTTGCAAAGGACCTGACAGACCAGTTGCACCAGGTCGTTTCTCATATTCGTTTCCTCGAGCAGAATCTTGAGCCCAGTGCTAGTTGAAAGTGTGATGGCCACCTCAGATGCTTCTTTTTCTAGTAGTCCTTCCAGTGTTTTATACCCCAGTTTGCGCACCTCAGGGGTTCCATCTCTCCCTCTTCCTCTCCCATGACCACCTCTTCCTCTCTGAATGTCTCCTCTTCCTCTTTGAGGTTCTTCATTTTGGGGACTTACCCCTGGGTCAGTCGTACTTCCACTGGCTTGTGAGCTACTCCTGTCTTCAGGGCAATATATTGAATTTACAGGGACTGGGGCACAATACTGTAAAAAATTTGTATGGGTGGGACCATGAACAAGCCCCCCTTTAAATTGCTGGCGTGAAGATGTGCTTACTGGGCCTCCTGATCTCATAGGTCCCCGAAGAACATTGCTAGTTGTTCCCCATTGATGATGGCCATGCTTGTCTATGCCTTTCCTCTCTCCTCTGCCCATTCCATCTCCTCGTCCTCTTCCTCCTCGTCCCTGCCTACCTCCTCTTGCACTTTGATAGTGTTCCCAATGGTGTCTCTCATTTTGACCATATGTACTTCCACTGGCTAGGAGGGTACTCATGTCTTCTGCTATCCTCTCTCCTCTACCCCTTCCATGTCCTCCTTCACTTCCCCTTCCACCTCCGTCTTCACGGCCACCTCCTCTTCCTCTACCTTGGTTAGAAGACCCACTCGCTTGTCGCTGACCAGAACCATCTGATGTGAACAAAATCTTGGTGTGTAATTAATCAGAAAGTAAACTGACCTGTTTAAAGAGGGAATGGACAAGCAAAAGAAAGATACAAAATGAATACCTCGTCTTGGCTGGGCATTGACACCTCCTCTTCCTCCTCTTTGCCGAAAACCTCCTCTTCCTCTTTGTTGTCCTCCTCCTCCTCTTGGATTGAACATTTTACCGCTGTTCAGATCTTAGATTATATTTCAATACTCACAAAGCATACCATTTTGACCATATTCTGGACATGTGCCATGGTAATACAATGGTATTATTTAATGTACCTTCAAGTACCATTCCATAGTACATAAAAGTGGTAATCTTTCAGTACCACGGTATTACCATCTGATAATTTTACCATGGTACAGCCCCAGTACCTTTTAAATGCTGTTCTCCAACAATACAGGACTGTTATCACAATATCTCATTTATATAACATGCATTATATACAGTGGGGTTAAATGTCAAAACCGAATTTTGAGCCAAAAGTTGAGCCAAAAATTGTTGAGTGTATGGGTGGCTTTTTAGTATATCGCGGCACCGTTTTGTGGTCCGTTCTGCGTAATGCGGCGGCTCATTTTAGCTTATAGCCGCCCATTCGGTGCCACTATCAGTCCGCACGGATTGGCCCCAAAGCGTCCAAAATGTCCGACAGTATGCCAGATTACCAGTCCAGCCCTGCTTATAATATTGGATTTAGACTTTTGAGCCACACTGTATAATATCCCATGGCATCTAGAATATTCGTAATCATAACATACAAATGTGAGAAACAAACACTTATAGGCTAGGCTAGATAAGCCACATCTAGCCTACACGGGTGCATTTCGTTATGGTGTCGTTAATCTATAATTAACCACGCAAATATAGTCTCCTCATCGTGTTAGGTTAATGCTGTATGAAGATCTGACCAATCTTCCACTTACATCATATTTATTAGCAGTACCGCCGCTATCTATAATCAGACTACGCAGTCTGCATAGGGCACCAACTCCCTAGGTGGCACATCTTACCCTAGGAGGCAGGGCTGGACTGAGAAGAGAAATCGGTCCAGGATTTTACATGGAAACTGGCCCAAAAGTACCAAAAAATTGTTGAGCGGGGGTGTTCGCTGTCCTTTTCTGCATATTGCTGCACCGTTTTGTGGTCCGTTCTGCATTTTAGCTTATCACGGCTCATTCGGCACATTTCGCGGACAACCCACCGATGGCCAGTCCGCCCCTGATCGGCCCCAAAGTGAGTTAGCCCACCGGCAAAATGCCCGGTATGCCAGATTACCAGTCCAGCACTGCTAGGAGGGCATCAGAAAGTCCACCAGCTGCCCTTACTCGCACGTTATACGTTAATCAAGGACCCAAAAGTAGTTGCGGTAGGGCATCAAATTGCCAATATATTTAATTATTATATTTAACAACCGTTTTAAAGATCTATGAATTTTTCTACTTGAAAAGTTATTTATTTATTTATATTTTAATGTTGGAATAAATAAACTGATGAATGACATCTTTATTTTATTTTTTTTAACTGGCACTCCTGGTCTTCCATACATGCACACAAACTAGGCTAGGCTATCACAAGCTTTTCCAATAGCAATACAATAACAAGCCAGCAAATATATCGCCATTATGGATGATTTGCTTCTCAATAATACTAGTATAACATAATAAGTAACAATAAAACGACTCATCAATGCTCGTTATTTATGTTTACATAATAAGGTTTAGGTAAATAAAAAAAATAACAATAAAAAAAAGAGCCTACGCAGTATACTACACCCGGAAATCCTTAATAAATAAACCGATTTCTCTTCTACTAGGGCCTATAAAAAAGAACAAACTGCACTAAATGACGCTCTTGCATGTCAATTATAGCAACAATGCGATTGTGCTAGCTTAATTTCATGATCTTTAAGAACTCACCCGGTTATGGTGTCTCTCTTCTGTTCTGCAATGAGTGATTCATCTGTCGGTGTATTTTAAACCCAGTTTAGTTTCGATTCTCGTGTGATGGTGATAGCAGTTTCGGTGAGTCAGAAACGAAAAGAGTTTAAACGCTGAATAAAACACCGCTAGCTGTGCTGCTTGCTAGCGCAACACGCAATAATAAACAATACAGTAAAACCAAATCGGGGCCATTTAAAACTCATCTTGACACTTTAACAGCACCAGAACAGTAAGACTCGATTATTTAATGATTTATATAATTTGTTCACATTTATACATATTTGACTTTCAAATATAAAGGGAGTATTGTGCTATTGTAGGTATGTATCCTTAATTTGGATATTATATTTCCAGATTTTAACCCTTTAAAAAAGTTACTCAGGGGTCCTTAGAGGACAAAAATGTCAACTGTATAATAATATTATATATTAATATTATTTACCACTTTCAATGAGTTAATCAATATCAATCCTGATCATAACTACCAAATATTCAATCATGTCAGGATTTTAACCCTTTAAATGCCAGGTTGTATATATTACGCCACTGTTTTTTATGAAAAAAAGAAAAAACAAAACGAATATTTTCCATATACAAAATGCGAAGGGGAATTTTTATGACAATCTTGGATATGTCAATGATTAGAAACAACATTGATTTTGATGCATTATTATTATTTTTTTGTGCAGTGTCAGATTTAAAAAAAAAACACACACACTCAGTACCTTAGAGGACAAAAATGTCCACATAAAAAAAAACTATTGTTTGTTTTTATCTCGGTTTCTCTATATGTTGTGTTAAAATTAAATAACGTATAATCTAATTATATATATACACACACACACACACACACATATATATATATACACACACATATCACACACGATCAGAGACCTTAATTTAGGAATTCCAGGAATATCAGAAAAGTGAACATCAAAAATCTGTTCATTAAGGGTTAAAATAATTACAAATTGAATAATGTGCACATACAAGGTCATTCTCAGAGAGGTTTTGCCAAAAGTGGCCATTTTATCTTGTTTTGCTCATTCTGAAGTGAACCGTTAGATCACGGAGCTCACATTCATGATGAAAACATTCCCAATAGTATTTTCATCTTCTGTTTATTCATTTACTCTTTTGCTTCATATACATATACACACACACACACACACAGATCAGTCACATTAAAACCACCTGCCTAATTTTGTGTAGGTCCCCTCGTGCCACCAAAACAGCGCCAACTTGAATCACAAAACAGCATTCTGAGATGCTATTCTCCTCATCACAATTGTACAGAGTGGTTATCCGAGTTACTGTAGCCTCTGTCAGCTTAAACCAGTCTGGTCATTCTCTGTTGACCTCTCTCATCAACAAGGTGTTTCCGTCCACAGAACTGCCGCTCACTGGATGTTTTTTGTTTTTGGCACCATTCGGAGTAAATTCTAGAGACTTTAGTGCATGAAAATCCCAGAAATACTCAAACCAGCCCATCTGACACCAACAATCATGCCACGAGATAATCTAATCAGCCAATAGTGTGGCAGCAGTGCAGTGCATAAAATCAGGCAGATACGGGTCAGGAGCTTCAGTTAATGTTCACATCAACCATAAGAATGGGGAAAATGGGGCCCGTGGCATGATTGTTGGTGTCAGATGGGCTGGTTTGAGTATTTCTGGGATTTTCATGCACTAAAGTCTCTAGAATTTACTCCGAATGATGCCCAAAACAAAAAACATCCAGTGATGTTCATCCACCCAGTTCTGTGGATGGAAACACCTCATTGATGAGAGAGGTCAACAGAGAATGGCCAGACTGATTTGAACTGACAAAGTCTACGGTAACTCAGATAACCACTCTGTACAATTGTGATGAGAAGAGTATCATCTCTGAATGCTGCTCTGAGATGGCGAGTTGGCGCTGTTTTGGCAGCACGAGAGGGGACCTACACAATAGTAGGCAGGTGGTTTTAATGTTATGGCTGATTGCACCTTGATTTTGTCTAATTATTTGCTTGATGACGTGTAAGTCTCAATGTCTTGTGGTATCAGGGAGAGTTTCTCTCTGCGTTATCTTCAGGGTTGCCTGACAAAGAACTGCTTTCTGCCATAAACACTGGATCTTTGTTTCATGTGTGCTTGTTTTGAGTTGATTTCATCCTTGAGAGCTCTCCGAATAAAGACAAACATTATAATAATAATAATGATAAAAACTGTCATTACTAATACTCATGTTGTTCCAAACCTGCATCACGTCATTTGTTGAACACAAGAACACAACAGGAGATGTTAGGCCAAATGTGAGCTTCAGTCACCATTCACTTTCATTGTACTGTAAAAAGATGCAATAAAGTGAGTAAATGATGACAGAGCTCTATGAGTAAAACAGCAGCATGAGTCAGCAGAGGCGTCTATAGTTTTTTATTTGAACAGTTTATATATTGGGGAATTTAACGGGGAAAAAATAAAACTGCTGTTCGGATGAAGATCTCAAAGTTTCACTTTCTTCTGAACCTGAAAAGACAAATATATGCTCATGAGGCTGAGAACAAGGGCAGATAGAAACGTACAGGTGTGCTGTTTTACATATTAGCATCTTGATTGAAATATGAAATCTCACTTGGATTTTGATTTGAAGCGTCCACCTTTCTTGTTGGGAATGCCGAGTCTCTTCCTGTCTTCGAAAGACGGTCTAGAAAGAGTAAAACACCAGCGTTAACAACAAATAAACCTTCTGAAATATCGTCTTAAAATCTCTTATTGTAAACGTCACACACCCGGCTCTGTACTGCTTCAGCACTTTTTTGCTAGTGTTCGTGAGCTCCTTGTCAAACATGGACTTCTTCACGGGTTTTGCATTTTGTTTTGAAGCTGTAACAAGAACGTTATAAAGTCAGAAGAGATTTAGATTGCTTTTACTCGTGGACGTTTGAGGGTTTTAATTTGTAAACCTTTCTTCACTGGCTCTTCTTCTGGGATCGCTCGGGCTCGCTTCTGTTTGCTGTTACGTTTAGCTGCTCGTTCAGCGTACATCTGAGACTTCAACACCTCAAACTGTGCTCGCTCTTCAGCCTGATGCACGTGCAAAAAATACAGAAAAAACAGGGTTAAACATGTAAAAACAACAGCGGATCCACAGTATTGATCCACACTAGCTGAACGCTTTCAAACGCGAGTAAAAGTGAGAAAAACGAACCGTTAATTCTTTCTTTTTGCCCTGTTTCAGGAACTCGGCTCGTTTCTTCTTCCCTCTCAGAGCGATATCAAAATCCTGCAGCGCTTTAGACACTTTAACAAAGAACAAGAACAGAAAATGAGGAATAACACTGAATGAGATGCACACAATGAAAACTATTATTATTTAAAGGAATGCAGTGCTGTGAAAATGTATTTGCACCCATCATGATATCTTATCCTAAATTGTTTAAAATTAAATATATAAAAACACACCCAGCTCTGTACAAAAAGGCAATCCGAGTTAACGCAAAATACAGTTTATAAATGAATCCAATACTAACTGGGCATGTGTGAAAAAGTATTTGCCCCCTTAGTTACTAAATCTATGAAACTGCATTCATAATGGGGTTCAGCTGGACTAGACACACCCATACCCGATTACTGTCAGCCCTGTTCAATCAAACCAACACATAAATGCAACTGGATGGATGGATGGATGGATGGATGGATGGATGGATGGATGGATGGATGGATGGATGGATGGATGGATGGATGGATGGATGGATGGATGGATGGATGGATGGATGGATGGATGGATGGATGGATGGATGGATGGATGGATGGATGGATGGATGGATGGATGGATGGATGGATGGATGGATGGATGGATGGATGGATGGATGGATGGATGGATGGATGGATGGATGGATGGATGGATGGATGGATGGATGGATGGATGGATGGATGGATGGATGGATGGATGGATGGATGGATGGATGGATGGATGGATGGATGGATGGATGGATGGATGGATGGATGGATGGATGGATGGATGGATGGATGGATGGATGGATGGATGGATGGATGGATGGATGGATGGATGGATGGATGGATGGATGGATGGATGGATGGATGGATGGATGGATGGATGGATGGATGGATGGATGGATGGATGGATGGATGGATGGATGGATGGATGGATGGATGGATGGATGGATGGATGGATGGATGGATGGATGGATGGATGGATGGATGGATGGATGGATGGATGGATGGATGGATGGATGGATGGATGGATGGATGGATGGATGGATGGATGGATGGATGGATGGATGGATGGATGGATGGATGGATGGATGGATGGATGGATGGATGGATGGATGGATGGATGGATGGATGGATGGATGGATGGATGGATGGATGGATGGATGGATGGATGGATGGATGGATGGATGGATGGATGGATGGATGGATGGATGGATGGATGGATGGATGGATGGATGGATGGATGGATGGATGGATGGATGGATGGATGGATGGATGGATGGATGGATGGATGGATGGATGGATGGATGGATGGATGGATGGATGGATGGATGGATGGATGGATGGATGGATGGATGGATGGATGGATGGATGGATGGATGGATGGATGGATGGATGGATGGATGGATGGATGGATGGATGGATGGATGGATGGATGGATGGATGGATGGATGGATGGATGGCCCTAACCCTCTAACGCAGATGGATGGCCCTAACCCTCTAACGCAGCTGAGCACTCACAGATATGCTCGTCCATTGACATCAAGTGTATATTTAAAGTGCATAGACCATCCTCAGTGTCTCGTAGAATATTTCGGCTTCCGAGTTCTCTAGGAGCTTAATCTTGGTGTTGTCCGAACGCTGAGATTCTCATGTATAACACTGCATCATCATTTGATGATGATTTGTTTATCATGCTTTTTCTAACGGACGCATATTGTGTTTGACCTCCTGAGACATTGGATTATATACCCAAACAAGCTCACAGACAAGTAAACAATGGCAATTTTGTAGAAAACAACCTAAGTTAAGAGTCAATATAGAGTTTGTGCCTATTTGGTGGCGTACAGAAGCAGTGATAAGGGCAGACATTAAATCTTTGTATTTATAGTCTAACAGATGTCATAATTCACTTTGTGATTCTTTTGATAAACATTCAAACTGTGGTGTTATGACAACATAATAACATACATAGTCTCATTCCTGAGAACAAGAGCTTTCATTTCATATATGACATGCCTATTTTATTACTATACGAAATATTTTCATGTATTTATACATCATTACCAAAAGGTGGCGCTCATTTGCAACACAGAGGATTTCAGGTCTAAAAAAAATACTTTTTGAAACTTTAATATAAATGCAAAAGTGATGGAGTTCTGTGAAAAGTTCAGATTGTAAGCTTTCAAATGGTACCACACATGCCTGGCTTGTAGATCTGGGGACTTTTATTTTGTAACTTATTACACGCAACTGTATCCGCGGAAATGACGAGGTTATTTGAAACTTTGTAACAATTCAAAAAGAATGTCACAGATTTAAATGTAATGCAGTCGGCAAATCTTTAGTCCATGACTTTTTCCTAACTTTTTAAGTCATTTGTAATTACTGGATAAGACTTTTTTTTTTTTTTTTTGCCGTGGCAGATGTCCAAAAAAAATCTACAAAAGCAATTCCAAAAAGCAATATTTAGCCGCTTAAACTCTATGGACCCGAAGTTTTCACTTAAAACTGTCCCTGGACATAACAGATATAATTTGAAAGCTTAGCATCTCAACTTTTCAAAGAACACCTTCACTTTTGCATTTACGTTACATAAAAATCACAAAACAAGGCCTGAAAACATCCATGTTGCATATAAGCGCCACCTAGAGGTAATGTGGTAGAAATACTAATATGAATATAAAAGTCTTTAAAATAGCACTAGACAAGTCATATATCAAATGAAAGCTCTCATTCTCAGGAATGTGACTGTACAGTTTATTTTGTTGCCCTAATATCACAATTCTAAATATTTTTAAAAGAATCACAAATTGAAATATGATTTTTGTAACACGTCAAATACAATCGTCTCGTTTATGCATCAATCACTGCTGCGGTAAGCCCCAAATAGCTAAAAACTTCATATATCTGCTTTTACCTTAGGTGGTTTTCTTCAAAATTAGCCTTTTTTTTTCTTTTTTTTTTTTTTGTATGCGAGCTTGCTAGGCTGAATAACCTAATGTTATGTCTTAGATGTCTAGAACAAAATACGCAGGCTAAACAAATCATCAGAAATACTTCATATATAATATAATATAATGAAAATAGTGCACCATCGCAAAGGGGAAGATCTCAGCTTTCTAATGATACCTAGATTGAGCTTGTAGTCCACTCAGAGGATGAGATATTCAATGAAATAATTGGGGGGGTGTTGCGTGAACTGAACATTAGACTGAATGTCTATGGACGAGCACATCTGTGAGGGCTAAAATGCGTTAGAGCGCCACCTACATTTCAGATCTGCATTTTGTGAAGGAGAAAGAAGAAAAAATATTTTTTGTAGTGCTTGCTGCCATTTAGTGGAATAAATTAAGACTATTTAGAGGGAGACAGGGTGAACAGAAGCAAAATTACATGCTTAAAAATGCGCATCAATCATTGGATTGTAAACAAACAATATAATTGATGAATAATTTGTTATTTTTTTGTTTATTTAGGGGGTTTTCAGGAAAATTAGACCAAAGTTTTACAATTAGTCCACATTATGTATGAATGGTGAACTTTTACAATTGAGTCTGAAAAATTGCAGGTGGCAGCCCAATAATGTAATGTAGCAAAAAAAAATTATAATAATCATTTTAAATTCACCCATTTATCAAAATGTGTCAATATTCATATATAAATATTTCCAGGTTTTCTATGACCGCGAGACCCTCCTGGAACTACTGATGAGACCCTGATTAGAAAACCCAAATCACCCTTGAAATGTGTCACAACCAATAAGAATCAAACACCGCTTGGACTCACTGCGCTCATTCTTTCTCTCCGCGTGTGTCTGAAACCACGTCCTGGGCAATTGTTTCTCGTCTGCACTCTGTGTTAATCTCTTCTGAGCCGAGCTGATCTAAAACACAAATACATGGACACACAATTTACTCCAGGAGCTACACAAAGTGTGATTCATTTTAAAATGCATAAAATATTTCTTTGAAACAAACCTGCGCCTCTGAATGAACCATCTCTTTCTCCTCTCTCTCTAAACGCAACACGGCGTACACATCCTTCTCCAACTTGTCAATCAGATCACGGAACTTCAGAATCACCTCTGAGAGACGCCAACAAATGACATTTATTAGCAGAAGCATTTTTGAAACATAACGTCATTATGTATCGAGGTTCTAATGAATTCCAGAATGTAACAACGCTAAAATGTGCCTGGTGCAAGATACTCTAAGAGCAACTTTAATCATCCAGAAAACCTAAAAGATCAAGTAAGAAAGACACTTTTAGTCCTACTGCACCTGCAATGTTCAGCATTACCACAATGACAGAAACTGAACTGTACCTTGAGGAATCACTCGCGCTTTGACGGGCGTTTTGGCTTTTTTAACGATCTCTTTCAGCATCTTCCGTTCCGTCTCACCCACGAGAGACACAGAACGCCCGACTTTACCCGCACGAGCCGTTCGGCCCACCCTGTGCACATAATGCTTCACCGTGTTGGGCATCGTAAAGTTTATTACCTGTAAACAGAAGAAAAAATAACACTCATATAAATACACGAATGTCTAGATCCGCAGACAGACAGATGAGATGAAATATGACGGGAAATCTACTTACAGTTTTCACTCCCTCTATATCTAGACCTCTGGCAGCGACATCGGTGGCGACCAAAATATCAATCTGCTCATCTTTAAATCGCCTGAAACACATTAAAAACATCTCCATTCATTATCACGCACACAACTGCCATTTTCGTGTATTTCACTTGCCGTTTCAGCTTGATAAACATGCATTTAATACGGAGTACAAACGCAAAGTTCTTGACATTACCGGAGACTCTCCAATCTTTGAGTTTGAGACAGGTTTCCGTGAAGCTCCCCGACCTTTAACCCCATCAGCCCTAGCAGGATGTGCATCCGGTGAGCTTGTTTCTTAGTCTGAGTGAAGAGCATCACGTGATCCTGAAATGTTCTCGTCAGGAGAGCTGCAGACAGACGTGTACAATAACATTAACAAGCACACTTTCAGAGAGGCAGATTCATAAAACATTAGTCCAGTTCAACAAGACTCCACGGATCCGTTTCAAACCCTTATTTGATGCCGACAGCATTATTAGGCATCATAGGTGTGCATCTGACATGAAGTGTTATTTCAGCACTTGTTAAACGAGTGTTAATGATGTTGCGGCTTATACAGAGCATTCCCCATCGGTCACGTATGAGGCTCCATTTTGGTTCAAATGCTGCAGACGAGTGACGTCGCTCAGAGCACCTCACCTGAAACAATAGCTTCTCTATCCCCTTCTTTGGCCGGTCGTATCCTCACAAACTCTTGTCTGAGATACGGAGCCACATCGGTGTTACTGTTCACAAAGATCCTCACAGGCTGCTTCAGTGATACGGATGCCAAATCTTTCACCTTTAATGCAAAATAAAAATGAGGGTCAATCTCAAAATCATCTTTAACCTCAACATCAAAAGAAATACATTATATACATCTAAATATATATATAGGATATTGGTACTTTAATGCACCAAAGTGGCATTCAACTGAACACAAAGTATCGTCAGGAAATAACTGATGTAAAAAACAACACCATCACTTTTGAAAAAAGAGACAGCAGCATCAGTCCAACACCGTATCCTTGAGCAATCATGATAAATTGATCATTTGATACTAGAAAATCACTTTCAAAATCATTTTCAATACAAACATTGTTGTTACTTTTACTTGATCAAACTCAGCAAAGATTTCACAGCAAAAATACACGTGCGACACACGGTGTAATAAGAGAATTCATCACCTCTTCACTCATGGTAGCGGAGAACAGCATCGTCTGTCTCTGATACGAGCACATCCTGATGATCTCCTTCATCTGCTCTTCAAAGTATTCATCCAACATCCTAAACGACAGAACAACAAGATGATTTGTGCAGAAACCAGCCAAACTCAAGAGGAAGTGATGTTATAGTTCTAGAAGTTTCCAGGGCAAATCCTGTGACGGCTAGTGATGAAACACTTCAGATACTGATGTTTGTTTCAAGACTCAAACATCATAATATAAAATAACAATATTAGCGGTAAGGGAATAAAAAAGACGATTTAACTGTTTATTTAGCACAGAAATGGTGCCGTAAAAGTTATGTTGAAGATTGCAACGTGGAAAAAATGCAAACTGTTAGCTAATATTTATATTTCAAATATTTTAAGTCTTATTAGTCGTTGTATTAAATTGTTCACTTTTTTTTCCACCATGTATTTTGTTAATTCATTCATCACAATTGGGCTGAAACAATTAGTGGACATAATTGACAACGTCAACAATACAAAATTGTCGCCAAAAATATCAATTGTCGAATAGTCGTTTGATCTCATTTAACGTAACATGAGATCATATTAAACTCTAATGATGACGTGTGAGAGCAGCACTGCAGCTCGTGCGTGACTGATGAGAGGAAGAATTACAGATCACAGATGACCTCAACTTTCCAAACAGCTTCAGATGATGTCGATCGTAAAGTATGAGTGAATTCTAATGCAAATATACTAAATAAGTAAATACAGAAGCACACTTGTTGTGGAATAAGCAGAGCCGGAGCTCCTTAAAGGAAACACCCGGTGTTACATCTTTAATTTTAGCTCTATTAAAGTTCAAATAAAAAGGAAGCAGATCATGTAAATAACTACAAACTCCGAAACTGTCATTTCTCTGTGCGGTCAGCGCCTTTACTAGGAGTTGCACGAATATCCCGATGTAAAGGGGGAGAGATTGAAACTGCACCAGTTGATGCACAGTCTGTCACGGGGATGCTCATCCTTAACGCATAATGCAGCTAGACTATAACGTGATGACTCGCAACTAGGGATGCACCGATATATCGGCCAATCATCGGTATTGGGCGATATTCACCTGGTTTACTGACATCGGCCTATATGATGTCATTGACCGATGGCAGTGGCCGATGTTTATCTGTTTATATGTCTTGGTTATTTGTGGTCGACTTGGACAACAGTTGCCAACCCAGCTGCAGTTTCGGAGGAGATCCAACAGGTGGAGCTATAATACCACCCACAGCCACTGGCTGGACACGACACTGGCATGACGTAAGAGGGCAACGGATGCCGTGCGCACGTGTGGTTTGTATTTAAATAAGTGCAAGAAAATGTGGTGTGGGAGTATTTTACTGTCTGGTCTGTGATTTAGTGAAACATTCTGCTGTATAGCAGGAGTATAGCAGGCTCAAAAGGCTCTTGAAAAAGTTTGTTATTTGAAAGAAGGTTATATTGAACGTTGTTTATATATAATATAATTTAATATACATTTGTATGATTGAATTTGTGCTCATTCAAAGATAGTGTGATGCAGGGCTGAAAGACTTAAAAACAGCTCATTTATTTTTTATAATGAAGATTTCTTTGTTTCACTGGCACAAAAGGGGGATTAAATAACAGCAAAAATTAAATAAAATAAATAAATTGGTATCGGCATCGGCCAAATTGCTATTTTACTTATTAACTTATTGAATCATAATATATGTCACAGTGCATTTCTTATAGTGAAGAAAATTGCCAATATATGCAGCTCTATTAATTCGAGAGAGTTTGCTTTTTTGTGAGTTAAAGATGAATTGAAGTGAACAGAAAGGTGAGAGAGGTGAAGTCTTCTCCCCGTTATACACAGCAACAAAATACGTTTTTGATTTGTTTTTGTTTTGGCTTGTTTTCCCATATAAAATGTCGAAATTAACATTAACAAAAATTAATAAATGCTGTAAAAGTATTGTTCTTTGTTAGTTCACGTTAACTAATGTTAACAAACTTGTATCTGTTTTACAGTTTAATCTGTGCTGAAACGTGGTTTATAACGTTTATGTTTACAACGGTTATAACGTTTAATGTGGTGGATAACTATTGGTTATCGGTAAACAATCTATGCCAATTGTTTTTATTATAGAGACAGACCGATATATCGGTCTTATTATCGATTAACTGGTGCCGATAGTTGATTTTTGGAACTATTGGTTATCGGTAAACAATCTATGCCAATCGTTTCTATTATAGAGATAAACCGATATATCGGTCTTATTATCGATTAACTGGTGCCGATAGTTGCTTTTTGGAACTATTGGTTATCGGTAAACAATCTATGCCAATCGTTTTTATTATAGAGATAGACCGATATATCGGTCTTATCGGTTAACTGGTGCCGATAGTTGCTTTTTTGGAACTATTGGTTATCGGTAAACAATCTATGCCAATCGTTTCTATTATAGAGATAGACCGATATATCGGTCTTATCGGTTAACTGGTGCCGATAGTTGCTTTTTTGGAACTATTGGTTATCGGTAAACAATCTATGCCAATCGTTTTTATTATAGAGATAGACCGATATATCGGTTAACTGATGCCGATAGTTGCTTTTTGGAACTATTGGTTATCGGTAAACAATCTATGCGGAACTATTGGTTATCGGTAAACAATCTATGCCAATCGTTTTTATTATAGAGGTAAACCGATATATCGGTCTTATTATAAATTAACTGGTGCCGATAGTTGCTTTTTGGAACTATTGGTTATCGGTAAACAATCTATGCCAATCGTTTCTATTATAGAGATAGACCGATATATCGGTTAACTGATGCCGATAGTTGCTTTTTGGAACTATTGGTTATCGGTAAACAATCTATGCCAATCGTTTTTATTATAGAGACAGACCGATATATCGGTCTTATTATCGATTAACTGGTGCCAATAGTTGTTTTTTGGAACTATTGGTTATCGGTAAACAATCTATGCCAATCGTTTTTATTATAGAGACAGACCGATATATCGGTCTTATTATCGATTAACTGGTGCCGATAGTTGCTTTTTGGAACTATCAGTTATCGGCAAAAACAAATTCACGCTAATAGTAGATTTTTTTATTTTTTTTTTAGATGTAGAACGATATATTGGTTTTATAAATTAACTGGTGCCGACAAAAAGTTCCTGGTGGTTTTCAAGCTGAATAATCTGTTAAGAGCTAACGATTAATCGTTGCAATAATCACAGAATAGTTGAATAATCGATTATCAAAATAATATTCAGTTGCAGTCCTATTCTTCAACATAAATTACATAGTCATACCCTTAATGTGAATATTGAAACCTTGTTTTTTATGTTGCTAAAAAGTTTCTTTTTTATTTCCTTAATACAACAATCAATACAAAGAGAAATGTTCATTTAGGTGAAATAACGAAAGAAATTTAAATGCTTTATTATTGTTTTGATGCTTCTCTCTAAAAGGTTTTATTTTCTGATCTGTACATTTTTTCTATGAAAGTTGCTTTACAAATAACATTTATTATAACTATTATTTCTACAATTGTGTAAAATGTGAATAATTTCTCCATCTAGAATTATTTGATGCAAAAAAACAATAATGAAGCTAAACAACATTTATCATAGGTTATTGTGTTATAACTTTGTTCAAATAAAAAAAGGTGTCAGATGATCAATCATGTTCTAGAATTGTTAATAAAGGTTGACCGATTTTGCCGATACCAATGACTAAGCTGTACAAAAGGCTGATAACTGATTAATTGGCCAATAGATTTTAAAATACATTTTTTCAATGTTAAATAAGTATTTCTTTACTGTGACGGCACAGACATAGAGCCCACAAAAGTCCAAAATAAATCAAATCCCAGATGCATTTTATTGTCCAACGAAAATCCTAAAAATATCCAGAACAAAATAAGATTTGGTGCATAACGCAGGACTTTTAAAGATCTACAAGCCTGCAATACACCGGGGACTTTTATTTTGAAATGTCTGATCTCCCAGCTCACACAAAACAATAGATGCACGCTTACAATCATCGAAAATGTATAAAACTAAAACGGTAGTTCCAAAAAGCAATTATCGGTATTAATATATTGGTAAAACCGATATATCGGTCGACCTCTAGTAGTTAATAAATTATAAAAACAGAAGTCTGATTAATTCATTGGCCATTATAACCTCATATTTTCATTTAATTCAAGTACTGGTTTTGTTATGGAATATATTGGCTTAAGAGAGTACAACAAAAACAATTTATTAACCCTCTTGTACCTGTCGGCTTCATCCAGGATGAGAATCTCAATCTGACTGAGTTCAAATGATGGTGTGTTGTGCAAATGGTCGATTAACCGTCCAGGTGTGGCGATAAGGACATCAGGCCCCGCCCTCAACGCCGCCTCCTGAGACTTCAGATCCAACCCACCTGACAAGGGAAACAAAACGTGCACAACATCAGGAGTGTATTAATGTTTACATTCACAGTCACAAATGTATAACTGTAATTGCATTAGATCAAAAAGTGTGAAAACATTCTTACCGACTGCCAGGCATGTGATGATGCTGGTGAACTGTGCCAGCTGTCGTGTCACAGTGTGCACCTGTATGCCCAGCTCTCTGGTTGGCACTAACACCAACACTCGTGTCACCTGCATCTCTCTGGGCTTGTAGATCAAACGCTCCAAAACCGGCAACATAAAGGCTGCAGTCTTACCTGTGACAAACAGCAGGAGAGAGAGAGAGAGAGAGCGAGCGAGCGGGTTAACGAAATGTACCGCTTACACACGGTTCACTTATAACCAACAAAAGTGAATATTGCAAAAAAAGCATAATTTATTCAATTGACAGTACTTTTGTTTACATTGGGCATTCCAGTTTTAATAGTGAACTATCATTAAAATTAATCAATTCATCGTTAATGTAAACCTAAAATTGAAATATTCTTAAAAAGGGGCAATATTTTAATACATATAAAATTCCTTCATATACATATGATTTCTTCTTTCTGTCTGTTATATTTTAATGCATTGAACTAAATTTAAATCAGCATTAATTTATTACCAACAATGGGTAGCACTTTATAATAAGGTTCCATTCATTAACATTAATGCATTCGGTATCATAAACTAACAATGAACAATATACATTTACAGCATTTAATAACCTTTGATCATGTTAGATAAACAATTTTTTTATAATTTTTTTTTTTTTTAAGTTTCTATAGTTATAGTGCATTAACTATGTTAACATATACAACTTTTGATTTTGAAAATTACTACATGTTGAAATTAACATTTATAAATGCTGTAAAAGTATTGTTCTTTGTTAGTTGCCGATAGTTTTATATAGAGGTAGAACAATATATTGATTTTATCGATTAACTGGTGCCAATAGTTGCTTTTCGGAACTATCGGTTATTGGCAAAAAATCTATGCCAATAGTTTTTTAAATACAGATAGACCGATATATCGGTTTTATCGATTAAATGGTGCCGATAGTTGCTTTTTGGACTAATATATCGGCAAAAAAAATAAATAAAAAGAAATCGATGCCTATAGTTGCCAATAGTTTTTTTTTTAATAGAAGTAGAAAGATATATCGGTTTTACTAATTACCGGGTGCCGATAGTTGCATTCTATCAGTTATCGGTAAAAAATAAATCAATGCCTATAGGTGCCAACAGTATTTTTTAGAGGTAGAACAATATATTGGTTTTATCAATTAACTGTAGCTTTTTGGACTATCAGATATCGGCAAAATTTTTTTTTAAAAATAACAAAAAAAAAAAAAGATGCCTATAGATGGCAATTATTTTTATAGAAGTAGAAAGATATATTGTTATACTGATTACCAGGTGCCGAAAGTTGCTTTTTGGAACTATCGGCAAAAAAAATCTATGCCAATAGTTTTTTAACTAAAGATAGACCGATATATCGGTTTTATCGATTAATTGGTGTCGCTAGTTGGTTTTTGGAACTATCAGTTATCAGCAAAAAAATAAATAAATCGATGCATATAGTTGCTGAAATTTTTTATTTTTATTTTTTACAGAGGTAGAACGATATATTGGTTTTATCAATTAACTGGTGCAGACAAAAAAAATGACAATATTTATTCATATTTTTATCATCACTTTAAAGCATATTTGGCTGTTTTGATTAGATAAATCAAGTGTTGTAAATTTAAAAAAAAATGGCATGAAAATAAAAATGTGACTATGGAAACGTCCCACATCAGCACATACAACCTGCCTCCAACTTCATATCTTGAGTATAATTTAAAAAAAAGCATAATTTGGTAAATACTTAAATATATAGCATGTCACTGAGCCAAGTTGACATCATTTTTAAATAAGAACCCAGAATTAAGTGTATTATTACATTATGCTCCAAATCTTCATTTTCCCCCCAGTTATTATTGGGATTTTGGCTGCAAAATAAACTGCTTCTGGGATTTTATTCATTTTGGCCTCATATCCTCTGTGGTGTCCTTTATAGTAAGGAAAGGCTAAGAAAGTTCCTAACATTCCATAAATCCATCTTCAACCGCTTATCCGAAGTCGGGTCGCGGGGGTAGCAGCTCCAGCAGGGGGCTCCAAACTTCCCTATCCTGAGCCAAATTAACCAGCTCTGACTGGGGGACCCCGAGGCGTTCCCAGGCCAGTGTGGAGATGTAATCTCTCCACCTAGTCCTGGGTCTTCCCCGAGGCCTCCTCCCAGCTGGACGTGCCTGAAACACCTCCCTAGGGAGGCGCCCAGGGGGCATCCTTACCAGATGCCCAAACCACCTCAACTGACTCCTTTCCACGCAAAGGAGCAGCGGCTCTACTCAGAGCTCCTCACAGATGACTGAGCTCCTCACCCTATCTCTAAGGGAGAAGCCCGCCACCTTTCTGAGGAAGCCCATTTCGGCCGCTTGTACTCGTGACCTAGTTCTTTCGGTCATGACCCAGCCTTCATGACCATAGGTGAGGGTAGGAACAAAAATTGACCGGTAGATCGAGAGCTTTACCTTCCGGTTCAGCTCTCTTTTCGTGACAACGGTGCGATAGAGCGAGTGCAATACCGCCCCCGCTGCCCCGATTCTCCGGCCAACCTCCCGCTCCATTGTCCCCTCACTCGTGAACAAGACCCCGAGGTACTTGAACTCCTTCACTTGGGGCATTACCTCCTTCCCTAATATTCCATAAATCGATTTTAAAACTATCAGCAGATTAATCGGTTATCTGCCCCTTTAAATAAAATTTAAACTAGCCGCGAACGTTCCGCTCATTATTTTCTCATGCAAATGAGCTTTTGAATCACCACAAATGTTTGCCAGAAGTTTACAGCTCTTTTCCGGTAGTGGTGAACGTTTGGCAACAGTGGACAGTTTGCCACAAAGCTCATTTGCATGTGAAAATTAGCAATGGCGAATTTGTAGCAAGTTTGCAACAAATTTGCCATGAAGTCAGAATATTTGTACGGGCCTTTTCCACCACCGTAGTCATCGGTCGATCTCTATCGGCTACACAGCCAAAACAAGCCGAGCAGTGTTTTTAAGTACCTATTTACATCAGTACATCAATGTTATGTACATTTAAACACATCTGGGAAGAAAAAACATAAATAAGCAACAAATGGAACGCTGTAATTTACACTTTTGACACTTTGGCAGCTGTTATTGTAATTTTGATTATTTATTCGATTAATTGTGCAGCCCTAATCAAATGATTACATTCAGACAGACGTTGCACTCTTACCAGTTCCAGTAGCTGCACATGCACAGATATCTTTTCCCATCAGCCCCACAGGCACACAGGCTTTCTGAATGGGAGTGGGCTGTTTAAAGCCCATAACAGTGATCGCCTACAAGAGGAAAACTTTGTGAGATGAAATTCATCCACGTATATTACAAATTACCACGAAAGCTTTATAAACTGAAGTTGCAATGTTTTACGCGGATGCTTGCGGTCTCACCTTCAGTAACGGTCGAGAGAGATTCATCTCCTGGAATGTCAGGCTCTCATCATAATGAGAGGCGTCTTCAAAAAATGCTTCAGGCTGCAAGAACGAGAGCGCATGTTAAAAAAACTACATTCAGAATCAGTTTGACTTTAACAAGAGCAGCTTATAATGACAACAGGTTTCATTCTCACCATTTCTGTGGCTTTCTTTTTGCCTTTCTTCTGTTTCTCTCTTAAAGTGTCTGAAAGACAGAGAGAGACACCGAAATCTAGTAAAACTACTTACATTTACATTTATGCATTTGGCTGATACTTTTATCCAAAGTGACTTACAGTGCACTTATTACAGGGACAATCCCCCCGGAGCAACCTGGAGTTAAGTGTCTTACTCAAGGACACAATGGTGGTGGCTGTGGGGATCGAACCAGCAACCTTCTGATTACAAGTTATGTGCTTTAGCCCACAACGCCACCACCACCACTCCATTGTACTTCATATCACAATGCGTCCATTTGTTTGCCGTTAACACATACCTGCTTTTTTTAGGACCTCTTCATCAGCTGATGAGAACTCGTCATCTTCTATGTCATCATCATCATCATCCTCTTCTTCATTATTACCATCATTATCAAACTCTTCGTCATCATCCTTGTTTTCCTCCGCTTCTTCATCGTCTTCCTCTTTGGAGACTGAAGCTTCTGGTTTCTTGCCGTCTTTCTGAGCTTTCTCCTAGAGACACACAAATATACCAGAGATCTTTAAACTAAAACTATTAAACCTGTAAAAGTTTCTGCCTCTTAATGGCAAATAAATCCATACAAATCACATATGGCAAATCATCTTACCTCGATCTTGCGCTTTTTTCGCACTTTGTCAATCTTTTCGTCCAGAGTCGTGGGTGCTTTCTTAAAAAGCGAAAGAAGAGGTGATTCAATAGTGACGGTTGACATGAACAATTTGAAACATTGACACACACATACATACATATATACCTTAAACTGATCTTCTTAAAGATCTAACGCTTCGTGATGTGTGTAATACTCACCCTCTTCTTCAGCTGAGCCATCACATCAGCCATCGCCCAATCATCACAGTACAGACCATCTCTCTCGCCAAACTCAAAATCTGCAGTGAAATCTCCAGCGCTGCGACCTTTCAGTGCACGCTTCTCTTTACTCAAAACAATGGGCTGATCCTGAAGAGGAAGAGAGCAAGACTCAGAAACACTGCAGGAGATGCCAATCACTCTTATCAAACAGTACTGTGAATAATAGTGATGTATCAGATGGTAATACCATGGTAATTTTATAGATACTGCAGTACTGAATGATTGCCACATATGTGATATTATATTTTCATGACACTTAAAATTATTATTATACTTTCATATTTATTTCAAGAACTTACATGGTTTTACCATAGTAAATGTAAAAAAAAACCCCGCAGGATTACTATGGGACATGTCCAAATAAACATGGTGCATGTCCTAAAAGCATGGTAATACCATTGTAAATGTGTATAAACATGGTATTATCATGGTGCATGTCCAGATAAACATGGTGCATGAACTAAAAGCATGGTAATACCATAGTAAATGTGTAAAAACATGGTATTATCATGGTGCATGTCCTAAAAGCATGGTAATACCATAGTAAATGTGTAAAAACATGGTATTAACATGGGACATGTCCAAATAAACATGGTATTATCATGGGACATGTCCAAATAAACATGGTGCATGTTCTAAAAGCATGGTAATACCATAGTAAATGTGTAAAAATATGGTATTAACATGGTGCATCTCAAAATAAACATGGTATTAACATGGTATATATATGAAGAAAATAAAAATATGCCATTATCATGGTGCATGGTACTTTACCATGCTAAATGTGTACACACATGTTATAATCATGGTGCATGTTAAAAAGTATGGAATTTGAAACCTGTCCAAAACACCGTATTTTAATAAGCCATGTGAACTATAAACTTACCGATTCATCATCAGTCGCTGAGTCCGGTTCTTCTGGTACATTATCATCATCATCAATAGTTCCGATCAGATCAAGATCTGAAAACATGACGGAATAATAAACACGGTCACTTTAACAGACTGTTAAACTCTGCAGTCGACTGGAACACGCGGGACTAAACAAAACTTATATTAAGCTAAAATGTAATAAAACATTGACGTGAGTTTCTTCGGTTCAGATTCCCCCACACTGTGAAACTCACGTACAGATAAACACGTGCGTGTGTGGAGATGCGGAACTACGTCATCAGTATCAACGCTCTAATTCGACGGTTACTGCCACCTAGAGGCGAGGAGAATTATGACATTAATGACACCACCGGCCTATAAAACACTTTCAAATTGAACTGAACTTGCATTATGATGTCGACTAATCATTCAGCACCTAATGTTGCAGATTTTATTTTAAGAATGTTATTTCTGTGCCACTAGCGTCATCAAATGGAATTGCGAAAATGTTTTCAAACAAGTTTCCCATGAATACCGCCTCCATCGGCCATTGGTTTACCAAAAATATATAGTCCCACCCCAAACTCATCCCATTGGTTGTTTGATCTGGTCGAAATGCACAAACAGAGGAATGCGTTTGATATGGTTATTACCGGAAGTAGCGTATATTAGTACAAACTAATCTTATAAAGTCACCTTAAAGGGGTAGCTCACCCCAAAATAAAAATTCTCATTTACTCCCCCACATGCCATCCCAGATGTGAACGACTTTCTTCTCCCGTATGCAAGATTTTTAGAAGAACATTTCAGCTCTACATGTCCACATAATACAAGTGAATGGTGGCCTGAACTTTGAAGCACCAAAAAGCACATAAAGGCAGCCTAAAAGTAATCTGTAACACTCCAGTGGATTAATCAATGTCTTCAGAAGCGATATAATAGGCGTGGGTGAGAAACAAGTCAATACTTGAGTCAGTTTTTTACCATAAATTCTCCTCTGCCCAGGAGGCGGCAATATGCAGAATGTGAATAACCAAAAACAAGAATGTGGATGTGAACGTTGAGATTTATAGTAAAAAAAGCACTTAAATATTGATCTGTTTCTCACCAACATCTATCATATCACTTCTGAAGACATGGATTAAACCACTGGCATCATATGTTACTTTTATGCTGCCTTTATGTGCTTTTTGGAGCTTTAAAATCAGTTGACTTGCACTGTATGGACATACAGAGCTGAAATATCTTCATTTGTGTCCTGCAGAAGAAAGTCACAAATCTGGGATGGCATTCGGGCGAGTAAATGAGAATTTGTATTTTGGGGTGAGCTACCCCTTTAACTACTATAGTTGACCTTAAAGCTCATAAGAGATAGCAACCCTTTATTAAACCAAGAACATCTTAATTCCACAACTAATGTGAGCAACTCAGACACACGGAGACATTTTAAACCAATCGTCAATTAGACACTTTATTGAAAAAGCAAAACAAAAAAAAAGTGACAATACAAAAATCAACTTAAACTATACAAGGAAGTTCCTAAACAAGGAAAAGATGCTCAAACATCCATGTCCAGTGTGCAGACTCAAGGTCTGGGTGGACGCATGCCTGGAGGAGGAGGACCTGAGGGGAAACATGAAGGAAAAATAAAACATTAAGACTTTCAAAACATTTATATGAAGATCAACTAGTCAATTGTTGGACTAGAAGGCCATCCCAGTCCATCACTACCAATACGTCTTTACCTCTCATTCCAGGGGGCGGCGGCCTCATTCCGGGAGGTGGCATGCCCATCGGAGCGCCGCGGCCGGGTGGCATTCCCATCGGTGGTCCCATCATCGGCCGCATGCCTGGAGGAGGTCCCATCATACCTGTGACAGGACACACGGGCACAAGCGTGAGCGTTTACCATCACGTACCAAGACGTTAATGTGTTTAATTCAGTCATGTGATTCTGAGCTCAGCGTAATCCTGCTAAGATTACGTCATCAGCGTCAGAAAGTAATGATGTCATCATTGCAACAGAATCAACATGGCTATTTCACTCACACTGTAACGGACTAACGGCACGAGAGCATTACCTGGAGGTGGTGCTCCTCGGCCCATCGGAGGAGGTGGTCCACCCCGGCCTGGAGGGTATTGAGTGGGGGCACCAGCTATACTGGCACCCGCAGCAGCAGCCGCAACTGTGCCTCTGCCCTGAGGGGTCATGACCTGAGAGAGAGAGCACAGTACAGTGAATGAGGGCGATCGATTATTCTCAATTCAAACAATGTCGTTGGACTGTACTTGTGAGATCTCACCTGCTGTGACGGGCCACCGACTCCTCGCACAGGTCCAGCAAGTCCAGCGGGAGCCTGAGCCATTGGCGCACCAGCTGGGACACCTCTACCCGCAGCCCGGCCAACACCAGGACCACCGGCAACTCCTGCCAGGGGCACCCGGGCAATGCCAGTCTGAAAGGAGAGATGCAAGTAAAGGGCATGCACATCAAATCGTCATTTAAAGAGGATTCAACATATTTAAGTGAAACTCACATCTTTGGGCGGCGGGCCTTCCACAGTCATGGAAACCAGATTCTCTCCCCGGAGCAAAACTAAACCCAACACCCTCTTCTCCTCTCGTTCTGGCTGCTTTGAGTTCTTGGGTCTGTGAAATGCAATGATGCGTTAGTGCACATAAAACTAAAAAAACCCAATCAGGTCGTCTTTGAATGCATTTTAAGCTTCGAGATGACTTACTTGATCTTTCTGAATTCGTCGCAGTCACACAGGATCAGGTTCATGTGTTTGTCGAAGGCTTTGAACGTGCCGATGAATATTCGTCCATCCTGCAGTATGCAGCGCATCCGAAAGTCGATGTGCTGCAACATCTTACTGCTCTTTCCCACCGTCTGAAAAACATGAAAGGTGAAAATGATGAACGCAAATCATTAATTATATCAACATTGATCAAATGTATAATTAGTAACGCATTTAGTAAAATGCACAATCCAGAAATATGAATACCCACAATATGTAGATGCATGGCACTCGTATGAACATGTGATATTTCATTTGTATTCTCTCTCGCTTTCAAGTAAATGCTAAAAAAACGGCCATAAACTTTGAAACCAGCAGACTTTGACTTTGGAGATATCGGTCTGATATCCACGAATGCTGCACGATTGATTGAAATCGCAATATGGCCGTACGCAGTTACGCAACCTTAAAAGAACATGTTTGTGCACTCAGCGCTGTGTGAGCAAGCGGCGCCCTCTAGCGGTCTGGATGCATTACCCATTAAACTAGGGGTCCTCAAACTTTAAATAGTGGACCCCATCATATCTTAAACCAGTGTTAAGGACGACCCCCCCCCCAATCATAAATAAAATTACAACAAAGTTAATGGCTAAAGGGGATTAAAGATAGATTCACAATAGCGGGCAACAACAAAAATTTCAAAATGCTCATTCACAATAAAATTACATTAAATCGCAAAACTTTCCATCCAATATAATTTTTTGTGTATAAAATATTTGCAAACGTTACTCTTGTTGACCTGAGTTTTTCCATTTTTTAAAAGTATATTGCCATCCCAGAATACACAATTAAAATCAGTAATTTACATTTAGCATATTAATAATAAGTCGAATATTTTTTACACTTATTCTACGGACTCCCTGCAATTACGCCACATACCCCTGGTTGAGAAACAACGCATTATACCACTATAACACAGAACTGAAAAGGTTTTTTTTGTTAATTTTGGTTCATTTTTATATGTCGATATTTCCGTGAAACTGTCAAAAATATGCATAGTGTGAATTTGATGTTCTATCATATACAGCACAAACATGTGAAATGTCTTAGAAGTACAAAATAACCCTTTTCATATTAAATCAAGTTATTATATTTAGTTATTCATTTTTTTCTATTATTTTCTATTCAAATTTTATTGCAGCTCTTTAACAGATCCATGTTCAATGGAAATTATGTATTGTTAGAACAGTGAAAATGCTTTTGTACATCTTCATACATTTTTAAAGCATAATTCAAACTTAAAACAGTGATTTGATGACAAAAAGCAAGTAGCAAAATCTACGATCTACCCATGTTTTCATATCGGTGCATCTCTACTTTAAAGCATGCAAAACCGTATAAAAGTATGAAAATAGATCACCATATCAGTGATAATCATCCAATTATTTTTATATCAAGACATTTGAATGTAACACTTTTGTAACCTTAAAATGTAACATCTCCACTCACTTACACAAGCTAACAAACAATATACGTTTAAAAAAAGCATCACAACCCAGATTTCATTGTTAATTGCACTGAAATCATTGTATCACCTAACCCTAATGTTAAGAGCAATGAATTCATTACATTTCAAGAGTTTCAGCTAAAGTTTGGCTTCAAGACAATAAATTACTTTTGGATGGGACAATTTTCCACTTATTTAATTAATTATTATTTTTTTTTTTACAAAAGTTTCTTTGATATAAGCAGCACATTCAAACAGTTCAGAATTAATAATTTATTGTATCATTTATAAATGCATATCTGAGGTCTAATATTCTGGACGGGCCTGGGTCTAATTTAGGTGGGACAAGGCCTACCCCGGCCCACCCTTTGCTACGCCACTGCTTCAGGTGTACATTAACACACGTTCATTCTACTGCATAAAACTAATCTATAATCTAAAAAATTACTGGACATTTCGAGAACAACATGCATTTTCTAAAATGATACAAAATATCATGAATATTGTAGCTTGGAGACGCTTTTTCTCCTTCAGATTCATACAATGTACTCGTAGCCTTTGCTTTACGTATCAACGACGTTACGACAACGTAGAGAGTTTAATTATTAAACGCACGATCATGCAAGAAATATTAAGAGATTTGCTTAATCAGACATTAATAATCCATGCAGTGAAGTCTTACCATGTTTGCTGTTCGGATGGCTCCGATTTAAATCGGATTCTTCCAAACAAGTTTAAAAAAATTGACCCGCGGAGCGTCGCTGAGTCTCTTTATTGTTGACGAACCGGAAGAGAGTACGACTCGAGAACAGTCCGACCGGAAACACGACACTCCGAACTTAAGTTCCGGTGTCGAGTTTATTCATAAAATAACATTCAACCACAATATTCATACATTAAAATACATTTTTAAAATTAAAATTTCTCTTTGGTAACCTTTTTAATCGCACATTGATGAAACTAAATAAGAACGTACCATTATTTAATTTAGTAAAAAAAAAAAAAAAACAAGAATAAACAAGAACACGCAATACCATTCTTTATTTTTTTATTTCCTCAGCTGAGAATAAATTGGAATCTTTATATCAATCACCCAACTGTACACGATCACTTAAGAAAAAATAAATATAATCCAAATGATTAAAACCAGCCTATTCAATGTTAATATGTTATAGATCACAGGCTAATTGTTACATGATTTACAGTGTTAAGAAAATTAAGAGGTAAACCATTCTTCTGGCCTTTACATATTCATAGCTATGAAATGTTTTAAGACACAACACATAACTTTAGACACGGGGCTGGACGGTCCACAGTCAATATGGACCTTTATCAATCTATTGGTTTATTGTACATTTCATGAGCCCTACAATAAAGTGCCCTGTAGCAATGCTGACACACAATCTACTGTACTTTACAATAACAGACTTTAAGTCACCAGTCACTTCATTCAGTTTGATATGTACTCATTTGGAGGACAAATCAAATCCCAGACTCTGAGGAGTTATTACAACACACAAATATTACAAATCCTGTGTAAATTAATCCCGTTTAGTCTGTCCGTGTGTGTGTGGGTTAAAATCATACATCTAAATCGACTCTGTTTGTAATAATTTTAGGGCTGAATCCTTTGGGGGGAAAAAAGTGAAGTTGTTAACACATAATTTAAAAACACTACAACACACATACACGTCATTCTGTTTTTTTTTTGTCGTCTATATAAAGCGCATCTCTTATATGCATGCCTGCTGCTGATTTGTGATTTTATTGAACTACATTTCTTTAAGTACAAAATCTGCCTGCAAGGTTTGAGATTTCTGGCTGCAAATTTGATGACACTAAAACACACTCTCTCTAGTAAGCATGAGGTTTGTGAATTCAGATATATTTGATGTCAGTGCAGAACAATGACAACATGGGACATTAAAGGTACTGTTTTCTGAGACCCCTAAACCTATATACACTCACACTGTGGGCATGATTCCCATTTCAGAACAGATGTTTAATGGATTGCATGTCACGAAACCTGTCAGGAACATTTCATATTTCACCCCAAAATCAGAAGAAATAAATCATTTTAAATAAATAAAAGAAAATGTATAAAAAAAAAAATATTGGGAGAAAATTAACATTTACATTTACATTTATGCATTTGGCAGACGCTTTTATCCAAAGCGATTATTACAGGGACAATCCCCCAGGAACAACCTGGAGTTAAGTGCCTTGCTCAAGGACACAATGGTGGTGGCTGTGGGGATCGAACCAGCAACCTTCTGATTAGCAGTTATGTGCTCTAGCCACTACGCCGCCACCAATCCCCCCCAATAACAATTTAGGCCCATTAAGATGTTGAAATGTTATTTAAACTTTAAATCAGCACACATTAAAATCAGTACAACAAATTCTACCATGATGCATAAACACTTTACAATTCATAATAATTATTTTTTTTTTACACTTTAATTTAATTGCTAAAATACACGCTTTTTTCAAAAGTACAATCAACATTTATGTGCTAACACGATTTTGGAGTGATAAAATTACTTACTAACCCTGTCTGTTTGAAGTTATTTTCTTCGTTGTCATGACAACAAAACCCTGCAATCCTGGTACTGGATGCAAGTTTACGCAGATAAAGTTAGTCATGTTACGATGTATAATGTTTACATCTTGCGGCTTTTATAATGTTTACGGGTCGGCCCCATTCACTTCCATTGTAAGTGCCTCAGAGGTTAATAAACGGGGACGAAATTCATTTTGTGGTAAATTAACATTATGCTGCATATGTTGTTGATTGAGCTTGACTTGTATTGAAAATACAGTATGCATCAATGCAAAAAATCATATTGGTCCTTAAAATCGTTTATAGTAAAACTGTAATTATTTTGTATGATTTGGGGGTGAAATATGAACAATATATGTTCCTGACAGGTTTCCGGAGATTCATCCTAATAGCTGATGTTTCACTAATACAACGTCATTTCTTATAATGGCTAATTTCCAGTACAGCACAGATCTCCATTGGCAATAAAATCCTAATGAAATTGTGACTTAATTCCAGGTTTCTCAGGAAACGGAGGCCGCATCTTTACATTTCCACATGCCAGAGGAGAGCATGCAAACTCAAGAGTTAAATGTTGCATGTACGTTATTGCAGTAGAGATGGGCCGCGGTCATCGTTGCATTACATGAGGATCACACAGTCTGCATAGAGTCGAGGTGAGCGGCGTTCCTGTGCATTAATTATGGACTAAGGCAGCATTAACATGAGAAAGGAAGTGGATTGCAAGATAAATGGAGGATGGAAGCAGTAGCTGACAGATAATGACATCATCATCATCGCTCTTTCCCTCTCACAAAGCAATGTTCATCCCTCTTTGCTGTTTGAAGTTGCAGCTTTTGGTATGACTGTGAAATCCGGGAAACTGTTGTGTGCATGCATCACTCTTGACCGAAGCCTTCTGTTTCCTCGATGGCAAACAGCAGTTTCTCCTTTAACTGCTCGTAGCTTTTATAGGGCGGCAAATCCAGACGGTTAAAGCTGGTGGGCAAAAACAAACAACTGTTTTAAACGTGTGTGTTATTGAACAGTTCAACCCGGTTCTCTATTTTGACTGGACTAGGGATGTTTGTAAGTGTGGGTGATATAAATGACATAAACTGGTAGAAATGTTTAAGTATTGTTTCTATCAATCCAGTCAGAATTGCTATATAATAATATTTTTAGCCATCATTGGTTACATCTGCATTGCATTTATATCTAGTGTATTAGTCATGTTAACTAAAACAAAAACTAAATGAATCTGACATGATTGGAAAAAACACAATGATGCCATAAAGCCCTAAAATTAATTTTTGATACACAATATATCATTACAATCCACCTCAGTTTAACATAGTCCTCATATACTGTACATAAATCAGGCATCATTTGAAGTTTTTCATAGGTAATCTTCACTTTTGCTCTTATGTTACATAAATGAACAAACTAAGGCCTGAAAACATTTGCGTCGCAAATTAGCGCTACCTGTAAAAGTCGTTAAAATAGCACTAGACAAGTCATATATCAAATGAAAGCTAGCGCTCTCAGGAATGTGACTGTACAGTTTATTCTGTTGCCCTAATACCACAATTTCAAAGATTTTCAAAACATAGCCTCAACCTTATATCGGCTAATGCCTTGGGCAGTTTTATAAAAAAAGTGCCATTTTTTACATTTCTGTGAGTTTGCTTGGCTTGATAATCCAATGGTATATCGTAGACGTCCAGAACAAAATGTGCATGCCGCAGGACAAGCATGCTAAACAAATCATCAGAAGAAACGTTTTTCGACTATTGATGAGGAGCTTTCTAATGACACCTGGATTGCATAACAACATCGGGCTCACGACTGAATCAGAATGAATTATGCTCATTTCTGATGTAATGTCGGTCACATCTCAATTTGATGAAACATCTGACTTTCTCTAGTCATTAACTTAGCCCTGCTGTCCACATATGTGGACATCTATTTTTAGGAAAGCTATTTGCTTTAGAAATGTATTTATTTACATGTTTATTTGGTGCTATTAGTAACCTCTCTGGAGGTTAAATGCATCTCTGTATATCCTAGAAACGCTATACTGTATATATAGCCTCAAAATGCTGTCTTTGATTGAAGACAATCAGTGTTCATCCTGACATTATAAACATTAGAGTACTGTTACATTTTGTTTGCTCTAATCTGAAAAAGTTGTAGCATTGTAAAGCGTTTCATCACAGTCTGTTCTCACCATGTGTGGCTTCTCGGCAGCCAGTTTTCTTTGCCCACTTTCTCAATACAAAATTTCTGTGGCCCATTGCTCCCTATAGAAATAAAAAAAAACACATTATGTTAAATATTTAATATTTAATATTTAAGTGCTATATACTTAATATGTGCTTGCATGCACATTTAGGGCAAGATTTAATGGACTGACTGTACTTCTGTGTCGGCTTCCTTTAATGCTTACCCATGAGGTCAGCGAATCCCCCTACAGGAAGTCTGCATGTGCCGGTTACAAACTGCAGCAAACGCATGCGCTTTTCATTGTCAATCTCCTTTACAAACTGCGCACACACATACAACAAACAGTGGAAAATATGGGTGAATCACTGAAATGTTCACTGTGCAATCCTCCTCTTTTGGGTTTAATTGAATTGTTGACCCGGTTGTGAAGGGTTATAGTGTTTGATTAACAGCTGCTAGTTATGTCTGACCTGCCAGAACCAGACAATCTGTTTACTGCTGCGGGCGTAATGTCTGTAGATGGCATTTCTCTGCCAGTCCCCGAGATCAATCTCCTGCATCCCACACAACATCACCTGCAGAACAGTTACAGATTTTTTGACTTCTAGAAAGAAATCGGTGATATTGAGCATGCTTCAAAGTCAATTGAAAGGTGGTTTGTACCTCTAGTTCTTTAGCATCAAAGTACTGCAGGTACTGCTGCGGTAAGACTTCATTAAAGCCCTCAAGAAACGCTTGAGTCTGTTCCTCGACCCCTCGAGATAACCTCCACTCGGCAACCAACCTACAGCACATAGTTATATTTGATGTTGTGGCATGGCTGTCTGGAATACTTGACTGTGATTAGACCTGTCTGTGCTGCATGTGGTTTCTCACCTGATATACTCCTCTTTATTCTCTTCGGTTACTTGAATGTTTCCTCCATCAGGCTTGAGTTCGTGAGTGGTGACCTCACCCAGAATCTCCTTATCCACAGAGAAAAACATCTCCAAACCACATTCCTCCAAGTCATTATCCCTGAAGAAAAAACATCATAATCAAATCAATGTCTTTCTTAAACACTTCCCCTAAAGGAAAACATCTCAACACGCACTTCTAGATTCTTCCGCTTGGTTGAAACCTGTCAAGAACACGTCCAGGTCATATATAAAAAATGTCATTACAGTATTACAGTATGAAGACACTCGTTGTTTCAGTTAGTCAAACTCCCCCTTAGACTTTGGGAAATGTTTAATGTTATTTGAATTGGAGATATTTTAGAGCATTTCTATCTTAATACTGCGCGAGTCTTTGTTTGGAAAATGTTAATAAAGCATTTATATTGTTACATTTTGTTTTGTTTTGTTTTCTAAGATGGAAATAAATGTATATCGACAGGAAAGATTATATAGTCTCAAATTTGTTGCACTTTAAAAATCTGTGATTTATTACACATTTCAACTCTTAAAAGTGAACTAATTAGTAATGTGATTGCTTTTTTGATTATGTAATCAGTAAAGCACTCTGATTACTATTTTAGTTACTTTCTAAAATACTTCACAGACTTCTTCCTCCATCTGTCACAAAAAAAGTAAACAGATACATATGAATTCATACTGTCTTCATAAATAAAATTATTTTAGAAATATGAGTATCCTAGTTAATATACTTAAAGGGATAGTTCACCTAAAAATTAAAATTCATAATTCATTATTTACTCACCCCTGTGTTGTTATAACCTATACGACTATTTTTTAACACAAAGGAAGAAATTGTGATTTTTTTTTTTTTTTTTTTTTTTTTTTTTTTAATAAACATGCCTAAAGAGTGTTTAGTTAAAGAATTGATGCATTTCTATGCCCAGCCTTATTATTTTGAACAGAGTACTCAGAAATCAAACAAAAACATAGAGGCGGCTACGGGCAGCCACAGTCATATAACATGTCCTAACCTGACGGCAAACAACCTGTGCCAGTTCACAGCGGGCACGATGCCGAAAATAGAAAACAAGCGATCGATAGAATGTACCCTTTGCTCATCACTGCTGGTTAGCACAAAAACTCTGATTGAAAAAACTCACAAAAACTCTGAAAATATCCCTTTTATTGAGTGTCGTTTGCCATCAGGTTAGGACACGGTGTGACCGTGGCAGCCTGTAGCTCCTCTATATTTTTGATTGATTTCCGAGTACTCTGTTCAAAATAAAAAGGCTGGGCATAGAAATGCATCAATTCTTGGGACCACAAACTCTTCAGACATGTTTAGTAAGTTCTGTTCTCTGTTTTGTGTGCAGTTGTGTTGTGTACTGTCACTATCGCTGTTTTTAGATAAACAAAACAAGTTTTTGCTTGAACGCCCCAATGTCGCGAGGGGTCTACGTGAACCGTTGCTCTCGTGTCCTATCATGAACACACACAGGAGATCAACGGTCGGTGAACATTTACACTAAATAATACATCAGATTTCAGTTTCTCATCAAATCTTATCCTATGTTTTTTTAACAATCATGAGTCTCATGAATAATTAATTAGACTTCTGAATGATACTTTTGTGTTCTTTTGAAGTTTGAAGAGGTGGTCACCATAAACTGCCATTGTATGACATCACTGAGCACAACATTTATGCACAATTTCTCACTTTGTTTTAATAGAAAGAAAGTCATATAGAGTTACAACAACACTGGGGTGAGTAAACAATGACTGAATTTAAATTTTTGGTTAAACTAATCCTTTAAAAGTAATAACATTTATTCAAATAAAGTCACTAATCTAAACACAACACTTTGAATTAAAATATTTTAAGATCTTAAAACACTCACAACTGCATGAGAATAATGAGAATTACAAACAAACACAAAAGTAAAACCTCTGGATGCTTTCAGTTAATTAGAAAGAAAATGTAAAATAAAAATGTAATGCAAAAAATTCACATGCAAAAAATATTCACACAATAAAATAAATAAATAATGTATTACTTAAATTGTGAAGTATTTATACAAAATGGTAGTTATGACAAAATATTATTGTATTTGTTTGTTTTGTTTTTTACTGTAATATAGTAAAAATAAAACTACAACAAGAACTCAAAAGTAAAATGTCTGGATACTTTGTTTGGAAAAAATTAATAAAGCATTATAAATGTTACATATTGTTTTCTTTTCTTTCCTGAGAAGGAAATAAGTCATATTGACAGGAAAATAATTATATATTTAGAGTAAAATTTTAGCACTTTCAAAATCTGAGATTAATCGCAATTAACCTTGAAAAATTAAGTGATTAATCGTGATTAAAATGTTAATAGACTGAAAGCACTAGTATTTAATTATCATGGAAATGTCAGAATTAAAAAAATCTCATTAGTCCTAAAATAGGCTTAATTTTCTTTATGCAAATTATATTTTCTATTTTTAGATGAAATAGGTCTTCATGAAGGTCTTCGTGAGATTCGCTTAAGTAGAAACTCTATTACAATCATAATCTCCGAATTTACACTTATTTTTCACAATTCTTCCTCATCCTCTTCCTCACTATTACATAAAAAATATGTTCTCCCTTTTTCTCCCCAATTTTTAATGCCCAATTCCCAGTGTGCTTTAAGCCCTCGTGGTGTTGTGGGCTCAAACCGGGTGGCAGAGGACGAATCTCAGTTGCCTTCGCGTCTGAGACCGTCAATCCGTGCATCTTATCACGTGACTTGAGCACGTTACTGCAGAGATGTAGCGCGTGGAGGCTTCACGCCATCCACCGCGGCATCCACACAACTCACCACGCGCCCCACCGAGAACGAACCACATTATAGCGACCATGAGGAGGTTACCCCATGTGACTGGGGTAAATGGTCCTCACTTACTTGATCCAGATGAGAGAGTTGTAGAACTCAGGGTCGATGGACTCCAGGTCTTTGAGAGCCAGAGGTTTGTTCAGGATCCTTTTATAAAAGGGCAGAGAGAAGCCCGTGTCGATGAACTTCCCGTGAAACAAAGCCTGACAGAGAGAACACAAAACCCATCAAACTCCCATTAGATCGGTTTTGAAAATCCCATCCAGTACACGTGTTAGTCAGGTGCACATCAACACTAGTCGAGCATGGTGAGAATCACTGTACCATAGCAATGAATCGGCCAATGAACTTGAAGTATTTGAGGTGGTCAGGGTTGATGAAGGAGGCGGGGTTAATCTGCAGGCAGTAGTTGTCTTTGCCAGCATACTCGAACAGACAGTACATGGGGTTCAACACCTCATGAGACAGCAGGAAGAACCATTCCCTATCATACACAAACACACAACATTATTTTAGTTGCCACTGTAACATACTGTTGATTTCATCACAGTGAAATTCTCCAAAAAGGGGCGTTATGTCGTTAAAAAAGTTTACGCTAAAAATATTAAAGTCTCTGCATAAATCAGGCATTTGTGGTATCGTTTGAAAGCCAAGAATCTGAACTTTTCATAGATAACATCACTTCTGCATTTATGTTGCATAAAATAACAAAATAAGGCTTGAAAACATTCACGTCGCAAATCAGCGCCACCTAGAGGTTAATGTGATAGAAACATTAATAGAAATATATTATAAAATAGCACTAGACAAGTCATATATCTAATGAAAGCTCTCACTCTCAGATATGTGACTGTACATTTTATGTTGTTGCCCTTATATCACAGTTTAAAAGATTTTCAAAAGAATCACAAAGTGAAAAATAATTTCTGTTAGACATCAAACACAAACGTCTCATTTATGATCCAATCACTACTGCTGTAAGCCCCAAATAGCCAAAAACTTTATATCTGCTTTTACCTTTTTTCAGTTTTGTAAAAGTGAACAATTATTTACTTGTCTGGGAGCTTGCTTGTGTGAATAATCCAATGTCATATCTAAGACGTCCAGAACAAAATAAGCAGTCCAGCAGGACAAGCATGCAAGACAAATCATCAGAAATACATGTTTTTGAATATTGATGATAACATTTTATACATCCCCGCAAAAGGAGTGGTCTCAGCTTTCTAATGACCCCTAGATTGAGCTTGTAGTCCACTCAGAGGCCGAGATATTCAATGGACTGAAACTGGTGCTTGAACTGAACATTAGACTGAATGTCTATGGATGAGCACATCTGTGAGGGCTAAAATGTGTTTTAGCGCCACCTACATTTCAGATCTGCATTTTGTGACAGAAGGTAATAGAGAAAAAATATTTTTTCTAGTGCTTGCTGCCATTTAGTGGGATAAAATAAGACTTTTTGGAGGGAGATACAGTGAACAGAACCAAAATTACACGTTTAACACCAACAAAAACAGTTATTTTTATTCTATTTATCATAAGATTGTAAACACAGTACGTGTAAATGGTAAGCTTTTAAATTTGTGTGAAAAACTGCAGATGGGAAACCAAAAATGCCCCCAAATTTAAGAAGTGAAGGTGCAATAGTTGCCCCCAGGAAATCATTCTCTGTGGCATGTTTTTTACCTTCATTCGTTTTTTTTAACATATAAAAACATAGCAAATCATCCATTTAAGTATAAAGTACACTAAATAAATTTTAGGAGAGAAAAAAAAAGGGCATAATTTAACATTAAATGCCCATGTTAATTTATGACCTTGCTGGTAAGTTATATAATATACCTGGCTACGCCTCCATAGTCAAGCCCCTCCTCTCCTGGGAATATCACCCACAGTCTCCGTCTCAGGTCTTGTGGATGGCAACTCATGATCTGCAGAATTAATTTTCAAACATAAAAATGTTTTCCTGCATTTACACCAGTAACCCAGAATTAATTTGCATATTAAAGTTGGAGTGTGTCATTTCTGCTCCGCCAGCATCACCAAACAGAATTGCAAAAATAAACATTGTTTTCAAACAGATTCCAGAATAAAAAATTTCTTGTTTTGGTTGTACAAAGAGATAGTCCCGACACAAACTTATGCCATTCGTCGAGCTAATTGATCAATTGGTAGAGCGGGTCGGCCATTAATCACAGGGTTGGTGGTTTGAATCCCGGCCCACATGACTCCACATGCCGAAGTGTCCTTGGGCAAGACACTGAACCCCAAGTTGCTCCCAATGGCAAATGGCACCTTGCATGGCAGCTCTGCCGCCATTGGTGTGTGTGTGTGTGTGTGTGTGTGTGTGTGTGTGTGTGTGTAAGAATGGGTGAATGAGTCACAGTGTAAAGCGCTTTGAATACCGTTAAGGTTAAAAAGGCGCTATATAAGTGCAGACCATTTACCATTTGAAACAGTCACAGCGTTACACTTTTAGCTAAAATAAACCTACAAATGGCTTACTTATAATCAACTTAAGTACATACAGTACTTTGCAAAATTTTTAGGCACTTGTGAAAAATGTTGCATCGTGAGGATGTCTTCAAAAATAATGACATAAATAGTTTTCATTCATCACTTAATGTCATACAAAGTCTAGTAAACATAACAAAAGCTAAATCAATATTTGTTGTGACCACCTTTGCCTTTAAAACTGCCCCAATTCTCCTAGATACACCTGGACACAGTTTGTCTTGGTTGTTGGCAGACAGGATGTTCTGGAGATTTTGCCAAAGTTCTTCTATCTATTTCGGCTGTCTCAATTGCTTCTGTCTCTTTATGTAATCTCAGACTGACTCGATGTTCAGTGGGGGTCACTGTGGGGGTCATGACATCTGTTGCAGGGCTCTCTGTTCTCCTATTTTATTCTATTTGCAAAAGTAATGTTTGGGAGTCTAAAATGTATATTTCCTATTGACACACTAAAGCTGAAGATACAAATAACCATCTTATGTGCCTAAGACATGCACAGTACCGTAAATAAGTACATAAATGCATCATTCACCTGCTGAAATGAGTCTTCGAACAGTGTTTTGCGACTGACGTGGATTTTAATGTGCTGAGGCATTGCTAGTTGCTGTGGTATTAAAAAAGAAACAATAATCAGTCATTTGTGACAACAAAATAAACATTTAGTCATACAATATAACACAATCACAAACAGTCAGTCTTTAGCTTAAAAGTGCAAAAGATAAACAAAGCAATTGCTATGGTTACTAAATTGCAAATGATTGTACTCAGTTGTGATGTCATACCTGACACCAGAAGCGGAAGTAGTGAACTTTGGCTTTGAAGTCTCGCACATATGTGATCTGAGGGCCGTTCTCACTACGATGTTAAGACAGAAACAGCAACATTACACTAAAGAACATCTACAGATCATGATAACGTGTTTATACACTCTCTGCCTTGTGTCCAATGCATTTAATGAACCTTCTCTGTATAAAACAAAAGATATTAAAGGTCTTACAGCGAGGATTTGCCTGTACGGGGATCAATATATGTGGTTGTTTTCCTGTTGTGGTCGACGAAATATGGAATCCCGTCGACAGTAAACCTCATCTCCCATCCCTCCGGCAAAGGCTTTTCATTCAACAACCTGTCACAGAAGAAATATTTTATTCAAACTATAAAATAACAAAACCATAATGTTTCCCGACAACTCATTCCAAGTGGTTTTACATCGAAAAAATCATAGCAGATAAGATTAAGTACTTTCTATATTGAGTAAGTTAGTTTAAGCTTGAACTTAAAAGTATTTGTCAGGAAAGATGTTCAACTTGGAAATGTTTGTCTCGAGATCCTCGCGTTCAGTTCCATTCTGTTGTGTTTTATCTGATTGAACAGCCCCTGACCTGTCCTATTAGTCTGAGCCGCTTCACCACCGAGTTCAGCCGGATACCTCTGCTATCTGGGAATATTGCTACTCTACATACAACTCTACGCAATAAAAAACAATGTGGAATTTCGATGTTATTATGAAGCTTAAGTCTGGAGTAGTGTACTGCGGGATCAGTGCAACAATATGTGGACTGTCTATAGAAGCGTTTACACCCTCATTTTCCTTTCGACTTAACATTTGAGAATATGTACCGACTAAAACTTATTTATTTATTTATTTAACGCACTTTTTTTTTTTTTTTTTTAACAGACAGGAATGATCTTTGCAATAATATAACACGGATCTGTAGCCTATTTATTATGCATTCAATGCGCCCTCTTGTGGACTAAGTAAACAACGTCAATTTAAAAATCAGCTGACTATAAAATTAGAATTTAATTCAAATTATTTACATAATTTAGTTTCTCTGCCCAATTGACAGCCCTTGTGAGACATTCGTTACAAGTTTATTAGTGGTCCAAGCACCGAAGGTGTAGGCAACCTATTGTATTTGTTCAGATTTGTATTATTATTATTATTATTATTATTATTATTATTTTTCTGCTCTAAAAGTGTTTGGGCATCAGAAACCGTAAGTCATAGAGATTCCAAACTGGGCAGGATGGTTCCAAATCCCCCCCACTACTCAGGCCTACAAATACACATCTGTCGGACACTAGGTGGCGCTATTGCAAACAAAAATCACATTTGGGCCATAACTCGTGTACCGTAAGGGCTAGAAACAAAATTATTTTTTTATTATTATTATTAAAGTGTGTTTGAACACTGATAATGATCTGAAATTGTTAATAAATTATACACTTATAGAAAATAATCATGGTTTTGCTCTAGTATTATTGCAGTGACTATGACTACAGCAACCACAAAAAATGTTTTTTTGTTTTTTGTTTTTTTTGCGGAAATCATGGTTTTACTATATTAATATTGTAGTAACCATGGTTAATTTTGTAGTAAGTATGGTTTAATTAAATACCATGGTTAAACTACGGTTTACTGTCGTAAAATAATTGTTATGTTTCGTAAAGGTAAACAAAACAGAAGTCTAATAATTTTCTGTTTTCTCCCATAAATGTAAACAAATAACGACTTGAATATTGACTAAAACTATTTTTAAAATTAGTCATTTTATTGCAAGAAATAAAAAATAAAATAACATAAATAATAATAGAGGTATCATATTGGTAATATGACAATATTGGACCTGACATTATTAGTATCGGATTGAAAAGTAAATAAGGGGTATCTCCCACCCCTACAGAGTACTGCAAAGTAAATATCACTTAAGAACTTCTTATTAATGTCACCAAGAATTGTTTGTAGTCTTTCATTGAAAATAAGGTCTGTTAAATTTACTAGCAATTTCTGTGTGTTAATTGCTAGGTTTGTGACATTGAGTCTCACCCTTGTGTGCGAGGGTCTTCCCATTGTGTGGATCTCGTTGTGTGATGAACAAAATACATTCTGCCATTACTGTCTGTCCTCTTCTCTGCGAAACACAAAAGAAACCGAGATTGACGTGTTTAAATAAAGATGATATGATGTGAGCAAGTACATTCTGAGGGCAAAATATGATTGCTGATTTTGCAGGATAAAATGAGTGGTGACTCACCCCAGCCCTGCGGCAGAGGACCCAGAGGGTCAAACTCTTTATTAGCTGTGGGCGCGAGCTGTTCCTGCAGCTACACACAAAAACAGAAAGAGGAAACACAAGAACAGAGAGTCACACAAAATAAACACCCTGTATATCAAGGACGGACTCATGAAACCTAAAACATTCAAGATTAAGATAGTTTGACAACAAAAGGCACTTCTTTGTGAAATATGTGTTTTTATGCTGCATTCACATCAGAATGATTATAATTACACGATATGGACTCTTAGATTGTATAGAAGCTGCTCTGAATCTCAAAACAAAATTATTTGTTCAAGACACCAAAACGGATCCATGTTTGGCTTTGTTATTGATGACAGTAAAAGCTTTCATTATATAAATTATTTTCCCCTCTATAATCTCGTCCTTGAAATATTAAAGGGTTAAATGTACAGAGGTCTCTCCCTGACTACTAGTTAAGCAGTAGTTAAGCAGTAGTTAAGAAGTAGTTACCCAGTAGTTAAGCAGTAGTTAAGCAGTAGTTAAGCAGTAGTTACCCAGTAGTTACCCAGTAGTTAAGCAGTAGTTAAGCAGTAGTTAAGCAGTAGTTAAGCAGTAGTTAAGCAGTAGTTACCCAGTACTTACCCAGTAGTTACCCAGTAGTTACCCAGTAGTTACCCAGTAGTTAAGCAGTAGTTAAGCAGTAGTTAAGCAGTACTTACCCAGTAGTTAAGCATCATGGTAGTAAAAAAACATTTTACTCTAAACATACTGTTGACGAGACACAAATAACGCGGTAAGAAATGATCAATGCATTAATGTTTTTAGTAGAGAAGTAAAAATCTAGATAGAATGCAGTTTATTCATAGTATGGAGCAGACTGCCTCGTTTGAGCTGGTTTTGCATCTACTGAATCAGGGTTCAAGCTCCAGTGAGAGACCACAGAGATATAAGATGTGTTTACATGTTTAACTACGCAGTTATGTAACATGCACGTACATAAAGAAATTCTGAAAAAATGTGCATATAATAAAAAATAAAACTTCATATAAATATATTTGGATTCACTATGCGCTGTTATTATTTAACAGAACTATCCTTAACTATTGCCGACAATAACATTCAATATTGAACTTCAATTCAGCCGCAGATAATTAAATGAATGCATGTATAGGTGAATTCAAACATGTAACTTGCATTGTAAAAAAAACACACTACACGCAAAGCAGTATCCTTAGCTGGCTAAAACACGTAAAACTATTAACAGTCTCTAAAGCATGAAGAGTTCAAACTACAGTAACGTAGTTGGTGTGTTCACATACAACGAGAAGCGAGCGTTTTGCGTGGCACGATTACATACAAAGTCAATGCAAAGATGATTGTGTAAAAAAAGGCACATAATATCAGAAAATCGATCGCAGGGCCCTGAATCAATCATATCGCGGCAGACTTTGAAGTATCAGCAAATATCGGATCGCAGGCCAAGAGAATCGATATAAGATTGTATCGTGATGAAACATCCGATTAACACCCCTAATATTTAGGCAGCATAAAAGTAATCCACATGACTCCAATTGATCATTTAATGTCTTCTGACAGCCCTCTTCCGGAAAGGGGGCGGGGAGCAGCAGCTCATTTGCATTTAAAGAAACACGCACAAAATCAGCGTGTTTTTGATTCCACCCAAAAAGAGGCATATATAACATGGTATAATAAATGATCCGTGTGGTATTTTGAGCTGAAACTTCACAGACACATTCTGAGATTTATATTACATCTTGTAAAAAGGGGCATAATAGGTCTCCTTTAAATCAAGTTTAATTTTCTTGGGGACCTGAGTAGCTTAGTGAGTAAAGACGCTGACTACCACCACTGGAGTTCGCAAGTTCGAATCAGGGCTTGCTTAGATACTCCAGCCAGTTCTCCTAAGCAACCAAATTGGCCCGGTTGCTAGGGAGGGTAGAGTCACATGGGGTAACCTCCTCGTGGTCACTATAATGTGGTTCTTGCTCTCGGTGGGGCACGTGGCGATTTGTGCATGGATGCCACGGAGAATAGAGTGAAGCCTCCACACTCGCTATGTCTCCGTGGTAACGCGCTCAACAAGCCACATGATAAGATGCGCCGATTGACGGTCTCAGATGCGGAGGCAACTGAGATTCGTCCTCCGCCACCCGGATTGAGGTTCAATCCCTCTCAAGCATTGAGTTATTGAAAATCAACTTGACATGTGGGTGCATTACGTTTTCCAGAGACAATTATTCATTACTAGAGTTTACTCACCCCATATATAAATCTCTGGTTGAAGCGCTGCATGGCTCCCTGCAGTTGACTGCGCTGGTTTTGCCACTCCTCATAGTTTCTCACCGACTCTATCGTGGGTCTTTGCCATGTGGTGGTTCGGCTTATATGATCCACAAAGTACACACGACCCATCGGATCCACACGACGCTCCCAACTACAACACAACCAAAGAAAACCCACTTAATAGTGGTATAAAATTCGGATTGCATCTTTTCGTATTCTAAGTACAATTTAAAGTCAACCTGAAACTACATTCGCAACCCAATTTACTTTCGTAATAAGATGTATTTCTGAGTGAAACAGGATATGTAATGACAACAACAGCAAAAAAGGTACAGAAGCTCGTGCAAACGCTTTCTCTTAAAGAGACATAACCAATTTAGTGCTTGTTATATATATATATATATATATCTCAATGTAAACTCAATGTAAATCAAACAAGTGCATGTCAACAAACATGTAACAAAATGTAGTAAGTGTAATAAATGTGTAAATTATAAATATTTAAAGGGATAATTATACATTACGAAATATTTGTACTTACAAAAAACAAATTGGTAACACTTTCTATGCATTTTAAAGGCATTATAATACATTGGTAATGTCTCATAATACACCTAATAATAAGTTATAACTTCTCAAAAATAATTATAACTAGTTATAATACATATTATCCCTATTTATAGGTATATGTAAGAGTATAATGCATTATAACATCCAAGTAATATCCAATTTGAATGCAGCAGAAGTTAGGGAAGTATTACAATGTTTTATAATTGTGGTTACAATTATTTATGAGACGTTATAATGTATTATAAGGTGTATTATGAGACATTATTAATGCATTATAAAGCCTTTACAATGCATTATTTATATGGGCTTCATAGGAAGTGTCACCAAACTATATATTGTTTGCACAGTATAGTAAATTAGTTTTTATAATATAATTATTAAATATTTGTAATATGTGTAATTCTATTTTAATTATTAGTTTACAACATTGTGAATATTTAGTTCAGTGACTATTTTTTTTAATAAATTGATGTGAAATGTGAATGTGAATTCTGTATATTTTTAAGGAGCATAAATGTGATTAAAATAATGGCAAGCAAAATATAAAATAAAATGTATAATCTTGCATACTATATTGCATGAAGTCATACATATAAACGCCTGTATTATAAATATGTTAAGATGCCCCCTTCCTGGTTAGCCTAATATCTTTTTAAGTTTTCAGTTGCATTACATTTACATGTCATTAAAAGTATGGCAAGAAAGTGTCCATAAAGGGTTGATATGACAGGTGGTTGGAGGGGAGGGGGTTAAAAAAAATCATGTTGACTTTAACTCTTTTATCTCTGACAGTGTTTTTAAAGTTTTCCTGTTTTAGTGGCATACCCAAAATTTAAGTCTTATAACTGGGTCAAGTGTTTGGTATCATTGTAAAGAAAACATTTAAAAAAATTTAATGATATAGATTGATACATTCTGAGACTCTCAGCATAAAAAACTGCTGAAAATAAAAACAAATTGAGCCAAATTGTAACTTTTTTTCTTATTTTTCTGATTTGACATTATATATCTCTGGGTATAATTAAGGTGGTTCCAGAAAACTGCTTTTGTTTTGTTCCCGATCATGTCAACTGTATCTGAGAAAATATTTGGGTTGATTTGACAAAGCAATCAAAAGTTATGACATTACAAAAATAATGTATCCTGGTGTACAAAAACACCTCAATGTGTCCAAAAGCCTCTCCGAACAAATAAAACATAAAAAGTGTACATAAGAACTTATAACACATGCAAACACAACAATGACTAAAGGTTTGCATAGCATGCAGACATGATTTTAGGAATGAGATTTCACAGAATGAGTTTCATTCTGTGTCATTTGAGTCATCATTGAGTCTGTGTCATGTATTTGGCGCCATCTCCTGGTGGTCATATGTAAAATTTGTGCTTCATGTGGATTATCTAATGATCAATACATCTGATTATCTTGTGTGTGGACTTGTTTGAAAGATAATCATCTTATTCAGTTTCATTCTGTGTCATTTGAGTCATCATTGAGTCTGTGTCATGTATTTGGCGCCATCTCCTGGTGGTCATATGTAACATTGTGCTTCATGTGGATTATCTAATGAGCTTTACATCTGATTATCTTGAGTGTGGGCTTGTTTGAAAGATATTGTATAAGCATTAATGCGGCATATAAGCAACACCAACATATTTCTCAAAGACATACTTAGCTATTACTCACTATACTTTTTGTCTCCAAGTAAAACAAATAGGCTGTTTGTATTCTACTATTGGAGAGCTTTCCAACAACATATGACACATGACTATTTGATGAGTTTGATGTTTTTACTGGTTGCAATAATATCTACAGTATTTCAAATTACACCAATTTTGTATTGGTCAAGACTATAGTTAGAAAAGATTGACAATTATATTTTTTTCTCGCAGAACTATCTGAGCTTAAAGGGCTAAAATATGTAATAGCTTTGAGCTGATAAATTTGTGAACGAGACAACACAGTTACCCTGGTGGTAGCGGTTCTGGCCTGTCCCAAGTGGTTCTCTTCTCAATGTGATCCACGTAGTAAACACGGCCGTTCAGATCTGCTCTCTGTTCCCAACTACACTCACACACACACACACACACACACACACACACAAAACAAAGAGAAAATCCATTAAACATATTACATTAATCCTTACAGGCTGATGATACTGTGTCCGATAATGTTTCTGTGGACTGACCGCTATGGGCTTAATGTAGCCAGTAAATTAGAAATAACATGGTCTGCCGAAGTAACCAGGATCCTGACTTACAATCGTTTTACTAATCTCAGATTTAAAGAGATGGTTGGCGGATTTCAAACATCGCTCGTTGAAAAGACATTTTAAATGCATACGGTTTATCAACTTTAAGCTTTAAGTCTTTGTTTACTGTGTTTATTCTACTAAATGATTGACATACCCTGGTGGAAGAGGGCCGTTACTGATCAGAGCAGCTGTTGGAGGTGTTGGGCTGGCCCGGGGTTCCTGGTTGGACACTGACCCTGTTCCTGACCCCGAGCTCGACCCCTGACTCTCAGTTTGTCCGTTCACACACACCCGTGGGGACGACTCTGGGCTCGGAGCCCTGCTGCCAAGAGTGGGAGTGGATCCGGCAGAGGACGCTAAAATTTAAAACAGAATATTGAGAATTATACATAAAATTTTCTTCACTTCTGTAGCACATTATATCATCCATCAGCCACCCTGCTCTTTAGATATTGGCATATTTAAAAAAAATATGCATTAGGACATTAAATGCAAGGTGAACAATAACTCAATGACAGTCTCTACCTGTGGAGGAAGTAGGTTTATGTGGTGATGGAGGTGGGGGTCGCGGTGGGCATGAGGGTATCAGAGCCACTGCAGATGGAGAGGCTGACCCTGTACTTCCAACTGCATGACCATTGGGCAGTGTCGCATCATCAGTGATGTCACTGGATGGGGAGGAGTCTCGACTAGACCAACAAACAGATGCAAAGCAACTGTAAATGTATGACAACTCCAAACAGTAAAGGGAACACTACAAGCCTACAAGTCTCTCCATTATGCTGACGTTAGATTTGGTCAACTTTACATTTACACTGTTTTTGTAACTCATATATTTTAAATTATTTTTTTTTTTTATAAAAAATTAAATATAAATGTTTATATATTTTTAGAATACTAATATTATGTTATATTATATTATGCAAAAGTAAAATATTGTAAAAAATATTTTAAACATCAGTTTGTGTCATCAACACTGAGTATTTGAACCCATAATGACCAGGAACATTTGCCATTAAACGATCGTTTAAAGTGAAGGTGGAGCTCTTTCCGTTCACATAAAATGTTTACATTTACATTTATACATTTATTTATTTGGCAGATGCTTTTATCCAAAGTGACTTACAGTGCACTTATTACAGGGACAATCCCCGCGGAGCAACCTGGAGTTAAGTGCCTTACTCAAGGACACAATGATGGTGGCTGTGGGGATCAAACCAGCAACCTTCTGCTTACCAGTTCAGTGCTTTAGCCCACTACGCCACCACCACTCCATATAAAATGTTATATTTGTTCATTTATGTGTGTGCACATCAGTGTGCTCGAGAAGTGCTTTACGTGCTCTTCCGGACAGGAGCTGCTCTGGTTGACATATGGAAGTTCAACTGAATGACACACAAATGTGCCGTTGATGACGTTTATATATTTGCTTAATATGCCCTTATTTGGGCATTAAAATGTGATTGTAATTTGAAGTGTATTTGTTAGATCAAATAACTGCAATCAGATGATTATTTACTAATCACATCAGGCTTAAATTGACTCAACCAATGGCGTGAGTTGGGGGCGGGACTATCTGTTTGTTCAATAACGAACGTTTATTTTTGCGATTGCATTTGGTGGCGTAGAAATTACACACTATAAACAGATGTCAATATTATAGGCCAGCATTCCTCTTAATTAAAATGCAAAGCATTTCCCTGGAGAACAAATTTAATAATTATAAAATAAAAATAAATCATAGGAAAGATGCAAACTTTCTGTGCACAAAGAGGTGTTATATTAACCCCGTAAAGCCTGACATATGAAAGAATTGTCAGAAAATAAAACGTTGTTGACATGAAACTGTTTTAATACCAAAATATAAAAAATGTTTATGTATCATAATTGATACATTAGGCTTCAGAGGTAATATTTCCTCCATTTAGTTTCCCATTTGGTGTTTTTACCATTTAGTTTTTCTTCCACAGCATTTAAATATTCATTTTCTGCCACATTAGTAAATTAAATCTCTTTTTCCAGTCCTTTTGACTAAATGTGCATATATTTATATACAGTATATATTATAAGTTTTCCATAATATTCCTTATAATATTTAAACTGTCCGGTTTCTTTTTTCTATAAATATTAAAGGATGTAGAGGAATGTACATCATAAACATTCATATTTTTCTTCGTATTGATTATTCATATCATTTATTTGTCTATTACAGCATGTCATATTTCAAAATTTGTTATATTTTGAAATCTTTGTCCTCTAAAAACAATATTGATTTAAAAAACATTATATTAAATTATAACAAAATTTCAACAGACAAGAACAATAATATTATAAATATAACACTTTGTAAAGTGTCTGTCAGATACATAACAGTAAACAATGGCATATTTAGCCCATTAAGTCTAATGTATCAAATTTAACACACCTAATTTCAACATAGTAATTTATCAACTTAAACATAGTGCTTTGAAACAATGATAGGCTAGTCTTAGAAAGCAAACATTGTCAAAAAATGTCAATAAATGTAATAATAATGTTACCTTGAACTTTTAAAATAAGCTATCATTTATCCCACTTTTTGCGCAATCCGCCACCATTTATTTACTGACCGATTTAAAACATTATAACCATATTTTTTCCCCCAAATAACCACATGATGGTTCCATAAACATGTGACACTTACATACCATAGGTTGTTTGGCTCGTCAGCTTGAACAGAGAGTGAAACAGTATCCCTCAAACATTGTGCATCATATTTGATACACACGACATTATAGGGTTAAAGTAGAAACTGCCAAGAATGGAAATATTTATTATACCTTCCTGCTACGTCTCCATTCTGTTTGGATTCTTCATTTACAACAGCATCTGTGATTAGAGACAATCGTTATAATATAAATAGCATTTAATTACTAAAAATGAACAATTGTAATATTTTGGGATTTGGAGAAGATACTCTACAATACAAAGAGGTACAAACAAAACATTTTCTGTGCTGATAGTGGGCAACATTTTGTCAAATGTAGGGAAGCACGAAATATCAGCCGATTATTATTGGTCGATAACCGATATTGGAATTACCGCTAATATTTTCGCCAATAATTCGGTGAATGAAAGCCAAGCTCATGTTGCTCTGTGTGGATTATTTTAACATCTCTGCCCTTTGTTACGTTGCTTTGGGTCTGGTTTTAATTCGGGATCATCTGCTGTGAGTAACAACAAGCCATTTCCAATATTATGTTTATGTATCATGAGGCAATAAACAAAAACGTGACAAACACATGTATGTACAGTTGAAGTCAGAAGTTTACATACACTTAGGTTAAAGTCATTAAAACTAATTTTTTTAGCCACTCCACAGATTTAATATTAGCACACTAAAGTTTTGGCAAGTCGTTTAGGGCATCAACTTTGTGCATGGCACCATTCCAACAATTGTTTACAGACCGATTTTTTCACTTTTAATTGACTATATCACAATTCAAGTGGGTCAGACGTTTGCATACACTAAGTTAACTGTAACTTTAAACAGATTTGAAAATTCCAGAAAATGATGTCAAGCCTTTAGGCAATTAGCCAATAGGCTTCTGATAGGAGGTGTACTTAATAAGAGGTGTACCTCTGGTTGTATTTTAAGGCCTACCTTCAAACTCAGTGTCTCTTTGCTTGACATCATGCAAAAATCAAAAGAAAATCAAATTGTGGACCTCCACAATCTGGATCATCATTGGGAGCAATTTCCAAATGCCTGAAGGTGCCACGTTCATCTGTACAAACAATAGTATGTAAGTATAAACACCATGTGACCACACAGTCATCATACCGCTCAGGAAGGAGACGCATTCTGTCTCCTAGAGATGAACGTAGTTTGTGTGAAAAGAGCAAATCAATCCCAGAACAACAGCAAAGGACCTTGTGAAGATGCTGGAGGAAACAGGTAGACGAGTATCTAGATCCACAGCAAAACGAGTCCTATATGGACATAACCTGAAAGGCTGCTCAGCAAGATAGAAGCCGCTGCTCCAAAACTGCCATAAAAAAGCCAGATTACAGTTTGCAAGTGCACATGGGGAGAAAGATCTTACTTTTGGAGAAATGTCCTCTGGTCTAATGAAACAAAAATGTAACTGTCTGAACATAATGACCATCGTTGAGTATGTTTGGAGGAAAAAGTGTGAGGCTTGTAAGCCGAAGAACACCATCCCAACAGTGAAGCATGGGGGTGCAGCATCATGTTGTGGGGGTGTTTGCTGCAGGAGGGACTGGTGCACGTCACAAAATAGATGACATCATGAGGAAGGAAAATTATGTGGATATATTGAAGCAACATCTCAAGACATCAGACAGGAAGTTAAAGTTCGGTCACAAATGTGTCTTCCAAATGGACAATGACCCCAAGCATACCCCCAAATTTGTGACAAAATGGCTTAAGGACAAAAAAGTCAAGGTATTGGAGCGGCCATCACAAAGCCCTGACCTCAGTCAGATAGAAAATTTGTTTTTAATTAAATGTCAGGAATTGTGAAAAACTGAGTTTAAATGTATTTGGCTAGGGTGCATGTAAACTTCTGACTTCAACTGTATGTTACTTTGGCCGATCATTTTCGCTTATGTGTGAAATTGCACATAATTACTTAAACAAGCCACAAATCTTGAAATAAGTTTAACTGAGATGGCTAAAAACAGTAGTTTTGAGTGAATCAAATGTGCTTGTATTTTACAAGTTGAGACTTTTGTAACGTTATGACTCATGACTATTCAATCTCAATAATGTTACCTATTCCCATTATGATTGTTGTGTTAACATATCAAAAGTTATACGGTGGAACTGCTAAGGATGAGTGATGTAGTAAGCGTCTGTGAAACACAAATCACCGCTGCGCACTTAGTCTGGCTGTTATCATAAATATTACACCATGAGCACAGCGTTTAGGGTTCGTATTGTGTGTTTTGTTGTTTTAATGTTCGTTACATGCTGTTTATCACCTCATTTTGGTTAAATGCATTATTACCGCTGTTTGAGGTTCATTACTCTCTGTTGGCAAGTCATCAGGATTACCATAAACACTCTTATAAATGGGCACCATACAATTTACACAAGTGTATTGTCATTTATTTCCTCATTCAAATCAGCAAATTTGTTTTATAGGCAAATTTCTGGTTCATGTTATGATGCCAAATGTCAAGCTTTTACATGACACATTTTATTCAAATGAGAAGCTTTTAATGAATTAGCTAGCAGTTAGAGGTTAAAGGATTAAAAATGTAAACTTTTTTAAATATCGGTTATCGGTATCGGCCCAGAAATTCCATATCGGTGCATCCCACATAAAATTGATTAAAACAAAGCTGAGGGTACTATAAAACATATTTGAGCGCAGACAGCAGATAAGCCAAAATATTGGATAAACAAACACACAGGAATAAATTAAAGTCGGCAATGAAATGAAAATTCAAATATTTTCTAAATGCATGTTATTGATCTTATTGTGAATTACTCATCCATGCATACGTTTTTTTATTTTTTTTTACCTCGTAACCTTAATCAAAATGTAATAACTTGATCTTCCGATGAAATGTCAGACTTCTCTATGCAGGACTTCTCCAATCACTCAGTCTGCTTAAATCCCGCCCCTTTCTTATAAATACCACAACCTTGCGTAGAGTTGAACGAAGCGTCAATCACATGTTGGCGAGGTGTATTTTCGTCGGAATTCCTTCAAAACTATCATTCCTTAACCCAAACTTCCTTGGTTACGGGTCAGCTGGCTTGAATTTACTTTTAAAACGAGGAGGAATAACGGAGAATTCGCGGATGAGTTCGAGACATTTCACGCCTGAATTGCTGAGGTGATCACTAATGAATAAAACGCTTCGGATGAATCTGGAGATTATTCATATTTTTGAATGCAGTTACCTTGGGATTCACAGCATAAGAAAGTGTTTTTTCCCCTTTATATTTAGTATATTGTGATTCAAGATGTTAAAATATGGTTATATTTTACTCAGTCATTTTTCAACTTCTACAGCCTCATCGTAAGCAAAGACCGAGATGTGCTCATGTGTTTATGTTGTCATTTTCATCATAAATGTGTTGAGATCGCTGCTCAGTTTCACCGATAACCGGCTCTGAATTAAGCACCATGGTGGTAGGGGTTTGTGTCCACTGCAAACATGTGTTCAGATCTGCCTCTGTCCCACTATGCAATGTCCATATTTTCACAATCCAGTCAACATCCAAATCCCCGCCCTACATTTTTTTCTTGTTCGATAAGCGGTTTCACTCGGAAATCCGTCACAATACAGGAGTAAAGACGGTTGCAACTTCCGTTTCATGCCGACTTTAAAGTTGTCTTTTAATATGTTTGTATGAATAGAAAATAAAAAGAAGTCTCACTGTGTTTTTGTTCCTCTGAAGCGAAACTCTCTGGATCCACCTGCAGTCCATCCAAACACACAGAGAGATCTCCAATGACCTCTGACCTCTCTCTGTCTGACCTCAACTGAATCGTCTGCACAACCTCACAAACTGAAACACACAAGCACACGTGTAACAATGCTTTACACTTCACAATCCTTTTTATCTGTCTTTTGAACAGTATATCTATTGTTTTAGAACTTCTTTTTGTGAAATGTATTGCTGAAACAGTGTATGTTTATGTGTTATCTAATGTGATGATATATTGAAGTGACTGAATACTTTTTGGGTAAGCAAACCGGCTTCTCAAATTAAAATGCAGCGACACAGGAAAAGGAAATTGTCTTCTGGTTCTGAGCTACTCTACCCCTTCGGATTCTAGTCACTCAATCTGCAGTTCTATATTTCACACCAGTGCTGAGCGGGTCACGTGAGTGCCACGTGACCATGACCTCTGAAAAGACTTTTTGTTTGATACAATGAGTCAGTTCACCTGCGTCTATTCATGACAAGGTGACCATTAAAAGCATCACACCCACACACACTAAAGATCACATTCAGAAATCTAAGATGACTCAACTTGGATAATGAGATTCACAAATGGAACAGATGAAAACTCACTCTTCATATTGTTGGCTTTCAGCGTCTCGCTGACTTCTAAAGTTGCCATTCCAAGGAAAATATCCGCTTTAAGTGTCTGATGGCTCCAAACCCGGAAAATTAATTTGCTGAAAGGGGTGACGATCCTACAAAGTATATAAAAATGAGAGATACCACACAAAAATATTATTATTATCAGATTAACGACATAATATGTCTAGCTAAATGAAAGACTAAAAATAAAATAAAAAATAAAGATATATTTCTTTTTATAGAAAAAAAATAAATTAAAATTGTAATATAATTTTATTAAAATGCATTCAGTGTCCAAATTGTTTATATTTATAATATCTAATAATTAAAATAAAAAATATAATTATTTTATTATAAATATATATATATATATATATATATATATATATATATATACACACATACATACAGATTTATTAGGGCTGTCAAACAATTGCAATATTTAATCGCGATTAATCAAATTATTTGTAGTTAATCGCAATAACTTCGCAAACATGAGTGGACAAAATAATCTTCATTCCCCATCAACAACAGAAACAACAGAAAATGAACATAACTCAATTCAAATTATGTACAAAATATGGTAGTTGTAAGTATATTATGACAGGATTTATTCGCTCTTTTTTATGGAGTCTTGACATGTATAACCTTTCCAGGAGCATATAGGAATTAAAAAGTTCTGGTCATGTGACTATTTGCACCACTAATGCAAAAAAGTCTGTCATTTACAATTGACAACTTGGTGCAAAATACATCAAAAACTCCTTCTAGCTGATCCCACAAAAGCTCAATGGGGTTAAGATCCGTAACACTCTTTTCCGATTATCTGTTGTGCAATGTCTGTGTTTCTTTGTCCACTCGAACCCTTTCTTTTTGTTTTTCTGTTTCAAAAGTGTCTTTTTCTTTGCAGTTCTTCCCATAAGAGTCTTCTCTTTACTGTTGTACATGAAACTGGTGTTTAGCGGGTAGAATTCAATGAAGCTGTCAGCGGAGGACATGTGAGGCGTCTATTTCCCAAACTAGAGACTCTGATGTACTTCTCCTCTTGTTTAGTTGCACATCTGGTCTTCCACATCTCTTTCTGTCCTTGTTAGAGACAGTTGTGCTTTGTCTTTGAAGACTGTAGTTACACCTTTATATGAAATCTGCAGTTTTTTGGCAATTTCAAGCATTGTATCGCCTTCATTCCTCAAAACAATGATTGACAGATGAGTTTCTAGAGAAAGCTGTTTCTATTTTGCCACTTTTTCCTAATATTGACCTTAAGACATGCCGGTCTATTGCATACTGTGCAACTCAAAAACAAACACAAATACAATGTTCAGCTTCATTTAACAAACCAAATATCTTTCAACTGTGTTTGATATAATGGCAAGTGATTTTCTAGTATCAAATTAGCAATTTAGCATGATTACTCAAGGATAATGTGTTGGAGTGATGTTGCTGTCTAGATTTGATCAAAAATGACTTTTTTCAATAGTAATGGTGCTGTTTTTTACATCAGTAATGTCCTGACTACACTTTGTGATCAGTTGAATGCCACTTTGGCGAATAAAAGTACCAATTTCCTGCCGAAACAGCAAAATCTGTACATAACTCCAAACTTTTCGCCACAGTGTGTGTGTGTGTGTGTATATATATATATATATATCATGTTTTTTAAAACAAACAGTGCAGGACAGGTTACCCCCAAAGCTTAATACTGATGTTTAAGGGCTTGTAAAAATCACTAATTCTAAGTATGAACAATAGTTATAGTGATGCTTGACTTAGCAAACATCCTCCTTGTTTAAAGCATCTTAATTAGAATATCAGAGGCAAAAACGGATCCTGATTCCTGGATCTACTCTGTAATTCAACAGCGATTTATTTAGTACACATGTTATACTTACACAGTGAGAGATTGCTTCCATTTGGGGCTGTGTGTGTTGGTACATTTCTCCGTCTTCTTGGACTGGCCATCCACACACACCTCCACGTAAGGACTGGGCCTAAACCAGTTCTTCTTATTCTCCCGCAGCTTGGCGGACAGAACTAATGAAGGACAACAATAAAAGTAATCACAGATTTATTAAGAGAAGTGATCAAGTGATCAACAAATCATCACCGTCCAGAGATATATGGTGTCTAAAAGTGCAATTTGAAACATGTATTTGTTGTAATCAACATTATGCTGCAAATGCGGTCAATTGAGTTTGCATTAAACACAGAACATTCCTTTAATATTGAACCAAAAATACGACATTGCAACAATGAATTCCAAAAGTAATCCCAACTTTGCGTACAAAATTACAGGCAACGAATGTGTAGCCTTGCTGTAAAATAAAATGGAAATTGTCTCTATGTGTTCTTGTAAAAAGCTTACCAGTTATCTGTAGTTGAGCCTTCATTATGCTGCCATTAACTGTACTTCATGTGGCTCCAATTAATCTGAAATGCACAAATACACATACAGATAAACATGCATTCTGTGCATGACATATCAAAAATGAATACTCAGATGGGGGTCAAAGTCCACTCAAAGTCAACATGAAATTTGCAACCCACTTTACTTCCATAATCCCTGACGTTTCTGAGTGGTAAGAATAGGACTGGGTAAAAATATGCAGAAAACAAACAAAAAATTATAGAATAAATACAAAATTGCTTGATCTGAGCGAATAGGTGTCATTTTAAATCTTAGAGTCTGGACTTTACGATGCATATAGATGATTCTTAAATAATGGTTTTTAATTTGCTGACAAATAAGAACCGTTTCATTCTCATCATTTGCAAATTTGTGATCACAACAATTATATTCAGAGTTGGTAAAACCATAAAGAAATATGAGATAATGCGATATAGATCGTTGGAAAGGTCTCAATTTGTAGAATGCAATAAGCAAGTTATATTACTCAGAGGTCAAACTGCAGTGAGTTTTAGTGTGTGCAATTTCCACTGACACATAAATATAATGGGGCTTTTCCACGGCACGGTACACCTCGACTCAACTCGACTCTGCTCGCTTTTTTGGGGGTTTTCCACTGTGGATAGTACCAGGTACCTTATCATCTCGATACCATCTCGGTCGAGGTTCCAAGCGAGCCGAGCCGATACTAAATGTGACGTCTTTCAGGAAGTGTCTCAGCTGTTGGCTGCACACGGCTAACACCGGACCTACCAAACAGTGTAGGGAAAAGTAAAAGTGGCTACAGAACCATCAAGGAAAAGTGGAAGATGTTCAACCAAATGGACGCTATCTAGACCGTCGAGCAACGGGAGGGAGAGTTCCCTGAACTCCGCCACGATGGAGGATGGTACGTTTTGTTACGTTAACTCTATACTTTGCTTGAAAGCTTCACTTTATTTAGTTGATCAGCTACTGCAAACTTCTAAAACAACCAGGCCAATTTAACTGTTACACTTGTGTAAAATCACCATCAACAACTGCTTTATGCAGCACAATGAGCTAGCAGCTAACAGCTAACGGTTGTGTTATTGTTTTGGTCAGTAATGTTTGTGTTGTGTTTAAGATGATGTCACGGCAGTAGAGGCTGCGTAACTATGACGATCACCTGTAATCCCGCCCACGTTGAGGCGGCACTAAACTGCAGTGGATATGCAAGCTCAGAAAAGTAAAGCGAGCAGAGTTGAGGTGAGTCAAACCGTAACATGCCGTGGAAAAGTGCCATAATAGACAGGAGTGTCTTTTTATCACGTTTTTCCTTATTAATTCCTGAAACACACATAAAACATAGACAGTGACATAATGTATCTTACAGCAGAATATCCTGATTCAAACAAGCCCAAACACGACATAATATGATGAGTAGATCTTGAAATACTCCTCAAGGAGCGTACGTGGAAAGACGATACACAAAAGGGCAGTCGACACACATTGTGTGTGTGTGTGTGTGTGTGTGTGTGTGTGTGTCACATCCACATACAGTAAGTGTTCATCTAAAGGATTGGGATGCTCATGAACACTTAATATTTCAGTTTTTTTGTATTCTAATCCATTCATTTCAAATGGCCGGTCATTTTTGACCGGGAACACAAGTGTAACAGAGTTAAATAAAAAAAAGAATAGAAAATAAAGAAAGAAAATGGTCCAATTTACTTATTCCAATAGGATTAAGTAAAAAAAAAAAACATTTTTTAAACTTAAGAAAGAAAAAGTTGTCCGTGGTAAAAATGATGGGAACACAACTTAAGGGTTAATACCCTTTAAGTTTTTTTTACAGTCAGTTGTTGATAAAAAAGAGAAAGAAACCTTTAATTCGAATCACACATGGATGTGCTGAAGAAATTACGCATGTCTTCTTTCCTTATATACACTCAGTGGCTGATGCCGCTAGTCTTAAAGAGACAGTACCAATTTTGCATGAATCAATTAAAAATTCTTAGTACATACAAATTTAACAAAAATATAAATGCAACATAATATATGCAATTTCAAGACATTAATTAATGGATAACACTGAATTTGAAAACTTTTCAAAAGCTAAAATGTGACCAATTTGATGCAAAACTAATGATAAAATATAATTGGCAATATTAATATTTTCAAAATGTGCCTAGAAGGTTCCTTTATAATTACATTATTTATTTTATATGCAAGTAAAATGGGCATTGTAACAGAAGTGTACCGATATCGAACCAAAATCGGAATTGAGAATTTGTGAATCGGAATATAATCAAATTGGGAAATCCCAACAACAACCCAGCCCTAATACCGAATATTCAACAACAAAAACAATTAAGAGTGAGGCTTGATTTTATCCATCAGGAATTCATCAGATCTATAGTATAGTACAAATAGATGTGACGTATTAAAATGTGGGCGTTCCAGACCACAGTGGAGCCAGTTCTGAATGCCAGATTGTGGTGGAAAGTAAATAGGTGAAATTTTTTATTCAATGTTGATCTGATCTGACACCAACTGTATTCTGTGTTCTTTTTGCCTTTGACACTACTAAACTGGTCAAGGTAAATCTGATCTCTGATCAGCGTGTTATGAGAAACCCTCTGTGATGTCCTAGTTCTGTCAAAGACACCTACCCACAGCTAATCTCACACACAGGAGAAGTCTCGAATAATCCTTGGCAGATTACAGATGACGTCATTTCAAGGACAGAAGTTTCTTAGGATATCACAGGCTCTCAGTCACTATTGGCAAATATTTATGAAGATTTATCCAGTAGTCATCAGAAGTACAATTGGCCACTTATGGGGCACAACAAATTGATATCTAAATCTTTAAAAAAATTGTTTAATAGTAGTTTTTTAGATTTGGCATGGCAATGTACACTATCATGATGGTAGTACCCTAGTATTCTTTTGAGTACCTTAGATTAGCATGTACACATCATGGTATAAGAGTATGCTAACCATACCAGTACCAAAATATTCTGGTACTACCACCTGATATCATCATTGTACCATGGTACAGCCACAGAACGTTTCAAAATGGCAACAAATAGATGATAAACTCCAGATTAAACGGCACCATTAAAAAAACGCGACTAAAACGCGTTGAAAGCGTCAATGTTTATATTGGAATCGTTCGTGACGTCACGAAGCGCTTCTGACTGACAGTGTCGCAGCTCACAAAACTCAAGTTAGCGAGACGCGAGACGGACATACGAACATAGCCCTCAAAATTGAACTACGGAAAGCGTTTTAGTCGTTTTAGACTATACTGTGTCAAATGTGATCAAGAAACACAGCTGATCAGCTAGCGCGTTATCATTACATGACTGTTTTTCTTCCATATTTGTCCCTCGCGCGCTCGTGTCACTTGTATCTTACCGTTTTACGATCACGGGAAATGTCTGTAGATTTCTGTTTTAACGGGATTTGAGGGATACTTCCCGTCGATTGGTCAAACTTTGCTCCATCTCTCCTCAGTGATCAAAGGTCTGCCGCTAGCCCGGGCTCCATATCAGAGTGACGTCACTGCGCGACCCCGTGACGTAGCGCGACGCAACGTGCGTGCACTCAGGTTACGTTATATATGTTTGTACAGTGTCAGGTGCGTACCGTGTGTGCTATTAAGCCTGTGTCAATACGAAAACACATCCCAACTATTCAAAGAAAAAAAATAGATAGTAGACAGTAAGCGTTAGTCAAATGCAAGATAAGCAGATGAGACGTTTTGACAAAGATTCGCCACCAGAAGACGCTATTTGCAATTGCTATCTGCCTTACCATCACTGCACAGTACTTATTAGTTGTTTGTAAGGGTGATTCTCGGTCAATATCTAGGTAGAGCCTATTTTTTACGTCATATTTTTGTAATTTAATAACATTAAAAGTAGTTTTAAGATTTACGAATTTAAAGTTCATCAATTTCCATCAAATTGAACAGAATAATTACATTTGATTTGAAAATTATTTGATTTAACAAATATGTTTTAATATATTTTATACGTCTAATATATAATATTAAATGAATATTATTAATTTAATAATAACATATCGTTATTAAATTAATACAACTTAAACATTTTATCAGTTTTGTTAAAGATTTTTGATGGATTTTTTTAGATTATTAATTTTGATGGAAATATGTTATGAAATTGAAATGTGTAAATCTTAAAAATAAACTTGAAATTTTAGTGTATAAAACAATATAATAGGCAATAATAAAATATGATATAATATAATATAATACACTCAAAAATATTTTTACAATTTACACATTTCAATTTCATAACATATTTCCATCAAAATGAATAATCTAACAAAATTAAATTAATAACATTTATTGAAAATTGGTATAATATTAAAATGTGTATATATACTAAAAATAGACATATATTTGTGTATAATATAAATGGTTATGATAGGCTATAATATAATATAATATACAGTAATATAATATAATATAATATAATATAATATAATATAATATAATATAATATAATATAATAATATGGAAAAAGATGGTGCCATGGATGGCAGCCTCGGTGTGAAGCTCTCTGATTCATTTGTTGTTGTTTTTTATGTTTGTCCTGTGTTTAGTCATTTTATTCCAATCAGTGCTGAATATTCGGCAGCACATCCCAAACAATCTTTTCCCCAGTATCATTAACTGCTGCCTACATGTATTTGTCAGAAAGCTGGTGATCCATTGATAGATAGAGGTGGGAACAGAGAGTTGGTTTAATATAGTTCAGAGAATATGATCTCTTAAATAAATGAGTGAGGAAAAGGGCTGGATTTCATATTATCAAACTATAGTTTTGGTAAGTTGTTTAGGACATCTACCTTGTGCATGACATGAGTCATTTTTTTCAACAATTGTTTACAGACAGATTGTGTAACTTTTAATTGACTATATCACATTTCCAGTGGGTCAGAAGTTAACTGTGCCTTTAAGTGGCTTTATATTATGTCAAATCTTTAGCCAGTTAGCTTCTGATAGGAGGTGTACTTAATAAGAGGTGTACCTGTGGATGTATTTTAAGGCCTACCTTCAAACTCAGTGTCTCTTTGCTTGACATCATTGGAAAATCAAAAGAAATCAGCCAAGACCTTATAAAAAGGTCTGGATCATTCTTGGGAGCAATTTCCAAACGCCTGAAGGTGCCATGTTCATCTGTACGCAAGTATGAACACCATGTGACCACGCAGCATCATACCGCTCAGGACGGAGACGCATTCTGTCTCCTAGAGATGAACGTAGTTTAGTGCGAAAAGTGCAAATCAATCCCAGAACAACAGCAAAGGACCTTGTGAAGATGCTGGAGGAAACAGGTGGACGAGTATCTAGATCCACAGCAAAACGAGTCCTGTATCAACATAACCTGAAAGGCTGCTCAGCAAGATAGAAGACACTGCTCCAAAACTGCCATAAAAAAGCCAGATTACAGTTTGCAAGTGCACATGGGGACAAAGATCTTACTTTTGGGGAAATGTCCTCTGGTCTGATGAAACACATATTGAACAGTTTGGCCATAATGACCATTGTTATGTTTGGAGGAAAAAGTGTGAGGCTTGTAAGCCGAAGAACACCATCCCAACCGTGAAGCATGGGGGTGGCAGCATCATGTTGTGGGGGTGCTTTGCTGCAGGTGGGACTGGTGCACTTCACAAAATAGATGACATCATGAAGAAGGCAAATGATGTGGATATATTGAAGCAACATCTCAAGACATCAGCCAGGAAGTTAAAGCTCGGTCACAAATGTGTCTTCCAAATGGACAATGACTCCAAGCATACCTGAGTTGTGGAAAAATGGCTTAAAGGGTTACTTCAGGATTTAGCATTAAGCTTTGTATCAGTAGAAAACCAGTAGTATTTTCTAATTACCGAGCTCCCCCCCTCATATCCCCCTGAGACGAGAGATTTATTTATTTTTAGTCTGGAAAAAATCCTCCGATGACGCAAAAATCGTCATTTTGCGTCATCGGAGGATTTTTGGTCCAGAGGCTTAAAACTACAGCCAGTATTCCGCATGTTTTCACCACGCCCATATGGGGCGGGATCTCACTCACAGAATGTGAAGATAGTGTCAGCCATCTTTCTGTAGAAGCTAAGAAAACAGGCTCTTGCTCTGTGTAGAAAGTTTGTATACAAGTAGGCTAATCACGATGGTGGAAGGTAGTTTTGAAGTTGAAATGGCAGAAGGGGATTTCGAAGATCTGTTGCGAGAATCTGATGCTCGCGCTACCTGTACGAGCCGCAATACAGCGATGAACAGAGGCTGGAGCAGCTGCTGTAGCAGGGGAGCAAAACCTGCTTGGCAGGCAGGTGGAAGAGCCCAGCCAGACTGGAGTTGGGGCGGACTGGTGGTGTCAGTGCTCTCGCTGTGCGCCTATGGAAACAGATAGAGTCCTATTGCTGACACACCCTAACCCATACTGGACGAGATCGCTGAATCCGCTGATGAAACTGCACCGATAACATGAGCATGTATAACTGAGCACCCATGTTTTGTACCACACATGGACAGGGGAGTCCTGGAAACTTATTTTAGGATCCCGAAGATAAATTGGAAACGCCAGCCAAAGCCCGCAGGGACAAACGGACGGCTTAGTGTAAAGTGAGTATTTTGTTTGTTTTTCTTTATTGTTACTAAGACGTCATGTACAGAGTTTGGACACACGGAATTATCATAATGTTCTTCCAGTCAGTCAATTTATCAACTAACTCACGATTTATAGAGTCACGATGTATAAAAGCAAGCCTAGTTGTATCATATTTTCAGATACTGCAGCCTGTAACCGGTAGGCGTGGTTTGGGAGTGGCCTCGTAAGGGCAGCAAAGCAAGTGCATTCTGGGAGTTGTTGTCTTTCAGCCACATGAGTAAAAAATACATTTTCTGCCTTTTCTCAGTCTAGAATGCTTCTAATTCAAAAATAATTTCACATTTATACTATATAAATGACCAATTTTAAATACACATTCATCTTCCCAGAGGTGAAGTATCCCTTTAAGGACAACAAAGTCAAGGTATCGGAGTGGCCATCTCAAAGCCCTGACCTCAATCCGATTGAACATTTGTGTGCAGAACTGAAAAAGCATGAGTGAGCAAGGGGGCCTACAAACCTGACTCATTAATTTACTGCTCAGATCCGATTTTTTTTGTTACTGAGCGCAGAATTGTGACGAATGTCAATGTAGATTGACGTATAAGTCGTATGAATTCCAATATGACTGTTCAGACTGAGGTCGCATTGCAAAAAAGCAGACCTGTATCGGATTTAGGACCACACATGGAAGTGGCCCAAATCAGAATCGAAAAGATCAGATTCTATGTGGTTTGTGCTGTTCACACTGTTTTGAAAGGATCAGATCTGAGTCACATATGAGTCCAAAAAATAAATCAGATTTGGGCAACTTTTGCCTGCAGTTCGAACGTAGTTACTCCAGTTCTGTCTGGAGGAATCGGCCAAAATTCCAGCAATTTATTTTGAGAAGCTTGTGGAAGGATCCCCAAAACATTTGACCCAAGTTAAACAATTTAAAGGCAATGCTACCAAATACAACAGTGCATGTAAACGTCTGCCCCACTGGAAATGTGATGAAAGCTGAAATAAATCATTCACTCTTCTATTATTCTGACATTTCACATTCTTAATATAAAGTAGTGATCCTAACTGACCTAAGACAGGGATGTTTTCTACGATTAAATGTCAGGAATTGTGAAAAACTGAGTTTAAATGTTAAATGTGTTTGGCTAAGGTGCATGTAAACTTCTGACTATATATATAGTCTTATTGTGTATTTCTATACTTTCATTTTCTATTCGCTTTTTATTATATTCTATATTTTATTATTATCTCTGTCTTGTTGTTGTGTTTGTGCACTGGAAGCTTCTGTCACCAAGACAAATTCCTTGTTGTATGTGTAAGCATACTTGGCAATAAAGCTCATTATCATTTAATATAATGTCATATACTGTAAATATGGATATAAATCATCGTCAAAGTGCAGATTTGCCCAGGTTAATGTCTCAGTAGTTATGTGAAACATAGCAGCAGGGAAACGCTGCAAAACTAGTGCTGGATTAGATTCGATTTCGAGGAGGCGGGAAAACTAGCAACGTCGTGGAGTCCGATTCATTTAAACGAATCGGTTCAATTTGTTTAATGGACCTGTTTATCATAAACGATTCGCTGATTCGTTTGAGTCACCACTCTGATGCGTTCCACATTACGGATCCGGTTCATTGTAATATGATTGCCGCTGTTATCTCAAATGTTTTGATTAAGGTAATTAAAGTAGGCCTATTTTGCTTGTATTTATTTGAAATCTATCATCCATCCGTCATGAAAAATCATTATGCACTAACTCATGTGATCAATAATGACAGAATAAAAACAGTTATTTGGTGGGAAAGAAAGTTTCAGTGATTCCAGTGATTCTCGAACGCTTTGCGAATCGGTTCGAACGAATCATTCGCAACAATCGGCTCAACGACTCGTGCGCGCGCTCGGCATCATCACCGCTCGCACAGAGAGGACTGCTGCTTTATCGCATTTCTCTTCACACGCTCACACCAGTCTCCGATCTTATCGATCTCACTAAGTGAGAAGTTGGCATATATTGTCTTAAACATTCGTTTAAAGATGTTGGCGTGCACCGAAATGATAACGATGTGTCTCCAGTCGGCGAAGCGCGAGCATCTCCGCTCCAAACAGCAGCAGCAGCATCAGCACCAGATCCAGGATGCGGTTCATGGACTGTCCATCTTTCACGACGTAAGTAACCCATCCGTTCGGTCACCGAGGTCACAGTGCAAACATTCACCTTGAGTCCTACCCATGTTGGAAGCTTCTGTCATTGTCACTACTATAAATATAAAGGACTTAGAGAGAGGTTGGTTATGCACATACAGTAAGATGTGCAGTCTTCAAATTGGTTATTGTGCTATATAAAGCATTAATAAATAGGCACTAAATATTGTACTGAACGTAATGGCTTAATAAGCATATATGTGCATTAGAAAAATAATTTATATATATATATATATATATAGATTGTACTAGGGCTTCATTTAAATACAGTATATTAGCTATATAGTAATATATTAGCAAGTAGAAGCTCTAATATTTAACATATGTTTTAACAATCAAGAACACAGGATTTTGAGTGAATTGTGTCCATCTGTTTTAAATGTATTTATCTGTATTCTAGTGTGAATTATATAATTGTCATTTATGCTTGATCGCTCTTATATGTGCTCATATACACATACAATCTTTTAATAATAACTAATATCTGTGTACTTGTAAAGATTTCTATACTACACATATGAGCGATATTATGTGCACAAATGTGGCTTTTTGATCAGAATTAAAATAAAAATGTAATATCATTATTATGAAATGTATTATTTAGTTGAAAGGGATAATCAGTAATGATGGCACATGTTAATGCATATGCATAGAGACATTGTGTGTCAGGTGCAGCACCTTCAGGGCTTCAGTGTGTAGCCGTGTTTATTCCAGATAAGAAGTTGCAGATGTTTTCTCAGCAGGGTTAAATAAGCCCGCATGAAAGGGGGTCTGACAACATAAGGGATGCGTGCGCGTGTGTGCGTGTGTGTGTGTGTGTGAGAGTGTATATATATGTGTGTGTGCGTGCGTGTGTGTATGTGAGTGTGTGAGTGTATATATATGTGTGTGTGTGTGTGTGTGCGCGTGTGTATGTGAGTGAGTGTATATATATATATGTGTGTGTGCGTGCGTGTGCGTGCGTGTGAGTGTGTGAGTGTATATATATGTGTGTGTGTGTGTGTGTGCGCGCGGGTGTGTGCATGTGCGTGCATGTGTGTGTGCGCGTGCAGGTGTGTGTGTGCGCGTGCATGTGTGTGCGTGTGTGTGCGTGTGTGTGTGTGTGTGCGTGCGTGTGTGTGTGCGTGTGTGTGTGCGTGTGCGTGCGTGTGCGCGTGTGTGTGCGTGTGCGTGTGTGTGCGTGCGTGTGTGCGTGCGTGTGTGTGCGCGCGTGTGCGCGCGTGTGTGTGCGTGCGTGTGTGCGTGCGTGTGTGCGTGCGTGTGTGTGTGCGTGCGTGTGTGTGTGCGTGTGTGTGCGTGCGTGTGTGTGCGCGTGTGTGTGTGCGCGTGTGCGTGTGTGTGCGTGTATGCGCGTGTGTGTGCGTGCGTGCGTGTGTGTGCGCGCGTGTGTGTGCGTGTGCGTGTGTGTGCGCGTGTGTGTGCGTGCGTGTGTGTGTGTGTGTGCGTGTGTGTGCGTGCATGTGTGCGCGCATGTCTTCTGGAATTTTCATGTAAACCTGAAATCAAAATCAACTCTATTGACTGTCTGAAAACATGTTATTCCAAATAAATAATGTTTGTCAGGTCTGGTGGGTAACACCCCCTTTTCACCATCCAATCAAAATACCAATCTATAAAAGCAAATACCATGTTTCACCTGGAAATTCGTCACGTTACTGAAGTAAAATGGATTTGAAAATCACACTTTCATCTTTTAGAAACAGCTTGGGGAAAAGTTGCCTGTCTTTGATCATCACCGGAATTACAGAAGTTGTGCGACAGCTCTGATGGACATCTCGATTCATATTGTTGTTCTGCTTGGAAGGATTCAGTCTGTTCATCCACGGAAGAATATCAGCATTCATTCTGTCATATGTTTTATACTGACATTCCTTAGAGCTTATATGTTAATTCAGCATTTTATTTGAAAAGCCGATTACTTATTTTGGTGCCATTTGCCTAGAAGTACAAAGATGAGTTCAGATCATGTTGAAACATCTCTTATTTATGACTTCATCATCAGGATGTTGAATTATGCATTACATTAAATGTTTCGGAAACTACTACAGCACCTTCTCAAACCAGTTTACCTCTCAATAGGACGCCATCAAAATAGACGTTTACATTGTCTGAAGACAGCGTGAGTGCAAAGTGCCACCACACACACACTGAAACAAATTACAGTAAACATAGCAGAAAAGATATAGTACTTTCTACTTGAAAATATGAAGTAAATTCTACATTAAAATAACGAATGCACTACAAGTACATATTATTGACGATTGTTTGTTATCTTTACAATGTGTCATCATGTATCAATTAGGGCTGGGCAAAAAAAAAAAATTTTTTTTAGATTAATTGTTTTTATTTTTATTTTGTCAATTTGATATCGACTCTCAAAAGCCATAAATCGATCTTTTACTCTATTTTTTTTTTTTTTGTATACGTTTTTGAACCGGTTTGGCCAGTTCACAGTGGACGGAGTTACACGCGTGATATCGAAAACAAGCGATTGACAGAATGTACCGTCGCTCCTAACTGCTGATTACGACAAAAACTCTGATTATTATAGGAAATATAGCTTTTATCACGTGTCGTTTGCCGTCAGGTTAGGGCACGGATTGACTGTGGCTGCCTGAAGCTCCTCTATGCTTCTGTTTGATTTCCTTATTGCAAAAAAAAGGCTGGGCATAGAAATGCATCAGTTCTTCGATTACAAACTCTTCAGAGATGTTTAGTAAGTTCTGTTCTCTGTTTTGTGTAGTTGTGTTGTGTTCTGTCGCTATCGCTGTTTTTACATAAACAAGACGATTTTTCGCTTGAACGCCCCCAATGTCGCGAGGGGTCTGCGTGAACTGTTGCTCTCGTGTCCTATCATGAACACACACACGCAGGAGATCAACAGTGAACATTTACAATAAATAATACATCAGATTTCAGTTTCTCATCAAATCTTATCATATACTTTCATAACAATCATGAGCTCATGAATAATTAATTAGACTTCTGAATGATACTTTTGTGTTCTTTTGAAGCTTGAAGAGGTGGTCACCATAAACGGCCATTGTGACATCACAGAGCACAACATTTATACACAATTTCTCACTTTGTGTTCAGAACAAGAAAGTCATATAGAGTTACAACAACACTGGGGTGAGTAAACAATGACTGAATTGTCATTTTTAGGTGAACTGCCCCTTTAAATCTTAGTTTGTTTAGAGGGATTGTTCAAATCAGCAGTAATAGTGATGCTTGCCTTCACAAACAGATGGACCATCACATTGAGATTTATTAATGAAATGTTCATTTCCCCCAGTGACTTATGACCTATATTGAGAGAAATGAGGAACATGACCTGCTAATGAAAACATATCATTAGTTTAAGAGACACTTTGTCAATAAATTAGACTGTGAACTGTTTCTCACAGGGCGATGGACAGAGGTTGTGTGTGTGTGTGTGTGTGTGTGAGTTCATAATTCGTTCCCTGAGGCTATAATTGCTAATCATCTTCCCCAAGTCTGTATCTTCCAGATTCTCAAAGCTGACAAGAGAAGAGCAAACAGATACTTATTATTCCCTCGGCCCACGTTTGAAGCAGTTGATACTGATACTGAACCGTAGCCATTGAAACAGAGAAAGATCTAGATTAAATAAGATATGCTAACTGTTTACTGAATGCATAATATATAGTGCATAAACAGTTGGCATCATTCCATTGTTGTCACATGACCTTATCACGCTGCAGTTTGGGAATCGGACTACTTTGGTCGTGCTGTAGATTTAATAGAACCGGTTATGCTAGTATGCTAATATGAACGGAGCCCATGACTAAAGTGATATTGTGCTTTGTTAATCAATCGTTTGTTCTTTATCTCTATACTCTCTCTATCTCTCTCTCTCTCTCTTCCTCATTCTTGTGAACGGAGTCAGTAGGACCCTTGTCTCCCCACTGGTTCAACACCTGCCAGAAACCCATTGGAAACAGTCTCACGGCAGGACGCTCAAATGACCTTTAAAGGACATTGTTAATGATGCATTATCCACACTTATCTTTTGGCAATGCGCTTTTGCACATCTGGCTGGCTTTTACAAGCGGTATTAAATAATGTAAAGCTCATATAAAGCTCAACAAATCAACAAATCATGTGACCTGCTCCCTAAAAGGGATTAGTCAGCGTTGGTTTTGATGTTTGAGACTCGGAGCCGAAGGTACTGAGTTTGTGAATCCAATTGATTGTTTTAGTTTCGACCATTTACCTGAAATGTCATTTTAAATTTGTAAGCTAGCTAAACAAAATACAGTATGTGTTGCACACTGTAAAGGGGTTAATGGGAAAGGAGGAGGCGAGAACCGGCTTGACGATATAAATAATAGTTTAATGAAGAACTAAACAAAAAGACGAACACACAAAGGTGTCGGACAGCTGCCCGTAAACGCTCTCTCTCTCTCTCTCTCTGACCCACTGCCGTCTCCAGTCGGCCGTTATCCCTCGCTAAGGCTTGATTAGCCTGATTAGGGGCCGGTTCTGCGGACCCGGACCCGCCCTCCGCCCTGCCACATTCCTCCCTCATTCTCTCAGGCCGGGGAGCCATTCCCTGGGGAGGGGCGTGCCTTCTGCACCTGTCTGCCGGCAGGTCATCTCCGTCTACCTGGATGAGGCATGGGACAAGAGGCGGACGGAACAACCCGCCGCATTTTTTGGTGGACAGTAGGGGTCTCCCCCGCCCCTGGCAGCTGTAACCGCTCCGGGCTGTCCTCAAGGCCGCGGCTGCTCCGTTGGGGTGTACGGTAGTGGCGAGGACTCCACTACGGCGCATCCCTCCTCCTTCCCGTATTTCGGCACCAGTGTAAAGGGATTAATGGAAAGGAAGAGCCGAGAACCGGCTTGACAATATAAATAATAGTTTAATGAAGAACTTAAACAAAAAGACGAACACACAAAGGTGTCGGACAGCTGCCCGTAAACGCTCTCTCTCTGTCATCCTGCAGCTTCCAATCGGCCTTTATCCCTCTCTGAGGCTTGATTAGCCTGATTAGGGGGCGGGGTGTGCGGAGTCACGACCCGGCCCCGCCCTCCGCCCTGCCACACCCATTTTCACATTGCTTGCCTTTAAAGGGATAGTCCAAAAAGCCAAACAATAAAAATGCAATTGAACCCTGTATGACTTTGTTTTCTTGCATGGGACAAAAAAAAGGAGATGTTTAGCAGAATGTTCATGCTGTTCTTTTCTATACAACAAAGCAGATGGCAACCAGTGGCTGTTGAGCTCCATAAAGGACAAAAAAGCAACATAAAAGCACCATTGGCCTGTGTATTCCAGATCTTCCCAAGTCATGCACTGTACAATGTAAGAACAGCAAAATAAAAGTAGTAAACAGCAGGGAAATTACTTACAGTTAGAACGAGTAAGCAAGTAAGAACGAGACTTTAATGAGGATTACGAGTAGAAAATATCTGGGAAATGCTGTTGCCCTTACATATCATTGCAAGGAAGGTGAAACACTGATAACTGATTCACCACAGAGGCTTCAACCTGCGATAACAGCAATTTCTCAGTCATAACGGAGGGTCAGACGGTGTTAAAAGCACTTGAGAAGTACAAAAACAACCGAGGTGCCGACCCCATCCAGGAGTGAAGGGCCGTGTTTGGCCAGCGGATGACTGCACTGTCAACACCTTCAGAATATTAGTAGAATATTCTCATCTCGAGTATCAGATGAGCTGCTGTTGATAACATAGTGACCATTTTCTCCGGTTTGATGATGTACACAGAGAGAAAGTGACATTGAAAAGAGTTTGATTTGATGCATGTATTTTGACATCAACAACAGCGTTTTTTCCCTTTATTTTGTTATCTGATCTATGCACGATTATGTGGTTATTTGTATTTACTATGTGTGTTGTCTGTTTAAATGGAGTGTCAATTCAATCTGTGTTAGTCTGGGAACTGAACATTAGGAGTTGATGACTCATATCAGCTCAAGAGGATGTTCATTAAAGACGTTCAGGCCAAATTATGCCGCATATTGATCACCACTGAGCAATGCTAGCAAGCCTCTGAATGCTGCTCACGTTGATGCACTGCCCATTGACAATTTTTATCATCTTTCTCTCTCTCAACAGATTTTCCGCAGAGCTGACAAAAACGGTGAGTGTGTATTACGTCTTTTAATACGTCAAATTTAGAGTCTATTTCCCTGACATTGTTGCACGGTGGTTCAGAAACGTTCAACCGCAAGCTATATTTCCAATTAGAAACAATATATATGTATTTTTTCTGTCGTTAAGTGGATAGTGATCCATGCTGGCAAGCATGGTTCAAATGTGGTGCATTTTTGGGTGAACTATACCTTTAAATTTAAATTTGCCATTTTTCTTGCCTATGGGTAATCTGGTTACAGAATGACATTAAACCATTTCCTTCACCGTTTTTGGAAATACTGACTGGTGTTTTGGTATTTAAGCTCAGAATGAATAAACCTGCAAGGGATTTGGGCCTCAAAGTGCTCGGAGACCCCCCGGCATGTGCGCGGTTGGCCTGTTGGTTGATTCGTGTCTGAGCCAATGAGTCGGCCTGTGTGTTTATTCTTGAAAGTAACAAGGGAGAGAGAGAACAGAATGATACGCAGTTCAAACAAATCAGAAAGGAGAAGCTGCCACTGGGACACCGCAGTCCTTTCACAGGTCATTACCATTATGCCAAAATGCCAATTATCTTATTACCACTTCAATCATTCTTTCATCAGAGCTGAGGAAAACAGAGTATGAGAAATGGAGTGAATATGAGAGCAAGGTTACTCATATATGATGTGACAGGCACACCATATCTGGTAATGAACTTTGTCACTAAATTGTTTTTATTTAGTTTCGTGAATTGATTAAACCATTAACACTTGGTATTAAACTTAGGTGCATAATTTGTCCTGCACAATTGTGCTACAGACATGATGATACCTCAAATCATGCGGCTTGTTGAGTAGTGTGTGCTTTACTAAGTAACCAGACTTATCTGGTGGACAATAAAATAAAAAGACTTGAGGATGGAATCTTTTGACCTGGGCCAGTAAGCAACCACCTAGCAACCACTCAAAACAATCTAGCAACCACCTATCAATGTCCTCTCAAGCACACAGAATGCCCTAGCAACCACCTAGCAACTACTCAAAACAATCTAGCAACCACTTATCAGTGTCCTCTCAAGCACACAGAATGCCCTAGCAACCACCTAGCAACTACTCAAAACAATCTAGCAACCACTTATCAGTGTCCTCTCAAGCACACAGAATGCCCTAGCAACCACCTAGCAACTACTCAAAACAATCTAGCAACCACTTATCAGTGTCCTCTCAAGCACACAGAATGCCCTAGCAACCACCTAGCAACTACTCAAAACAATATAGCAACCACATATCAATGTCCTCACAAGCACGCAGAATGCCCTAGCAACCACTCAAAACAATCTAGCAACCACCTATCAATGTCCTCTCAAGCACACAGAATGCCCTAGCAACCACTCAAAACAATCTAGCAACCACCTATCAATGTCCTCTCAAGCACACAGAATGCCCTAGCAATCACCTAGCAACTACTCAAAACAATCTAGCAACCACCTATCAGTGTCCTCTCAAGCACACAGAATGCCCTAGCAACCACCTAGCAACTACTCAAAACAATCTAGCAACCACTTATCAGTGTCCTCTCAAGCACACAGAATGCCCTAGCAACCACCTAGCAACTACTCAAAACAATCTAGCAACCACTTATCAATGTCCTCACAAGCACACAGAATGCCCTAGCAACCACCTAGCAACTACTCAAAACAATCTAGCAACCACTTATCAGTGTCCTCTCAAGCACACAGATTGCCCTAGCAACCACCTAGCAACTACTCAAAACAATCTAGCAACCACTTATCAGTGTCCTTCAAGCACACAGAATGCCCTAGCAACCACCTAGCAACTACTCAAAACAATCTAGCAACCACTTATCAATGTCCTCTCAAGCACACAGAATGCCCTAGCAACCACCTAGCAACTACTCAAAACAATCTAGCAACCACCTATCAATGTCCTCTCAAGCACACAGAATGCCCTAGCAACCACCTAGCAACTACTCAAAACAATCTAGCAACCACCTATCAATGTCCTCTCAAGCACACAGAATGCCCTAGCAACCACCTAGAACTCACTAGCAACGTCTTAGCAACCAGCAAGAACGCTCTGGCAACATAGAACACCTTAACAAAGAGCTATGGCCTGGGAACCACCCACAACATCTAGCAACCACTTAGAAAATATTATCAACCACCCAGAACACCCTAGCAAAACATTCAAAAACACTTGTAACCCATTAGCAACTAAACAGAATTGCCCTCACAACCATCCACTACACCTAGCAACACATTAAAAACAATTAGAACAGCTTAGCAACCAAATAGAAATGCCCTGGCAAACACCTACAACACCTAGCAATGACCTATGACAGGCTAGCAACCATGCAGAAAACCTGTCAAAATGCTAAAAATATATTTTTTTAAAAACTCACTAAGAAAACATCAGAAATCAAACAAAACTGCCCTCTCAGCCACTCACACCTAGCAACCACCTAGAGCATGCTATCAGTTACACAGAACACCCTAGAAACACATTAAAAACCAACCAAACATCAATGCCCCGCATCCAACTAGCAACCAACTAGAACAGGCTAGCAACCATGCAGAACACCCTAGCAACATGCTAAAAAAACACTCAGAGCACATTAGCAACCACACAGAATTACCCTCACAACCATTCAGAACTCATAGAAACCTTCTAGAAAACATTATCACAGAACACCCTAACAACACATTAAAAACACTTGGAAAACCTTAGGAACCAAACTGAATGCCATGGAATCCACCTTGCAACCACCAATGCCCTGGCAACCACCCACAACACCTAACAACTTCTTAGAATACATTATCAACCAAACAGAATTGCCCACACAACCACCCACAACACCTAGCAACCACCTAAATCACCTTAGCAACATGCTAAAAAACACTCAGAACACATTAGCAACCAGGCTAGCAACCACTCAGAACACCCTAGCAACATGCCTAAAAAACACTCATAACACATTAGCAACTGAACAGAATTGTGCTCACAACCACCCAAAACACCTAGCAACCACCTAGAACATGCTATCGGCTACACTTACAACACCTTAGCAACCAAACAGCAATGCCCTGGAAACCACCTATACCACCTAGCAACCACCTAGTACAGGCTAGCAACCACAAAGAACACTCTAGCAACACATAAAAAACACTTAGAAAACTGTAGCAACATAACAGCAAAGCCCTGGCAACCACCTACAACACCTAGCAACCACCAAGAACACACTAGAAACATGCTAAAAACACTCAAATGCCTTTGCAACCAAACAACAATGCCCTGGCAACCACCCACAACACCTAGCAACCACCAAGAACACACTAGAAACATGCTAAAAACACTAAAACGTCTTTGCAACCAAACAACAATGCCCTGGCAACCACCCACAACACCTATCAACTTCTTAGAATACATTATCAACCAAACAGAATTGCCCACACAACCACCCACAACACCTAGCAACCACCTAAATCACCTTAGCAACATGCTAAAAAACACTCAGAACACATTAGCAACCAAACGGCAATGCCCTGGAAACTACCTACACCACCTAGCAACTACCTAGGACAGGCTAGCAACCACTCAGAACACATAAGCAACTAAACAGAATTGTGTTCACAACGACCAACAACACCTAGCAACCACCCTAGCGATATGCTAACAAAACACTCAGAACACCTTAACAACCATACTGCAACATAAAGTTGGTGCTGTGGTGTCAAACTAGAGCGCGGTTGCTAAGTAGAACATACAAGTTAAAAAAGAGAGTTTTTGAGTTCAGTGACTTGAAGGAAAATTATTTAAAGATTAAAAGATCAGTTAAATGTGGCCTGCCCTACCTCTCACTAACCTAGTTAACCACTCACTCCCTCAGGCTGCAGATTCTCAGATGATCTGTGAGTTCACCTCACTGTTTCGAGAACCAACTTTTTTGGGTTGTGGTCAGTCAATTTCAACTTTATTAAAATTTCTCACTGAAATTTTTGGACGCATTAAAATCAAGCTTATGACTGAGGAAGGAAACTAGTTTGAAAACAGTAATTATTTCCGCAATTCCTTTTGGTGCCACTAGGGGTGCCAAAATTACACACACACACACACACACACACACACACACACACATTTGAGTCAATGAATTCCGCAACAAAACATTTCAATCTTCTCATTAGGGTTAGTACTAGGAAGGTATTTTTGGTGCAAAACAACTAGTACTTTCACCAACTATACTCTTGCACGACATGTACAGCTTGTTCTGTCATATGGCCTTTATGTTACATAACAGAAGCGCGTCGCCTGAAAGAAGGTCAATTTCATCATGAGCTTCAGCATCTCACTGCTGGCCAATCATATGACAAACAGCACAAATATTGAGATTAATTGAGAATGCTGGGGAACGTGATATCAAAATGCCTAAAAGAGACAACACAGGTTTTGTCTGCCCACGTCGACTGTCTCTTCAGATCAGTTCTTCACTTATTCTGCAAATGTTCTCGCTTTCTGATTGTATATTCATCATTTCGCTATCCTTTAACCTCCTTGTCCTCTTCCCACACTCCTTTGTTCAACTCTTTTGCACAGTTCCAAAATCTAGTGAGCTGCCTACATAAACAGCATTTTAAGGCTTTATAGACCGTCTCCCAACACAAAGACACAAAGTTCCAAAAGGCAATGATATCTAATTTTGGCCAAATGCTATTACCACATCGCATGTAGGCATAATTTGCAGAGAAGGCGATCCTAGAAAGCACTGCAACAAGCTCAGTGAAAAATAAATTCAAGATGGTGGACAAAACAACAGAAATATAAATTTTGGCTGATTAGATGTTCTAACATTTATTTTTATTTTTTTGCATGTTGCTAGGGAGTTTTGGATGGTTGCTAGTGAGCCTTAGGTGTTTGAGGTGTTGTGGGTGGTTTTCAGGGCATTGTTGTTTGGTTGCTAAGTTGTTCTGAATGTTTTTAATGTGTTGTTAGGGTGTTCTAGATGGTTGATAGTTTATTCTAGGTAGTTATAGGTGTTGTAGGTAGTTGCCAGGGCAATGCCGTTTGGTTGCTAATGGGTTATGAGTGCTTTTTAGCATGTTGTTAAAGTGTTCTGTGTAGTTGCTAGCATGCTGCTAAGGTGTTCTGAGTGCTTTTTAGCATGTTGTTAAAGTGTTTTGGGTAGTTGCTATCATGTTGCTAAAGTGTTCTGAGGGCTTTTTTGTATGTTGCTAAAGTGTTCTGGGTGGTTGCTCGCATGTTGCTAAAGTGTTCTGAGGGCTTTTTTGTATGTTGCTAAAGTGTTCTGGGATGTTGCTAGCATGTTGCTAAAGTGTTCTGAATGCTTTTTAGCATGTTGCTAAAGTGTTCTGAATGCTTTTTAGCATGTTGCTAAAGTGTTCTGACTGCTTTTTAGTATGTTGCTAAAGTGTTCTGACTACTTTTTTGCATGTTGCTAAAGTGTTCTGAGTGCTTTTAGCATGTTGCTAAAGTGTTCTGGGTGGTTGCTAGCATGTTGCTAAAGTGTTCTGACCACTTTTATGCATGTTGATTTAGTGTTCTGGGTGGTTGCTAGCATGTTGCTAAAGTGTTCTGAATGCTTTTTAGCATGTTGCTATAGTGTTCTGAATGCTTTTTAGCATGTTGCTAAAGTGTTCTGACTGCTTTTTAGTATGTTGCTAAAGTGTTCTGACTACTTTTTTGCATGTTGCTAAAGTGTTCTGAGTGCTTTTAGCATGTTGCTAAAGTGTTCTGGGTGGTTGCTAGCATGATGCTAAAAGTGTTCTGACTGCTTTTATGCATGATTTAGTGTTCTGGGTGGTTGCTAGCATGATGCTAAAGTGTTCTGACTGCTTTTTAGCATGTAGCTAAAGTGTTCTGGGTTGTTGCTAGCATGTTGCTTAAGTGTTCTGACCGCTTTTATGCATGTTGATTTAGTGTTCTGGGTGGTTGCTAGCATGATGCTAAAGTGTTCTGACTGCTTTTTAGCATATAGCTAAAGTGTTCTGGGTGATTGCTTACATGTCCACCTGTGGTCTGTAATATTAATTGCGCTGTGTCTATCTTTTTGTAAGCAAGAACATTTTTCTAAATCAGTCAATTATGAGGTTACGTTTCAGTTTGAAAAAAATACAATACAAGGCCTGTATTGGCCATGTACGTAGGTAGCAGATAGCGACTAGGTTTTGAAACACAGCTTTGTTCTTTCTTTCTGACTGTATATTCATCATTTTTACCATTCTTTTACATCGTTTTCATCATCTTGTTACCTAATCTGTCTTTATTCACTTTCTATGCATGTCTCCATCTCTCTGGCCGCTCAGACAAACAGACAGATTGGGTAGGGCATCAAAATGTTTGCCTGCTTGAGTCGCATCTGTTGAATCAATCTGACATCGCTGCTGGTCGAGATAACAGTGAAAGAAACATCTCAAGACTAGAGATAATGGAATCCAAGGTCCTGCAAATAGAACAAATTAGTCAGCAAGGATCACTTTGAGTGTAGTGTCAGAAAAGCGCTCTAGAAAAGTAACATTAATTAATTCATTCATTCATTCACTATTACTATTGCACAAACGTTATGGTTAGTTATTTGAACAAACCTCAGCAACTACATAAAATGTGCTAGAAACCACTTGCATAACAACGACTTGACAACAACCCATGAATAATCACATAGCAACACCCTAGCAACCACTCAGTACATTATTTCCCACATAGGAACAAGCTAAATACACTCAGAACACCCAATTTCCCACATAGCTACATGCTAACATACACTCAGAACACCATAGCAAGCACCTAGCAATGCCTCGATAGGGATCCACAACACACAGCAACCAATCTAACACTTAGCAACATGATAAAGTCATTCAGATCACATTAGCAACTGCATAGCAGTGCCTTGAAATGACCCACATCGCAAGAACAATAATAAAAGCAACACCCTAGTAACCACCCAGAACAACCTACTTCCTATATAGCAACATGCTAAATTAACTCAAAACACCCTAGCAACCACTTAGAACACCCTACATAGGAACAAGCTAAATAAACTTAGAACACCTTAGCAACTGCATAGCAATGCTTGACAGTGACCCACAACACACAATCACATAGCAAAACCATAGTGACAATCCTATCATCCACATAGCAACACGTTAAAGACACTATGTACACCTTAGCAACCACATAGCAACATATTGCCAGCGACCCACAACACACAAACACATAGCAAAAACTGAGCAACCATCTGTACCACCCTAACCCTACACTCAGAACACCTTAGCAACCACATAGCAATGCCTTGACTGTCCACACAAACATCCCATAGCAACACCCTAGGAACCACCCAGAACACCCTATTTTTCACATAGCAACATGCTTGATACACTCAGAATTAGGGATGCAAAGGTATCACGGTATACCACTGTTTTAAAACGAGACAGTTATCAAATCAATTTCTAACTTTCTACATCCTCCTGTTTCACTAAACAGTCACTTCATTTTAAAAGCCACACATTGAATTGCACGGCAGATGGAGAAATGTCAAAGCCTGAACCTTTATTTTCACCCGCCAAGCGGCTGAAGTCCGGGGTGTGATACCAGTTTTGGCGAGGAACGCGGTAAATGACATCTCCAAAATGAAAAGTTTACTGCTCATGAGTCCCTCTGGCTACACACATAATCAAGGTATCTTTAGAAAGCTAACACTTGAGATTTTACTATGAAATCTTAAAATTGACTCAATCTGTTACTAACACAGAGATAAAGAAGTGCAAACACAAATGATTATTTTTTTTTTTTTTAAATATGTCACGCTTATTGTGAAATAAATACACAATGTTGTGGGATAGACACATAAAAACACAACAGGCTAAAGCCTTAAGTCTTACCAAGCTGTTTCAAATTTGAAGGTGATACTAGCAAAAATTAGCTTTCTGTAAGCCTTTATCTAAGTGCTTGTCTGATGCATTGAGGATGAGGATTTCATGATGTAAACAATGGATGGTTCTATGGACGTTTATACAAGTTGGCATGTTTTTGGGCAAAGATTTACTGTGGATGACGTGTAATGGACTATTGCAGTCAAAACAGATGGATGGCATCATTGCTGGATCAAAATGTACACTGCTATAACAAAAAAAGTTGCGGACTTCCAGCTTTGTTTTTGAGTTGTCTATTGTGCACTCCTTACTTCAAATAAGAAATCATCATCTGAAAGTCATTTAGATTGACCAGTGCTTTCATCGGAAAGAATCTGCAGCCTTAGATCTTTTAAATGGTGTATTGTTTGAACATATTACTTAATAAAGTGATACTAAACAGATAAGTCCGAAGTATAGTCCGAAGCGACTAATTTATACGTAATTAATGTCGACCAATCAAACACATGCACACCAAAGCACATATGCTTACACTCAAACACATGTGACTCATGACTCAGAACACCATAGCAAGCACCTAGCAATGCCTCGATAGGGATCCACAACACATAGCAACCAATCTAGCACTTAGCAACATGCTAAATAAACTCAGAACACCCTAGCAACCACTCAGTACACCCAATTTCCCACATAGCTACATGCTAACATACACTCAGAACACCATAGCAAGCACCTAGCAATGCCTCGATAGGGATCCACAACACATAGCAACCAATCTAGCACTTAGCAACATGCTAAATAAACTCAGAACACCCTAGCAACCACTCAGTACACCCAATTTCCCACATAGCTACATGCTAACATACACTCAGAACACCATAGCAAGCACCTAGCAATGCCTCGATAGGGATCCACAACACACAGCAACCAATCTAGCACTTAGCAACATGCTAAAGTCATTCAGATCACATTAGCGACTGCATAGCAGTGCCTTGAAATGTCCCACATCTCAAGAACAATAATAAAAGCAACACCCTAGTAACCACCCAGAACAACCTACTTCCCATTTAGCAACATGCTAAATAAACTCAGAACACCCTAGCAACCACTCAGAACACCCAATTTCCAACATAGCTACATGCTAACATACACTCAGAACACCATAGCAAGCACCTAGCAAGGCCTCGATAGGGATCCACAACACACAGCTACCAATCTAGCACTTAGCAACATGCTAAAGTCATTCAGATCACATTAGCAACTGCATAGCAGTGCCTTGAAAGGACCCACATCTCAAGAACAATAATAAAAGCAACACCCTAGTAACCACCCAGAACATCAAGGCATTGCTACAGACTCATGACGTCATGTCCGTAAACAAAGGAAAGAAGTCTGGATGGATGTTTATCTGTTATCCATTTGGCGGAGTTGTTTACCTGCTGTAATGCTTGGAATTGGATACAGTGTGTTGTCTGGTAGGGGTGATGCTTTAATGAATCGAACGTTACTCGTGTGTTTACCGATAGTGATCCATTGCCAGGGGAAGTTACCGTGCATATTTACTAATATGTATGACAATTGTTTCAGTTTATCATTTTAGTCACCGTTTTACTGATTTGACAAAAATTATTAGATTATCAAGATGTTTCTTGTGCTGTTTATATCAGGGGTCGGCAACCTTTTTGACATGGAGTGACATTTTTAACTTTCCTGGTCAACGGCTGTGCCGATGGCAAAAAGAAACAAATGAAACACTGAATGTAGGCCGTCATCCGCGCGGACTGACCAAAGAAAAGTGGGCGTGTTAACTTGGGCGATTAACCGAAAGTGAAGCGCTGCTGGCTTGCACACGCTACACGAGTGTGTTGGGTATCCTGCAGTCTAATGACATTAAAAACATTTCTTTAGCCTCCCATTCAGCTCATGAAAACACGCTGCGTGATCACGAGAAAGATTACATCAAGATGTAGATTGAATGCCAGGGCGTGCCAGCGATTACTCCTCCTGCATTGGTACGCGTGCCATAGGTTGCCGACCCCTGATTTATATCTTGCACTGTTAATACATTGCAGTATCATTTTTATCGTCATATTTACGGCAACAGTATGCTTTAATAAATTAAATTAACAATCTTCGTGATGCATCTTTTTCGTCTCGTCTTCGTTATCGTTGACGAAATCAAAGAACCTTTCGTCAACAAACGTTTTCATCATTGATTTTGTTGACAAGATTAATAATGTAAAAATAATTCTTGCAAAGTCTTGCATTGAACTCGAATCAAAAGCATCACAAGTTTCACCGCTTAAATCGATAATACAGTACAATACAAACATTAATAGTCGATAAAACACAGGCAAAGCTCAAATCACGAGAAACATCCGCCAGAGCAGTTGCGTCGAAACACAATGGACTTATTGTATTCTTCCGCAAATTGCTTGCATTTTTTTATTTTAACCACAGATGTCGCTAGAGAGCTCAAAGTTACGTAGTGCAGCTTTAAACGGCTAACAATTTTAGCAAGGCATTTTAATACCATGATACCGCTGTATTTTTTGTGAAGGTTATCATACCGTAAACATTTCATACCGAAACAGCCCTACTCAGAATACCTTAGCAACAGCATAGCAACGCCTTGACAGCAAGCCACGACACGCGAACAATCACAAAGCAACACTCCAGCAACCATCCCAAATACCCTATCTCCCACATAGCAACATGCTCAATACACTCATAACACCTTAGCAACCACAAAGCAACACCTTGGCAACCAAGTAAAATTGCATACAACTGAAAACATAATATCATCACTGAATGTCAGAATTAATGCCCACAAATTCTGAGCAATATTGTGTCTCATTAACCAGTCCTAACGACATTAAAGTGGTAATGTTCAATCATTCCTTTCAGATTGTATTGCAGTTCTCAAGGCAGAGCCACCAAATGAGCCGGAGGATTCAAGGCTATGGTGTTGAAATGAAGTATCACCTTGGCGACTCTAAAAGAAGCCAGATGGTGTCCTATGCATTTCAAATCCAACTTTGCTCCTCTTCCCTTTTGGGTTTCCTTTTGAACGGCGCACAGCAAAGCTGTTTCTTGAACACAGTAGTGGAGCATTCAATTGTATCATTATCTACAAAGGAAGGATAAAGTGCCTGTTTCAAACTGTGTTTTTAACCAGTGAATGTCAGGCGATACTGTGGAATGTGGAATTTAAATTGTAACATTCCATTATTGGTTGTTGTAGACAATGTTTGCTCACTGAAAAGTTCATATGCATGAATTAATAATTCTGGATCCAAACTACTCATCAGCTATTTACATTTTTTTCCATTGGACATTCATTCATTTTTCCACACTTGCGGTTTTCAATTTCTATAAATAGTTTTATATTTTAGTGCCATATACTGTATTTATTTAAACGGTTTTGTATGTACGTCAAAATATTAATAACTACAGTCTTGACCAACACAATATAGGTCTCGTTTTAAAGCTTAGGAGCTCTAATGTCCAATACATGCAGGCACTGTGACCAAAACTGAACAGTGTGCCGTTTTGATAATTTATAAACAAAATTGCACTTAACGTATTATTGTAATTAGTAAAACTAAATTATATTAAAATCATCAAATATCCATGTGTCATATGTTGTTGGAAAGCTCTCAAAGAGTTGAATACAACCAGCCATTTTGTTTTACTGAGACAAAAAGATAGCGAGTAATAGCTAAGAATATATCTTTGTCAATTATGTTGGTACATGATAAGTATGTCGGAACATAAAATAACACGTGCCATTACATAATGGAGGTGATTATCTTCCAAACGTGTCCACACACAAGGTAATCAGATGTATTGATCATTAGATAATCCACATGAAGCACAATGTTACATATAACCACCAGGAGATGGCGCCAAATACATGACACAGACTCAATGATGACTCAAATGACACAGAATGAAACTCTCATTCCTAATATCATGTCTGCATGCTATGCAAACCTTTAGTCATTGTTGTGTTTGCATGTGTAATTAGTTCTTATGTACAATTATTATCTTTTATTTGTTTGGAGAGACTTTTGGACACGTGGAAATGTTTTTGGAGACTATGGTAAATAATTTTAATAATACTATAACTTTTGATTGCTTTGTCACATCGACAAACAAAAAAAATTCTCAGATGCAAAACATCAGTTTTTCGGAGACACCTTATTCACACCCAGAGATGTATAATGCCAGATCAGAAAAATAAGAACAAAAGCAAATTTGTGGCTCAATTATTTTTTTTCAGCAGTTTCTTAGGCTGAGAGTCTCAGAATGTGTCATAATCTATATCATTAACATTTTTTTTAAGTTTTCTTTACAATGATACCAAACACTTGACCCTCCTTATTTGTATTTTTTACCAGTTTTAAGCCTTTCATTTTGGGTATGGAAATCTTTAAAACACTTTCAGAGCTTAAAGGGTAAACATCCTTTGTTGACATGATTAAATGGAGAGCAAATTGAGACGTTAGCTGAAGTCTTCTGCATCTCAAATGAAGAGAACAACAATCCGGTAATCTCACATGTGTCCCCTCTAGAGTTTAAACGAGATCTCAACAATGACTCAAAGTATGCTCAGATTTGCCAAGATCCAACGTCTGTAATGAAATGTCAGAGGTTTCAATATGAACTAAAAACATCTTATTAAATTCATCCAAAAGCAAATGATGTGAGCTTTGCTATCCACATTCATTGTAAAGCTCTAGACTCTTATTGCATTTCAACAATTGATTCATATGTCTATTTTTAGGAGAAACATCAGAGACAAAGTTGATCTTCAATCAGACTGAGAACTCCACTGAGTTACAGAACCAATTTCTAATATTTCTCTAAATGTTTTTCTTTCTATCATGTCAGACCTCCATTTCACACCTGGTGGGTGTTTAAGCCTCAAACCCACACTGGGCCATTATTTTGGACCCTTATAGTGCAGGACAGAAGTAGATGGAGAAAAGTATAGACTGCTGGGTTCGTCCTTGGTGAACATTTTGCCACTTTTGATAGTTTAACTCTTGAGATTTGTACTATTCTTAAAGAAAAGTCACCAGTTAAATAACTCTGGTATCATGAATTTGTTACAGTAATTTTACCATAGTTTTTGTACACTCAAAGCAAGCGTAAAACAGCAACAGCAATATAATATAAAACATAGCAACCTCCGAGACCAGGGAGAAAACGTGTTCACATAATAGTGATGAGCATGATTCAGAGGTTGCATTTTCCCGCTAAAATCAAATTTTTACTCCACTGATGGTTAGCTTTAGGGTTTGGGTTAAGGGTTAGAGTTAAAGGAATATTCCGGGTTCGATACAAGTTAAGCTCAGTCGACAGCATTTGTGGAAAAATGTTGATTATCAAAGTTATAGCCAATTTTGCAACTTTGTTGGCATAAACGACTGTAAAAATGACGATTTAAACAACTTTACAGCTCAAATAATACATGAGTTTTAACAGAAGAATTAATGTAAGTGCTTTTATACAATTATAAGCTTCAAAATTCTGTTTCAGAAACCCTCCAAAAATTGACCCCATTGACTGTAGACTATATAACCGGCTTTACAACTCTCTTTTGGCACCCCTCTGTGGACTTTTCACCCATGTCCATATGTTCAACAACACTTCCAGCTTTGGCCACTGGAGGCAGCGAGTCAAATTTCGGTAAACACAGAGCGATTTCAGCTAAAGAACTAAGAAGGCCTACTGTCGCCGAATTCACAATGTGATCAGTCTGAAAACTGAGAATGATGTACTAGAGTCAAATTGCACATTAGTTTGCAACTAAATAAACCCTTGCGTTAGAGTAAATAATTGTCCCCCGAGAGCCGAATCCATCCTCTCTAGTTTAACCACATGAGCATTACTATCTATCTATCTGAAGCAAACTAAAGCTCTTACTGTCCTGTGGATTTCATGCAGTATAAATGTACTTGACCTAGAACTGTCAAGTGGATGACAAATGTACTAAGAAGCAAACAGCTACAGTTGCAAGAAAAAGTATGTGAACCCTTTGGAATTAGCTGACTTTCTGTAATAATTGGTAATAATATGTGATCTCATCTTCATGAAAGTAACAAGTATAGACAAACACAACGTGCTTAAGCTAACAACACGCAAACAGTTATAATCTTTCACATCTTTACTGAACACATCCCATTAAACATGGGTTTAATATCTGGTCGATCCTCCTTTGGCAGTAATAACCTCAATCAAGTGTTTCCGGTAGCTGCGGATTAGACCTGCACAACATTCTTCCTTACAGAACTGCTTCAGCTCAGACATATTCTTAGGATGTCTGGTGTGAACGGGTCTTTTGTGGTCATTCCACAGCATCTCTATTGGGTGAAGGTCTGAACTCTGACTGGGACACTCCAAAAGGTGGATTGTCTTTTTTTTAAGTCATTCAGTGGTGGATTTACTTTGATGTTTAGGGTCATTGTCCTGCTGCATCACTCAACCTCTACTGAGCTTCAGTTGTCACACAGTCACCCTGACATTATCCTGTAGGATATCTTGATAAACTTGATGATGGCAAGCGGTCCAGGCCCGAAGAAGCTCCAAATCATGATGCTCCCTTCACCGTACTTCACCGTTGGTATGATGTTTTCATGTTGGTATGCGGTGCCCTTTTTATACCATACATAATGCTGTGTGTTCTTCCCAAACAATTCAACCTTCCCCAAAACATTCCCAGTAGCGTTGTGGAGTGTCAAGGTGGTGTTTGGCAAACTTCAGACATGCAGCAATGTTTTTGTTGGAAAGCTGCAGCTTCCTTCATGATGTGCTTCCATGAACACCATACCTGTTTAATGTTTTCTGTATAGTAGACTCATGAACAGAGATGATAACCAGTTCCAATAATTCCTTAAAAGTCTTTATCTGTCACTCTAGAGTTCTTGTTTACCTCATTGAGCATTCTGTGCAGTGTCCTTTGAGTCATCTTGACTGGACGGCCACTTCTAGTGAGAGTACCTATAGTACTAAATCATCTCCGTTTATAGACAGTTTGTCTAACTGTGGACAGATGAATATCTAACGGCCACTTCTAGTGAGAGTACCTATAGTACTAAATCATCTCCATTTATAGACAGTTTGTCTAACTGTGGACAGATGAATATCTAACGGCCACTTCTAGAGAGAGTACCTATAGTACTAAATCATCTCCATTTATAGACAGTGTGTCTAACTGTAGACAGATGAATATCTAATGGACACTTCTAGTGAGAGTACCTATAGTACTAAATCATCTCCATTTATAGTCAGTTTGTCTAACTGTGGACAGATGAATATCTAACGGCCAATTCTAGTGAGAGTACCTATAGTACTAAATCATCTCCATTTATAGTCAGTTTGTCTAACTGTGGACAGATGAATATCTAACGGCCAATTCTAGTGAGAGTACCTATAGTACTAAATCATCTCCATTTATAGTCAGTTTGTCTAACTGTGGACAGATGAATATCTAACAGCCACTTCTAGTGAGAGTACCTATAGTACTAAATCATCTCCATTTATAGTCAGTTTGTCTAACTGTGGACAGATGAATATCTAACGGCCACTTCTAGTGAGAGTACCTATAGTACTAAATCATCTCCATTTATAGACAGTTTCTCTAACTGTGGACAGATGAATATCTAACGGCCACTTCTAGTGAGAGTACCTATAGTACTAAACCATCTCCATTTATAGACAGTTTCTCTAACTGTGGACAGATGAATATCTAACGGCCACTTCTAGTGAGAGTACCTATAGTACTAAATCATCTCCATTTATAGACAGTTTGTCTAACTGTGGACAGATGAATATCTAACGGCCACTTCTAGTGAGAGTACCTATAGCACTAAATCATCTCCATTTATAGACAGTTTGTCTAACTGTGGACAGATGAATATCTAACGGCCACTTCTAGTGAGAGTACCTATAGTACTAAATCATCTCCATTTATAGACAGTTTGTCTAACTGTGGACAGATGAATATCTAACGGCCACTTCTAGTGAGAGTACCTATAGTACTAAATCATCTCCATTTATAGACAGTTTGTCTAACTGTGGACAGATGAATATCTAACGGCCACTTCTAGTGAGAGTACCTATAGCACTAAATCATCTCCATTTATAGACAGTTTCTCTAACTGTGGACAGATGAATATCTAACGGCCACTTCTAGTGAGAGTACCTATAGTACTAAATCATCTCCATTTATAGACAGTTTGTCTAACTGTGGACAGATGTATATCTAACGGCCACTTCTAGTGAGAGTACCTATAGTACTAAATCATCTCCATTTATAGACAGTTTGTCTAACTGTGGACAGATGAATATCTAACGGCCACTTCTAGTGAGAGTACCTATAGTACTAAATCATCTCCAATTATAGTCAGTTTGTCTAATTGTGGACAGACTCTTAGAAATAACTTTGTAACCCTTTCCAGCTTATGCAAAGCAACAATTCTTGATTGTAGGTCTTTTGAGATCTCTTCTTGCTAGTCATGTTTCACATCTTCATATGCCAATTGTGAATTAGGGCTAGGCGATATGTAAAATATATTTTTGTGATTATTGCCTTAAAAATATTGCAATATCCAATTACATATTGTAATTGATGTAATTGGAGAATTGCTTTATTTATTTTGCTTTAAAAATGTCATTAATTTATTGAAATGCGAAAAACATAAACAAGACATTTCTAAATTCAAATAGCACTTTAAACTAAACGAAAAAAGCAATAAAACAACGAAATGATCAAAAAAATCTTATTTAACCACCTCCCCAAATCCAAACATTTACCATCTCCAACGACTCCATTTGGATCACTGAATCCGCAATGCATGCCAACCGTGAGGAAATAAAGCGAATTAAACTCACAGCACATCCCGAGATATCAGCATTCAGACGACATCACCAGCCTGTTGCAGGTAGATGAGCAAAATTACCCATGCATGAAATACATTTGGACGAGGAACTTGCGAACTGAATTCGGCCTTGTCGCATTTTGCCACTGTTTAATATATGTGGTGACTTCCCAGATCCATGGTTGTCAGTCACCATCTGTTTGCAATCGGCTTCGGGATCTTTGTAAGACATCGTCGATATCCGATTACATCATCCTATCACCTAGCCCAATTATGAATAGCAAACAAATTTTTTTTAGTGCTTTTTATAAGTGAAAGTATCTTTAACCTCTACACAATCTAGTTTCATGAATTGGATGCCAGGTTTGCCAACTCCTCACTATAATTAGATTTTGTTGACTTTAGCCTAGGGGTTCACTTACTTTTTCCCACTTGTTCCATTATTATAATGGGAGTGACTGATTTGGTACACTCTGAGCTTATTGCAATGCATTCTCAAAATCGTTGCTTGCAGTCATCTTTCACCTAGAAATTCCCATTTGTAAATACAACTTCCCTTGGTCGCTCGTGTGCTCGGAACTGGTAATATAATATTTCCGGCTCCACTTGAAGGCTGCAGAACTGTCTAACTTTGCACGCTCCATTATTCCTTTGAAGAAGTACATAATCAAGGTACTACTCTTCTTCACAACTTACGCTAATAACACTGCAAAATGGCGTAGAGTAGTATGGAAGTATGTGATTTGGTACGCAGTATCTTAGGAGGCACCACAATACATTTTGGAACAAGCTTCATGTCTGGAAAAGTGCACAAATGTGGCACGGGGACTGCAAAAGTTCAACACACTCATTGTTTCTTTTAGGGCTGAAAGCGCTTATGTTTCTTTGAAGATAAGCAGATTTCTGGCTGACACAGACCAATATTTTCCACCCTGTTTTTCTTCTCGAAAGCATCATTGGCAGTTTGTTCCACCATTAATTTACTCTGCTGCTTCTTGGCTCTGAACCAAAGCTGAGGTCGTGATCAGTGAAGCAGCCTGCAGATGGCCGTAAAATTTGCTGTTTAATTAATTTATCCGAATCAAGAGAATTTGGACGGCGTTCTAACACTTTAAAAGATTAAACCCATATCACGTAGTAGTGAAATTGCAGATTTGTGGGTCAAATGGTTATTTGAAGAAACCTTGCGAAGTTTTGTATGAATTATTTATATAAATATACATTTTTGAAGAAAATACACGTGTCGCTTGTTCGTACAAAAATCGCAGCTATGATGTTAAGTTGTTGTGGGCTGTTGCCATGGTGTTCTTATTTGGTTGTTATGATGTTTTGAGCCATGCTTTGAACAATTAAATAAATAAATACTTAAATGAACAATACTTTTACAGCACTTCATAATCTTGGTAAATATGAATTGCGACATATACGAAAACATTTGCAAAAGTTTAAGTAGTATGCATTAGCATTAGTTCATGCATTATGAAACAACACGAATTAACAATGAAGAATAGCGTAATAAATGCTATAAAAACACATTGTTAGTTATTACATCTAGTGCATTTACTAATGTTAAAAAATTAGTTCACCCAAAATTGAAAATTCAGTCATTGTTTACTCACCCCTTATATTGCTGTATGACTTTCTTTCTTTTTCTTAATATAAAGGGAGACATTGTGCATCAATGTTGTTTTCAGTGATGTCACTGAAACTTCGGTACCGAGTCGGTACTAAAATAAAAAAGATGTAACGATACCAGTGATTCTACAGTACAGTACAGAACACCCATTGATTTTTGGGGGGTTACCCAAAACAAGTAATAAACAAAACAAGCAAGTACAACCAACCCACCCACCAAACTTATACCATGATCAATGGATATGGATCTGGTTTAGCTCATCTCCCAGCCTAACCAACTGAAAATGGCCCCAAATCCCTTTAAAACCAGCAAACCAGACCAACCTGGGCTGTGTTTCCCAAAAGCATTGCATGCTTAAGTTGATCACAGAGACCAATGGCGCCGATGGCTTCTACGATCGACTTAGATTTACGATGCTTTTAGGGAACGCAGCCCTGACCAGCTTTGTATTCCTCTCCCAACGTTGTCAGTATTTCAATTATAGTGCAAAAAAGATTTGTTGCCAATACTAATGTCATCTTTTCTCTCATATCTTGTTGTAGATGACGGTAAGCTGTCTTTTGAGGAGTTTAAAGCTTACTTTGCCGATGGGATACTCACAACAGACGAGCTTCGGGAGCTGTTCTACTCTATCGATGGACGACAGACAAAGTACATCATCCCTCAAACATCACAAACACACAATTTAGCCTGTGTGTGTAGCCGACCTGCATCCTACACAACTGCACATTTTGATTTAATTCCTTAATTAGTCGCCTTTCAGAGGGGCATGATTACCATATTGCACCACACGCGGTGGCTTTTTGAGTCATCTACACGGAAAATGAATAAGCCAAACGTTCACACGCAGGAGGATCAAAGTATTACCCAAGGTGGCATGTGTGATTCAAAGCATGAAAATTGTGTTCCAGGAAGCCGAGGCATTGACTGAACAAAGCAGCAAATTCGACTGCACAAAAGAGCTGCTTTGCAGCTCTGCATCACACACACAAACACACACACACACACACACACACACACACACACACACACACAGATCCTAACTCAAAACACTTTGAGCTGAAAGGATAGAATAGTTGTGCAATCAGTGACAGGCCACTGAGAAATAACTGTATTCATAAGTGTGTCGTAAACGAGCCTAAAAATAAGGCTCTGCTCTTTGCATCGTATGCATTTGTCCCAGTAATAAGTGCGCTGTAAGTCACTCTGGATACAAGTGTCTGCCAAATGCATAAATGTAAATCTTACTTTTACCCTTAAAGGCGCTGGGTACTATTTTCGTGACTGCACTAAGTGTGTGTGTTCCTCAGAAATAGGTAATTGCACTAAGCTGTTTCAAAAGCTTGTCTGGTTTCAGCGCAAAGTCTAAACTCAGTTCCTGCATTTGCAGTTTGGAGATTCCACCAGCAGGTGGTGATAAAGTTCAGGTCCAAACTCTGAAAATAGAGTGAAACGTCAAATTATGTCCCTGACAATCACTAACTACATTTCCATCCAAGGATTTTTTTGCATCATCAAAATAAAGTCGATGGAACCGCTACAATGTCACAAGTGTCGACATAATATATTTCCGTTCAACTCAAGTGCATAAACTCTATGTCACATCAAATGTCGCGAAAAACTGGTTTGGAAACACCTTTTGTTGATAAAATTGGCATTAACGCAAAAATTTGGTGTCATGACAGAGTTTGCCCCAATCGTTAGCCTGTGTTACCATGACGACAGTATCCAAAGCCAATTTATTGTATGTGATTATGGATTGATCTTTACGGCTTATAGAGCCGATCTGTAAACACAAGTCAAGTCAAGTGGTTTTTATTGTCGTTTCGACCATATACAGATAGTACAGTACACAGCGAAATGGGACAACGTTCCTCCAGGACCATGTGCTACATAAAACAACACAGGACAAACACAGAACCACATGAGTCTACACAGACTAGATAACAAACCTATATAAAGTGCAACTCAGGACATGTGTGTGTGTGTGTGTGTGTGTGTCAGTCCAGTCTCTGAGTATTGAGGAGTCTGATGGCTTGGGGGAAGAAGCTGTTACACAGTCTGGCCGTGAGGGCCCGAATGCTGCGGTACCTCTTGCCAGATGGCAGGAGGGTGAAGAGTTTGTGTGAGGGGTGTGTGGGGTCATCCACAATGCTGGTGGCTTTGCGGATGCAGTGTTTTATGTAAATGTCTTTGATGGAGGGAAGAGAGACCCCGATGATCTTCTCAGCTGTCCTCACTATCCTCTGCAGGGCTTTTTACGGTGCAATTCCCAAACCAGGCAGTGATGCAGCTGCTCAGGATGCTCTCAATAGTCCCTCTATAGAATGTAGTGAGGATGGGGGGTGGGAGATGTGCTTTCCTCAGCCTTCGAAGAAAGTAGAGACACTGCTGGGCTTTCTTGGTAACACAGCTGGTGTTGAGGGACCAGGTGAGATTCTCCGCCAGGTGAACACCAAGGAATTTGGTGCTCTTGACGATCTCCACAGAGGAGCCGTCGATGTTCAGCGGAGAGTGGTCACTCTGTGCTCTCCTAAAGTCAACAACCATCTCTTTTGTTTTGTCGACATTCAGGGACAGGTTGTTGGCTCTACACCAGTCCGTTAGCCACTGCACCTCCTCTCTGTATGCTAACTCATCGTTCTTGCTGATGAGACCCACCACGGTCGTGTCATCGGCGAACTTGATGATGTGGTTCGAGCGGTGCATTGCTGCACAGTCGTGAGTCAACAGCGTGAACAGCAGTGGACTGAGCACACACCCCTGGGGTGCCCCAGTGCTCAGTGTGGTGGTGGTGGAGGTGCTGTTCCCGATCCGGACTGACTGAGGGGTCTCCCAGACAGGAAGTCCAGGATCCAGTTGCAGAGGGAGGTGTCCAGGCCCAGCAGGTCCTGGGGAATGATTGTGTTGAATGCTGAGCTGAAGTCTATGAACAGCATTCGAACGTATGAGTCCTTTTTATCTAGGTGCGTGAGGGCCAGATGGAGGATGGCGTCGTCTGTTGAACGGTTTGGACGATACACGAACTGCAGTGGGTCTAGTGAGGGGGGGGCAGCTGGGTCTTAATGTGCCTCATGACGAGCCTCTCGAAGCACTTCATGATGATGGGTGTGAGTGCGACGGGACGGTAGTCATTGAGGCAGGACACTGAAGACTTCTTTGGCATGTGATTTTGTTTGACCACTTCATCATTTTGTTGAAATAGAAATTTTTTTGGTAATTTTTTTTTTCGTTTTTCAATAAATTACAATTTTTTTTCTAAATCAGAATCGACCGGTAGAAGTGAAGTGCATGCAAAAATCTCTCGATCCACAGTCTAACCTGGAAGGCCGATACAATCACTGTTAATACTAGCCATGATTTGTGTGTCAGTAGACGAAAATAATTAATAATAGCCAATTGCCAATTTAATGAACCCCAATTTCCATGCATATAAAAGGAGCATGAAAGAGTCATAGAAAATGCCTGATGCAGTTAATGCACAAACGAACGTAAGTCCATATTTCTATTTGTCTAATTCAATGCATAAGGTCCATTTACAGGACCTTGCATGTCTTACAGGACATGACTTTTTTTCTCTTGCATGACTTTTACAGGACCTTAATGTGCATGTCTTTGTTTATATCTCTGATTGATATTTGGCAAGGAATGGACTATATAAAGAGACCCAGATGGTGGAATAACCTCAGAATTAAATAGTTCTCGACCCAGGCCATTAGCACTTTCACCAAACCCACTTGCGCCTAGACTTAGCGCATGCTTGCACGAAAATACCAAAACTTTACGGCCATGCCCACTGACTTTGCATGTATGACTTAAAGCTTAGCACTTAGCGCTAGCGCTCTACAAACAGGGCCCACTATGTAAGAATAAAGTGTATTATTATTATTAGTAGTAGTAGTAGTATTGTAATAATATGTAAGTAAAAGGGGTTGCAAACATTGTTTCATTCCTCCTTTAAAATGGCCTATTCCGTAAATTCATGCACAAAATCAAGTTAAATTCAAATGAAGTTTTATAGTATATGCAAAGTGGTGTTATTAAACCTCAGTTTTGACAACCTGTAGTTTTTCCATCATTGCCCAATTCATTATCCCGTCCCTTTTCAGCTTTTCGCAGAAATATTAAAAGTCCATTAATGCTATCTGGGAGCACTCAAGGCAATTAGAGCCCGAGAGTCTGTTTTATTTAATAATTGTTTTTTTGACTGTGACGGCGAGTCAATGTCACAAGAATCACTGAGGACACTTTTAGATACGTTTCTGTCTGCATAATAACATGAATATGGAAATTAGCATAAAAATGCACAATCAAATCGATGCGGGATGGTGTGAATTTCCAGGCTTTATTCTGTGGCATGTTGTCTCTATACTAGTAACTGTACTGGCAACAAATGGGTCTTAAGTACATGTTTGACATTTATACACAAGATAATGTGTATGCAAGACTTAACAATTCTCTAATGGGGTAATTTAGATACTAGAGATACGCAGCAAACACGTTCCTTTTACGTTAGCATATGGTTTCCTTTCGGATATTTAATTTTTTTGGAACCAATTCCCAAAAACGTTAACAGAACGTTCTCTGATGTATAAACTAACGTTACCAGAATGTTGCAGGGAGGTTTTTCTGGCAACCTAAAAGTAACGTATGCAAAACGTTTTCTAATGGTTATTTTTAGGTTTTATTTTTTATAACCATAAACTAACGTTACCAGAATGTTGCAGGGACGTTTTTCTGGCAACCTAAAAGTAACTTATGCTGAACGTTTTCTAATGGTTATTTTTAGGTTTTATATTTTATAACCATAAACTAACGTTACAAGAATGTTGCAGGGACGTTTTTCTGGCAACCTAAAAGTAACTTATGCTGAACGTTTTCTAATGGTTATTTTTAGGTTTAATATTTTATAACCATAAACTAACGTTACCAGAATGTTGCAGGGACGTTTTTCTGGCAACCTAAAAGTAACTTATGCTGAATGTTTTCTAATGGTTATTTTTAGGTTTTATTTTTTATAACCATAAACTAACGTTACCAGAATGTTGCAGGGACGTTTTTCTGGCAACCTAAAAGTAACTTATACAAAACTTTTTCTAATGGTTATTTTTAGGTTTTATATTTTATAACCATAAACTAACGTTACAAGAATGTTGCAGGGACGTTTTTCTGGCAACCTAAAAGTAACTTATGCTGAACGTTTTCTAATGGTTATTTTTAGGTTTTATTTTTATAACAATAAACTAACGTTACAAGAACGTTGTAGGGACGTTTTTCTGGCAACCTAAAAAGAACTTATGCTGAACGTTTTCTAATGGTTATTTTTAGGTTTTATATTTTATAACCATAAACTAACGTTACAAGAATGTTGCAGGGAGGTTTTTCTGACAATCTAAAAGTAACTTATACAAAACGTTTTCTAATGGTTATTTTTAGGTTTGATTTTTATAACAATAAACTAACGTTACCAGAATGTTGCAGGGAGGTTTTTCTGACAACCTAAAAGTAACTTATGCTGAATGTTTTCTAATGGTTATTTTTAGGTTTGATTTTTAAAACAATAAACTAACGTTACCAGAATGTTGCAGGGAGGTTTTTCTGGCAACCTAAAAAGAACTTATGCTGATCGTTTTCTAATGGTTATTTTTATGTTTTATTTTTTATAACAATAAACTAACGTTACCAGAATGTTGCAGGGAGGTTTTTCTGGCAACCTAAAAGTAACTTATGCTGAACATTTTCTAATGGTTATTTTTAGGTTTTATATTTTATAACCATAAACTAACGTTACCAGAATGTTGCAGGGACATTTTTCTGGCAACCTAAAAGTAACTTATGCCGAACGTTTTCTAATGGTTATTTTTAGGTTTTATTTTTATATCAATAAACTAACGTTACCAGAATGTTGCAGGGAGGTTTTTCTGGCAACCTAAATGTAACTTATACAAAACGTTTTCTAATGGTTATTTTTAGGTTTTATATTTTATAACCATAAACTAACATTACAAGAACGTTGCATTGAGGTTTTCTGGCAACCTAAAAGTAACTTATGCCGAACATTTTCATTATAATGAAACAATGAACTTTATAAATAACTTTCTTTGTCTATTTCTTCTGCTCAGACATACAGACAGATTGATAGATCGAATTGTGCACCATTTATGAAATTGGTTGAAATGCTGAAGTGTTAGTCTGAGTTTGAAAAAGTCACAAGGTCTGTAAGTGTATATAGTACATAGTATATATTTGTTACTTCATCTTATACTCTTGTTTTACCCCATTAGCAAGATCATTATCTCCGCAAGTTACTGTCTGTTGAGAAACTTCACCTCAGCCCAGCGATGTCAACAAGAACGAATCATAATTGTACTGTTTACACGTTAAAAATCTGGCACCGCTGCAGACAGCCCACATGTACTCCTCGCTAATGACACCACTTTCAAATTCTTGACTCCTCTCCAATTCAATTAATGTTTTGGTCTCATTATTTTATTCTCTCTCTCTCTCCTCTTTCCTTTCCAGTAACCTCGATACAGACAAACTATCAGGTAGGTGTGAATAATTCTCATAAATGATCATACTGAAATACTAATTCTTATTAGTAACTTCTGAGCCGAAAGTGTCACTTTTCCACTGCACGGTACAACTCGACTCGACTGCTCGCTTTTTGGGGGTTTTCCACTGTGGATGGTACCTGGTACTTATTTTAGTACCACCTCGGACGAGGATCCAATAGAGCCGAGCCGATACTAAATGTGACGTCAAAACCCTGCAGATCACTGATTGGTCAGAGAGAATCGTCACTACCAGCGTCACTGGATTTGGGACATGTGACATCATCCCGCTAGTTTTAAAGTTAGCAACAGCGATAACAGTATCATTTGTTCACACGACTTTCGAATTGTGAAAAGAAATGGCTGTGGTCAATAAACGAGGTGCAGACGTTCCTCTCGTTAGCGACGAACGAAACGACATAAAGGCCGCACACGGCTACCACCGGACCTACCAACAGTGTAGGGGGAATCTTACAAAATCTTAAAAGTGACAGAGTGGTTCAAACAGAAGAAAGTGGAAGTGGTTCGACCAAATGGACGCTATCTATGGCAATAGACCGGCGAGCAATGGGAGGGGGAGTGCCCTGAACTCCGCCACGATGGAGGAAGGTACATTTTGTTACGTTAACTCTATAATCCACATTAGTTCCACAATTAAAAATATAGTTCCACAATTAAAAATATAGGTTCCACAATGAAAAATATAGATTTTGCAATTAAAAATATAGTTCCTGCAATTAAAAATATAGTTCCACAATTAAAAATATAGGTTCCACAATTAAAAATGTAGGTTTTGCAATTAAAAATATAGTTCCTGCAATTAAAAATATAGTTCCACAATTAAAAATATAGGTTCCACAATTAAAAATGTTGGTTTTGCAATTAAAAATATAGTTCCTGCAATTAAAAATATAGTTCCACAATTAAAAATATAGGTTCCACAATTAAAAATATAGGTTCCACAATTAAAAATATTGTTCCACAATTAAAAATATAGGTTTTGCAATTAAAAATATAGTTCCTGCAATTAAAAATATAGTTCCACAATTAAAAATATAGTTCCCACAATTAAAAATATTGTTCCACGATTAAAAATATTGTTCCACAATTAAAAATATAGGTTTTGCAATTAAAAATATAGTTCCTGCAATTAAAAATATAGTTCCACAATTAAAAATATAGTTCCACAATTAAAAATATAGGTTTTGCAATTAAAAATATAGGTTTTGCAATTAAAAATATAGTTCCACAATTAAAAATATTGTTCCACAATTAAAAATATAGGTTCCACAATTAAAAATATAGTTCCACAATTAAAAATATTGTTCCACAATTAAAAATATTGTTATGCAGCGCAATGAGCTAGCAGCTAACAGCGACGTGTTAGTGTTTATGGCCAGTAATGTTTGTGTCGCGTTTAAGATGATGTCACAGCAGTAGAGGCGGCGTAACTATGACGATCAGGCTATAAATTCAAAAAACATCATTAAATGTTGAGGCAACGGAAAAGCAAGCTCAGAAAAGTAAAGCGAGTCGACTCGAGTCGAACCGTAATGTGCCATGGAAAAGTGCCAATAGCAGCACCACAAAATGGTGCAATTGTGTTTCATCTCACATTTGCTTTTACTGACACTATCGCTTGGGTTTTGGTTTGAGGTTTAGGGTAGGGAGGTCGTTTTTGATGGAGCGTTAACCTTAAAAACTTTGGGAAATACTGGGAAAAAATGTAACTCGCTTTTAGAGCCACCTAGTGGACATTTTATCCCAGACCTGCTGTGATACGTGAAATAAACCACGTAATATCGTTCTGCACAAATGCAAATAGTAAATAAATAAAACTGTGGAAGTTACACTAGTGCACAGTTGTTCTGGAAGGCTCTTAAAAACATGAAATGGACTTGAATCGTCTGCTGTCTATGATGTCACAGATCAGTATATTTGCTAGTGAAGGATTTGGGATGCGTGTGTGTTCTTGTTCTGTAGTTTAAACCTGTGAATTGGGACACAGACTGAATCAAGGGGCTAAAGACGCTGATATTAGTCAATCTGGAAGGAAGAAACCTTCCTCTTCCCAGAAACGAGAGCTGCATAATTCATTGGCTCGTGTACTCAAGCAACTATCGAACAGCTGGGCCAAAGAGCGCCAAAGTCATCGTTTTAAGAGCAGTCCAGGGTTACTTCTGAGAGTGTGTGTTTGTGAGTGATGAAGGACAAATCGGTCGATGAAACAGAATGTGAAGCTTGTTTTCGTACTGTCTTTGTATGATTCATATCTGGTGTTCTGCTCTGTAATTCTCTCTCTGTTCCCTGCTGTTTTCAGATTACTTTTCTCAGCATCTTGGAGAATATCTGGATGTTCTCTCGGCGTTAGAGAAGCTCAATGTTGCCGTGCTAAAGGCCATGGATAAGACGAAGGAGGTAATCAAGAAAAATGGGTGAACATTTATTCATTTCACCCGGAAAAATTATATTTGCATAAAGAAAATGAAGCCTTTTTTTAGGACCATTATGGCCACGTCCATACTAATACGTTTAAGTTTCCTAACGTCATTGGTTTTTCAAAGCGTGCATTAATAGAGAGCGTTTTCGAAACAAAATCAGTGTTTTCAAGCATCGTGGCCCCAGTTGAATTGCATTGAGACATTATTTTCATGGCAATTCTATTGAATGTGTATCTGAGGTTTTCTGTAATTGTATTTAAGTGTATTTTTAAGAGTTACACATTTCAATTTCAATACAAATTTCCATTAAATTGACGTATTATTATTATTATTTAACTAAATTAAATTAATCAAACTTAAAATATTTAGTTTTTTCGTTTAATTTTGTTAAAGATTGCTTAATTTAATTTGATGGAAATTTATTAAATAAATATTTTTTTTGTGTACTACATAAAAAAATTGATGTAAAAAATAAATAAATACTGTAATTCAATCATTTTTTTAAAGGAATATTTTTGGTTCAGTAAAAGTTAAGCTCAATCGACAGCATTTGAGGCATAATGTTGATTATCCCAAAAATGTATTTCCGCTTGTCCCTACTTTTCTTTAAAAAAAGACAAATTGGGGGGCCTGGGTATCTCAGCGAGTATTGACGCTGACTACCACACCTGGAGTCATGCAGCCGGGTCTCCTTAGCAACCAAATTGGCCCGGTTGCTAGGGAGGGTAGAGTCACATGGGGTAACCAAATTGGCCCGGTTGCTAGGGAGGGTAGAGTCACATGGGGTAACCAAATTGGCTCGGTTGCTAGGGAGGGTAGAGTCACATGGGGTAACCAAATTGGCTCGGTTGCTAGGGAGGGTAGAGTCACATGGGGTAACCAAATTGGCCCGGTTGCTAGGGAGGGTAGAGTCACATGGGGTAACCAAATTGGCTCGGTTGCTAGGGAGGGTAGAGTCACATGGGGTAACCAAATTGGCCCGGTTGCTAGGGAGGGTAGAGTCACATGGGGTAACCAAATTGGCTCGGTTGCTAGGGAGGGTAGAGTCACATGGGGTAACCAAATTGGCCCGGTTGCTAGGGAGGGTAGAGTCACATGGGGTAACCAAATTGGCTCGGTTGCTAGGGAGGGTAGAGTCACATGGGGTAACCAAATTGGCTCGGTTGCTAGGGAGGGTAGAGTCACATGGGGTAACCAAATTGACCCGGTTGCTAGGGAGGGTAGAGTCACATGGGGTAACCAAATTGACCCGGTTGCTAGGAAGGGTAGAGTCACATGGGGTAACCAAATTGGCCCGGTTGCTAGGGAGGGTAGAGTCACATGGGGTAACCAAATTGGCCCGGTTGCTAGGGAGGGTAGAGTCACATGGGGTAACCTCCTCGTGGTCACTATAATGTGGTTCTCGCTCTCAATGGGGCGTGGGGCGTGTGGCGAGTTGTGCGCTGATGCCGCGGAGAATAGCGTGAAGCCTCCACATGCACTACGTCTCCGCGGTAATGCGCTCAACAAGCCACGTGATAAGATGCGCGGATTGACGGTCTCAGGCGCGGAGGCAACTGAGATTCGCCCTCCGACACCCGGAGAATTGGGCATTCCAAATTGGGGAGAAAAAGGGGAAATCAATGGGGCCAATTTTTGGATGGTGTGAAGCTAATCATTTTATAAAAGCACAATGTGGCAGGACGGAGGGCGGGGCGGTCCCGTATCAGTCTAATCAAGCCTCCGAGAGGGATAAAGGCCGATGGCGGACGGTGGTGCGACAGAGAGAGAGAGCGTTTACGGACATGTCCGTCATGTGTGTGTTTGTCCTTTATCCCTCTCGGAGGCTTGATTAGCCTGATACGGGACCGGGTATGATCTACTTACTTTTAAGCCATCCCAGATGTCTAAGACCTTCCATCTTGTTCTCTGTCTCGTGCTATAGGAGTATCAGGGTTCGTCAGTTCTCGGGCAGTTTGTGACGCGTTTCATGTTGAGGGAAACATCTAGTCAGCTGCTGTCACTCCAGATGTCTCTGCAGTGTGCGATGGAGGCCGTGGAGGCTCAGAGCAGCACCTCTCCGTGAGTTACACACAAACACACAAACACATGGATTTTTGGGAACTTTCCATTGACTTCTATTGTTTTTATATTGATATTTTCTACGCCCTACCCCTAAACTTAAACTGTACAAAAACATTTCTTTAGTTTGACATTTTCTGTTTTCATCATGGGGACAGTCGAGATTTTAGGTTGTACTATTCTTGTGGGGACATTTTATATTTTAAGTAAACACAAATGTGTACAATTTTATTTGTATTACATTCTTAAAAATATAGGTTCCACAATTAAAAATATAGTTCCACAATTAAAAATATAGTTCCACAATTAAGAATATAGTTCCGCAAAATAAAAAATTAAGATAGAAAAATATAGGTTCCACTATTACAAATATAGGTTTTGCAATTAAAAATATAGTTCCACAATAAAAAATATAGTTCCACAATTAAAAATATTGTTCCACAATTAAAAATTTAGTTCCACAATTAAAAATTTAGGTTTCCAATTAAAAATATAGTTCCACAATTAAAAATATAGTTCCACAATTAAAAATTTAGTTCCACAATTAAAAATTTAGGTTTCCCAATTAAAAATATAGTTCCACAATTAAAAATATAGTTCCACAATAAAAAATATAGTTCCACAATAAAAAATATTGTTCCACAATTAAATATATTGTTCCGCAATTAAAAATATAAGTTCTGCAATTAAAAAATGTATATTTAAAATGACAGGTTTCACAATACAAAATATTGTTCCACAATTAAAAATATAGTTCCACAATTAAAAATATAGGTTCCACAATTAAAAATATAGTTCCACAATTACAAATATAGGTTCCACAATTAAAAATATAGTTCCACAATTAAAAATATTGTTCCACAATTGAAAATATAGGTTTTGCAATTAAAAATATAGTTCCACAATTAAAAATATAGGTTTTGCAATTAAAAATATAGTTCCACAATTAAAAATATAGTTCCACAATTAAAAATATAGTTCCACAATTAAAAATATTGTTCCACAATAAAAAAAATAGGTTCCACAATTAAAAATATAGGTTCCACAATTAAAAACATTGTTCCACAATTAAAAACATAGTCTCCACAATTAAAAACATAGTCTCCACAATTAAAAATATAGGTTTTGCAATGAAAAATATAGTTCCACAATTAAAAATATTGTTCCACAATTAAAAATATAGTTCCACAATTAAAAACATAGGTTTTGCAATTAAAAATATAGTTCCACAATAAAAAATATAGTTCCACAATTAAAAATATTGATCCACAATTAAAAATATAGTTCCACAATTACAAATATAGGTTTTGCAATTAAAATAATAGTCTCCACAATTAAAAATATAGTTCCACAATTACAAATATAGGTTTTGCAATTAAAATAATAGTCTCCACAATTAAAAATATAGTTCCACAATTAAAAATATTGTTCCACAATTAAAAATATAGGTTTTGCAATTTAAATTATAGGTTCCCCAATTAAAAACATAGGCTCCACAATTATAAATATAGGTTAAACTATTTATATAGGTTGATTCTACCATTCAAAATAAAGGTTTCACTTTTAAAAATATAGGTTTTTACAATTGAGAATATAGTATGGATATGAGGCTGTAACTCGGCAACGGTTTGTCCTATCAAAATTAATCTTGGTATGCTTCATCAGGACCATGATCTGAGTGCTAACTATGGGTCAAAAGATGTAAAAAATTTGCCCGTAACTTTTGTCCTAAAATCACAGGATTGGCGTCTTCCTTAGATCATGCGGATTTCAACTATACCAATATTTCTCATGTCAGCCATACCCCTCGCCACGTTGAGTTTTATTAAAAAGTGATATATCTTTAAAAGCTTTGTCATATGTGATTTTTGGGTTGTGCAATGCTTTCCATTTTGGTGCTTGGCCCCATAATTGCTGCCTGCATCTAATTATTATTCTTGCTCATCTGTGGGTTAGTCGATCCTCAAAGGATTTGTCACAGACACGACATTCCTGCGTTGTTACTCTCAGACGAGTCCTTATGCGACAGAACTCTGCATGGCTGTGAAAATGTTTGCATGTGTTTTTGTTCGCTACTGATCGCTCAATAAGTGAAAAAGCCATTTGTGCTGTCAGCTCCGCCTGCATCCAATTCCCATTTGTCAAACAAAAAGGCTCATTAGTGCGATTGTTTCATAACTAGATTGCCTGTACAGTTAAGTGATTACCCATAAACAACCCTGAAAACTGTGTTTACTGCGGTGCAGTAGTTAATATATGAACTGTTCCTTGACGTTACGGCTTGAGGTACTGCAGAAGAGATGATTGCAACAGGGTTGTGATGATATTAACAGAAGATTAATAGTCTTGAGAGACAGTTTGAGTCATGTGAACATATGTGAGGTGACGTCAAGTGGCTCTAAAATGTATTTACATTCAATGATGTTCTCTTGTTCATATATTCTTGGCAGTGAAAGTTAAAGATCAGACACTTGTGTTCTCTCTTATAGCAGCTGTGGTTTGTCATACCTGCCATCCGCTCTGTCTGCTAACAGTTTCAGCTGCTATTTAAAATGCATTCTCTGAAGACAAGTCGTAATACTTTTGCTTCTGAAGTTAATATTTCTTTTTAATGTTGATCTTGCTAACACTTTTAAAGTTAATTTGGTACCTTAAGAAAACCTTTGAACCCTTTGAGCTCTGAAGGTGTTTTTAAAAATGTCCTGTTTCAGTGGCATACCCAAAATTAAAGGCTAAAATTAAAGGTTAAAGAAAACTTTTCAATTATTTTAACTATATAGATTATGATACATTCTGAGACGATTAGCCTAAGAAATGGCTGAAAAAGTCAACAAACAAAAAAAAAGTAAATAATTCTGATTTGACATTATATATCTCTCGTTTTAAATAAGGTGGCTCTGAAAAACTGCTTTTGTTTTGTTCCCAATCATGTCAATTTTATCTGAGGAAAATTTTGTGTTGATACGACAAAGCGATCAAAAGTTATAACATTACAAATATAATTAATCAGTGTCCAGAAATGTCTCCGTGTGTCCAAAAGCCTCTCCAAACAAATAAAAGATAATAATTGTACATAAGAACTAATTACACATGCAAACACGACAAAAACGAAAGGTTTGCATAGCATGCAGACATGATTTTAGTCATGAGATTTCACAGAATGAGTTCCATTCTGTGCCATTTGAGTTATCATTGAGTCTGTGTCATGTATTTGGCGCCATCTCCTGGTGGTCATATGTAACATTGTGCTTCATGTGGATTATCTAATGATCAATACATCTGATTACCTTGTGTGTGGACTCATTTGAAAGATAATCAAGGTATTTTGCGTGAAATTATAGGCATATATGCAACACCAACATAATTGTCAAAGACATATACTTGGCTAATACTTGCTATATTTTTGTCTGTGAGTTCAACTCTTAGAGAGCTTTCCAACAACATATGACACATGGCTATTTGGCATGTTTACTGAATGTAATAACATGTACAATGCAAACCTTTTTATAACATATCAAATCGGAACACTTCTGATTTGTCTGCGAATTCAAAAGTGCTTGTTCAGTTTTGGTCATAATGTCTACATGCATTAGAAAGTTGAGCTTGCAAGCTTTCAAACGACACCTATTTTGTGTTGGTCAAGACTGGAGTTAAAATGTGATCTAAATTATTAGATATCGTATCGGCACACATATCGGTATCGGTGCATCTCTACATTTTTCTGTGATGCCATTTAAGACCCATTTTAAGTTGCTATGAATCCTCTCTCTCTCTCTCTCTCTCGCTCTCTCTCACTCACTCACTCACTCACTCACTCACTCACTCACTCTCTCTCACTCACTCACTCTCTCTCTCTATCTCACTCACTCACTCACTCTCTCTCTCTATCTCACTCACTCACTCACTCACTCTCACTCACTCACTCTCTCTCTCTCACTCACACTCTCTCGCTCTCTCACTCTCACTCTCTCGCTCTCTCTCTCTCACTCACACTCTCTCTCTCTCTCTCTCGCTCTCTCGCTCTCACTCTCTCTCTCTCGCTCGCTCTCTCGCTCTCTCACTCTCTCTCACTCTCTCGCTCTCTCACTCTCTCACTCACTCTCTCACTCTCTCTCTCACTCACTCGCTCTCTCTCTCACTCTCTCTATCTCTATAGAGTTGAGGATGTGAAGGTCCCAGAGCATCTGGCCGTACAGAAGAACAACAGAAGATGTGGCCGTCGAGTGCAAAAGAACATGTGTCTTTCACCCACTGATCCATACTCGGGCATTCTCACTACTGGTAACGCACACACAAACACACACATACACACACACACACACTCAGACACACACACACACACTCATACACATACACACACAAACACACACAAAGACAGTATGTGTCGATTATGAGTCGAGTTGTGTACCATGTATCGTTGTGTGTTCCATCTCAGGTGTTACCGTAGATACCGATGAACACTGGTGCTCTCAGATCAACAGACTGCAGCAACTCATCGACAAACTGGAGTGTCAGGTGACCATCTACTGATTTAAACATATCTAAATCTGTCCATCCATCAGACGACGTGATTTATGAATCAGTTTTGAATCAGTTTTGGTGTATTCTTCGTTTCTAGAGTCCAAAGTTGGAGCCTCTGAAAGAAGATACTCTGTCCAGCACATATAAATCAGTGAGTGCTTTCATAACCAATCGATGTTTGAAGAATTTTCTTCATTCACTCAATAGCGCTCGTCTATGAAATTGTATGTAAACATGAAACCGATAGCTACTATTTTGTCATGGTTCGGATTACTTCACCCTCTTTTAAATCTTTTTCTCTCCATCTAGAACATTCTTCTGGTTCAGAGACAGATGATGGTGACAAAGAACGATCTCGAGGAGTTTCAGAAGGCTCTGAAAGTGTATGCCGACTCTACCGCCAATCAAAACGACAACATACAGTGAGACGCGCGCCAGATTCACTCACTTAACAATGAACCTCAGTGATGTTTCGATCATATTACCATTAGCATGATGTATAACGGACAATGTTCAGTCCACTGGTCAGTTTCTCAACATAAACCTTGACAGGGTTATAATAGACCCCCGAAGCTATCCGGAGAGATATTTGGTGAAAACGGACCTTGACTCTCTCGTGACGGCCGTTACGGGAAGCCCGTGATTATAGTTTATTAAGTTATAGATATGGATATTTTTCTTACAATAACACACCATTTACTCCCATTATAAAGCTTGGAAGAGGCAGGATATTTCTAAATATACCACAGTTCGTTCCGGTCCTCGAATCTGATTGGACGAGAGATGTTCCATGAGTGCTGATATTCTCACACCATCAGCACTCGGACGCTTCACTGTGTGTGTGTCACTCCGCTTGTGTTCCTGCCGTTCTAAACTAAAGTGTAAGTGTAGTGCAGATGTGCTAAGAGCTACTGTTTGTCTTTATTTTTGACATTACATATGTTACCCAGCAGATGGTGGCAAAAGATCATTTTTGTGTGTAATATGAGCCAGTTGTGACGTAAAGTGAAACCGTTAGTCATTGTTTACATAGAACAGCGCTCTGTGAGTTTCCACATTGGATACATACTGTTTAAAATGGCGGAGGACATCGCTGTCGCTATAGTGATCGACTCTTGTGCACCGGCTACCCCGAAATAGAGAGGAATACCCCGCTTGGATGTCTATTTTCCACTGAGAAAGCTGACAGCATCTCTGATTGGGTGTGGCAACAGGTGATCACACACGCTCCACCTCTCTCTCTCTCTCTCTCTCTCTCTCTCTCTCTCTCTCTCTCTCTCTCTCTCTCTCACACACACACATCCATCCGTCTATCCTTGTTAATCCAATAAATTGTTAGAAGCAGCACATGCCATGATACTATTTCCGAAGTGACATTTTTTAATTAATAACGGAGGTTTGGACGCATCATTTGTATTGAACCAGCAACGGCAGATTCTGATTGGCCGCGTAATAAAGTAGTTTCATGCACAAATGTGTTTTTATGAGCGTACTCAGTTTTTTTTAAATGTACTTGTTCATTGAAATGTTGTATATAAGCAATATCACACTCGCAATCGTGCTATATGACCCTACATCAGCACTGCTGTAATTACCAACGGCACTTGAATCACAGCAGTGCTGATATAGGGTCATATCGCACACTTGCTCGTGTGATATTGCTTAAATATAACTCTGAGTGTGTTTGGCTGAAAGTAGAAAGTCACATACAACTAGGATGGCTTAAGGGTGAGTAAATTATGGGATAATTTCTGATTGGGTGTGGCAACATCTCTCTCTCTCTCTCTCTCTCTCTCTCACTCTCTCTCTCTCTCTCTCTCTCTCTCTCTCTCTCTCTCTCTCTCTCTCTCTCTCTCACTCTCTCACTCTCTCTCTCTCTCGCACACATGCACACACACACACACACACACACACATCCATCTGTCTATCCTTGTTAATCCAATAAATTGTTAGAAGCAGCACATGCCGTGATACTATTTCTGAAGTGACATTTTTTAATTAATAACGGAGGTTTGGACGCATCATTTGTTTTGAACCAGCAACGGCAGATTCTGATCGGTCGCGTAATAAAGTAGTTTCATGCACAAATGTGTTTTTATGAGCGTACTCAGTTTTTTTTAAATGTACTTGTTCATTGAAATGTTGTATATAAGCAATATCACACTCGCAATCGTGCTATATGACCTTATATCAGCACTGCTGTAATTACCAACGGCACTCGAATCACAGCAGTGCTGATATAGGGCCATATCGCACGATTGCGATTGTGATATTGCTTAAATATAACTCTGAGTGTGTTTGGCTGAAAGTAGAAAGTCACATACAACTAGGATGGCTTAAGGGTGAGTAAATTATGGGATAATTGTCATTTTTGGGTGAACTAACCCTTTAAACCGGCTATAGCTAGAAACGGCCCAGCACCCGAGTATAACTTCTTCTGCATTAGACACTTACCTGACAAAAGTCAAAAAGTGGCGGGGACATGTCCCACCCATAAACGACACCTATGTATTAATCATTACTTTTGGATTCAGTACAATGCCAATATTAAAGCTAATTATTTAATTTGGCTAGCATGTTGTCTGTAGAATATCACACCATTGGCCATTATGCAAAGGGTGTCGTAACGTTCGAAAACCTTTTTTCTAGAGAACCATAAATTAAACTGTAAAAACGGACCGCTCTTTATAGCCGTGTTCGTGTTCTGACTCTCGTATCACTCTGCCGTTTCTACAAGTAAGCTAATCAAATTATTTCAACCATTTCATGTCGATTTATTTATTTATTAGGCAAGTAGCCGGCTGGTCATTATCACAAAATAAACCCCAAATAAAAAGGTTTATTTGCTTTTATGACCGGCTGACTGTATGTTATAATCTTCACTTTCTCTCGTTCAGTGTGTCCATTCAGAAACTGCCCGAGAGGAGCTGCTACATCATATATGAGTTTTGGCAGGACCGCATTTCCTGGATGAGGTGGGTGTGTGTTATTAAATAACGGAGAGGTTTGGAAAGTAGGATGGACATGTTTAGACACAAGTCTTGACATGGAAAAAAATCCTGATGCTCCGTTTTTACGTACACAAGACGTTTGTGTGTTTGTTCAGTCACCTGCTGTAGTCGTCCAATGACAGAAGCTCCTCCTGAGGACAACTTCAATTTTGCTGTTGCGAGTGTGTGTGTGTGTGTGTGTGTGTATGTGTGTGTGTGTGTGAGTCTGTTTGTGTGAGTCTGTGTCTGTTTGTGTGTGTCTGTTTGTGTGTGTCTGTATGTGTGTCTGTGTGTGTGTGTGAGTCTGTGTGTGTGTCTGTTTGTGTGTGTCTGTATGTGTGTGTGTGTGTGTGTGTGTGTGTGTGTGTGTGTCTGTATGTGTGAGTCTGTTTGTGTGTGAGTCTGTGTGTGTGTCTGTTTGTGTGTGTCTGTATGTGTGTGTGTGTGTGTGTGTGTGTGAGTGTTTGTGTGTGAGTCTGTGTGTGTTCCTGTGTATGTGTGTGTGTGTCTGTGCGCACGCCTGTGTCTGTGTGTGTTTATGTGAGTGTGTGTGTGTGTGTGTGTCTGTTTGTGTGTGTGTGAGTCTGTTTGTGTGTGAGTCTGTGTGTGTGTGTGTGTGTGTGTGTGTGTGTCTGTTTGTGTGTTTCTGTATGTGTGTGTGTGTGAGTCTGTGTGTGTGTGTGTCTGTGTGTGTGTGTGTGTGTGTGAATCTGTGTGTGTGTGTGTCTGTGCGCACGCCTGTGTCTGTGTGTTTATGTGAGTGTGTGTGTGTGTGTCTGTGCGCACGCCTGTGTCTGTGTGTCTTTGTGTGTGTGTGTGTGTGTGTGTGTCTGCGCGCACACCTGTGTCTGTGTGTGTGCGTGTGTGTGTCTGTGCGCGTGTCTGTGTGTGTGTCTTTGTGTGTGTGTCTATTTGTATGTGTGTGTGTGTGTGTGTGCGTGCCTGTGTGCGTGCATCTGTGTTGGTGTGTGTGTCTGTGTGTGTGCGTGCACCTGTGTATGTGCGTGCCTGTGTGTGTGTTTGTATTTGTGTGTGTGTGTGTCAGTGTGTGTGTGTGTGTGTGTGTGTCAGTGTGTGTGTGTGTGTGTGTGTGAACACTTCTGTGATTTCTTGCCAAATTGTTGATTCTAACGAGACTTTCAAATGAGCAGATGGTTTATCTCATAGCACAGACAATACACACACACACACACACACACACACACACACACACACAGTCCTGCTTGCATGATACACACTGCTCTAGACAATATACACGTGACATATTGTGTTTCCTAATCGTGACTGTTTCACATAGCACTATGAAGTAACATAACGATTTTTCATCTTCATTATAAGAACTGGATGGCTGAAGTTCTCATTTGAGAACCTAATAAAAAAAAGTACATAAAACTATAAATCATACCTTGCAGATAAAATATAATTGCAATGTAATTATCTCCTGTGAAGAAAACGAGCACTCTCTCTAGCTTTAATAGCGGGTTAAGAGAAGTCAGCAAACACTTTGAAAGCTTTTGTCGTAACAGTTGATCGGTCTCATTACGGCTCATTTCTCTTAAAAGATTTACCACAATATTTTGAACGCTTTGAAATTTTGCTTTTGTCCATTCAAAGACCCCAAAATGTCTATCTTGAGTGAAGTTTTTGGTAGTTTTGCTTAGGATGCAAAGATATCTTCCCATTTTACTGACATTGATGTCGCTAGGCTCTGTACTGCATTCATACCGCTGTCGCTCTGAAGTTATTGGTCGAATGCAAAGTTCGAGTTTAAGTCGAACATTGACAGATCGTCCATCTTGTTCATAATATGATGCATTGAGCAAAACAGCATTTTATGTACCACTCTCATCTACAGAATGTTAATTTTAACGGCAAGTAAACTGGTTCACCGCCTTAAGAAGTGTTACGACAGGTTTTCCGGGAGTGATTGGCTCTCTGCTCTAAACTTGACCTCCCATCCCACTGCTCTCTGTTACTGGGTGGGGCTAGTGATTAAAGGTAAATTAGGCATCGATGTGTTTTAGTGGAGGTGGTCAGATGCAAATGTCTACCTCAGATCTGGGGAAGGCTACGCAAATATTTTGGCTGCATTGAAGGTTCCCAAGAGCACAGTGGCCTCCATAATTTGTTTGGAACAACTAGGACTCTTCCTAAATCTGGCCGCTCGGCCAAACTGAGCAATTGGTGGGGAAGGGCGTTGGTAAGAGAGGTGACCAAGAACCCGATGGTCACTCTGGTTGTGCTCCTGACATCATGTGTGCTGATGGGACAACCATTACTGCAACACTCCCCCAATCTGGGCTTTATGGCAGAGTGACCAGACGGAAGCCTTTCCTCAATGCAAGACACATAAGAAAGCACCTAAAGGACTCTCAGACTGTGAGAAACGAAGAATGAACTGTTTGGTCTCAATTCCAAGCGTCATGTCTGGAGGAAACCAGGCACCACTCTTCACCTGTGCAATGCCACCCCAACGGTGAAGCATGGCGGTGGTTGCATCGTGCTGTGGGGGTATATTTCAGACCCAGGGACTGGGGACTGGTCAGGGTTGAAGGAAAGCTGAACGCAGAAGAAACACAGCCAAGATAATGCAAGAGTGGCTTAGGGACAACTCTGTGAATGTCCTTGAGTGTCCCAGCCAGAGACCAGACTTCAACCCAATCTAAAAATGTCTGTCCACTGACGGTCCCCACCCAACCTGACAGAGCTGGAGAGGATCTGCAGAGAAGAATGGCAGAAAATTCCCAAATCCAGGTGGGCAAAGCTTGTCGCATCATACCCAAAAAGACTTGAGCCTGTAATCGCTGCCAAAGGTGCTTCATCTAAGCACTGGTTGAAGGGTCTATTTGATTTTTCAGTTTTTTTCTTTTTAATAAATTTGCAAAGAAAATTTGCTTTTTCATTATGGGATATGGAGTGTAGATTGATATGGAAAAAGAAAATGAAGGGGTCTGAATACTTTCTGAATGCACTCTGTGTATATATATATATATATATATATATATGAATTATTATATTGTGACATAAATTATTGTTAGTGTACATTAATCTGCGTGTTTGAAAATTGGTAATGTTTAGAATTAAGTGATCTAACATTTGATATAAAAATTTACAAATATATTTATTATTATTATTACTATTATTATTATTTTTTAATCCCCTTTTCTCCCAATTTGGAACGCCCGATTCCCACTACTTAGTAGGTCCTTGTGGTGGCGCGGTTAGTTGCTTCATTCCGGGTGGTGGAGGACGAGTCTCTGTTGCCGCCGCTTCTGAGACCGTCAATCTGCGCATCTGATCACGTGACTCGTTGTGCATGACACCGCGGAGACTCACAGCATGTGGAGACTCATGCTACTCTCCACGATCCACACACAACTCACCACACGCCCCATTGAGAGAACCACTAATCACCACCACGAGGAGGTTACCCATGTGACTCCATCCTCCCTAGCAACCGGGACAATTTGGTTGCTTAGGAGACTCACAGCATGTGGAGACTCATGCTACTCTCCACGATCCACACACAACTCACCACACGCCCCATTGAGAGCGAGAACCACTAATCATGACCACGAGGAGGTTACCCCATGTGACTCTACCCTCCCTAGCAACCGGGCCAATTTGGTTGCTTAGGAGACTCACAGCATGTGGAGGCTCATGCTACTCTCCACGATCCACACACAACTCACCACACGCCCCATTGAGAGCGAGAACCACTAATCACCACCACGAGGAGGTTACCCCATGAAACTCCATCCTCCCTAGCAACCGGACAATTTGGTTGCTTAGGAGACCTGGCTGGAGTCACTCAGCACGCTCTGGATTCAAACTCGCGACTGCAGGGGTGATAGTCAGCGTCAATACTCGCTGAGATACCCAGAAACCCAAATGTAGTTATGGTAAATGGTCTGCACAAATATAGCGCCAAAATTTGACTATTTTGAGCATGAGCAAGTCACAGATGCAGTACATACGAGCTTCAGTACTACTTTAAATCTATTTTGGGCCAGAAATGTAACAAACACAATTACAGAAGATGCTACTTTAACTCATATTATAATATCATAGAATTAATGACATTATTTGTGTGCTTTCTTTCTGGAGTTCGCTGTTTTATATCCCTCTTTCTATTTCTCAATCTCTCATTCTGCAGTTATTTGCAGTCTGATGACAGTAAGATGTTTCAGCGTTGCATTATTGACATGCTGGAGGATCCAGAGGTGGTCTCCACTATGCTGATGCCGGGTAAGAGCACGTGGGGGAATCTGTTGTTGACTTTTATTGTTTAAAGCCGTTTTTAAGTCCCTCCATATAATGGTATTGAAATGAAAGGAATTAAACATTGACCTCTCCTACACGGCACTCTATTTGCTATTTAATGAGGAGTTATGATGCGTCACTTTTGTCACATCTGTCTCTTTCTCTTTCTGTTGTTTTCTGTCTCACAGCGTCGTGGTGGATCATGACAAACAACTAACAGCAACAGAAACACTTCAATGCTCACAACTGAGCCTGAGTCTAACAATGACCCCTGCTTGTCTTTGAATTAATAACTAGCTGTAAAAAAAAAATCAGATGAATCATATGTAACCATGAAACACACACACACACACACACTATACACACACACTCTCACGCACTCACATACACACATACACACACATACAGGTACACTATACACACACTCTAACACACTCACATACACACACACACATACACTATACACACACACACACACACACACACACACTATACACACCCTCACACACTCACATACACACATACACTATACACACACACACACTCACATACAATATACACATACACTATACACACACACACTCAATACACACACACACAGACATACACTATACACACACACACACACACACACTCAAACACACATACTCACTCACTCACATACACACACACACACACACACACACACTATACACACACACTCACTCACACATACACACTCACACATACACACACACTCACATACACACACACACACATACACACTCAAACATACACACACACATACACTATACACACACTCACTCACTCACTCACACATACACACACACACTCACATAAACACACACACTATACACACACACATACACACTCAAACATACACACACACACATACACTATACACACACACTATACACACACACACACATTTGTGTTGCATTTTAGAAAATGTTCTTTGTGTAATAGTTCCCTGAAAATAACATGCTAATCAGGTTATGCGCTATTCTGAATTTAACTGAGTTTGAATTGAACAGGATGCAGAACTGAATTGGAATTTAAAGACTTAACATGGAAATTCATACAACTGCTTTAAGTGTAGTTTTCCTTTAGTGAGTGTTTCCTGTTTCAGTGTCAATGACCCATAAATGTTTTCATACCCAAAATATGGTTTTATTTCCAGAAACTTTACAGTAGATGATATTCGCCTCCGCTGGTGTTGAAAACGGGATTTACGGTCATTTTTGACCGGAAGGTTTAGATGTGTAACTCTATTTTCTTGATGTAAGAACAATACAATTCTGCATTTATTTGGGGATTTTATGATATTTTTATCTTATTTACATGTTCATTCTAAATTGTATCATTAATTTGCATATACAAATAAGCTATTTCTTTTTAATTCAGAACTTACACTTCTATAAGTTGAAACATGATGTGACATAAATTGGAGGCAGATTTCTGCCATCTGGTGAACAGAATATAAATATCATGCCATGTCATGCCAGTTATAGCCAGTAGATTTTGTTGTCTGATGACTTGCTGTAAACACATTTTTTAGTTTATCATAAGATATGCACGTGCATATATAATTAGACATTATCAAACTATTATTTGAAAAGTTTAGCTATTTAAAATGGATTTGAAGTGTCAGTTTTTACAATCAAACCTGACCATGATGTTACAGACACACAGATTAAACATGTTTATGCCAATCATTCATTTCAAACAAAAAATAGAATAATTCAAAGTAAATGATTAATAATGTCAAGAAAATGAACATCAAGAAACAGAAATGAACTGCAACATTATGAAAATTAAATTAGAGTTTAAAACAGAAGAATCAGAGTAAATATTTTGCAAACGTGTGTTTAGCGTTGAGACAAATGTCATTTTTGTGTTTAAGTGTGTGTGTGTGTGTGTGTGTGTGCATAAGCGTGTGTGCATAAGTGTGTGTGTGTGTGCGTGCATAAGTGTGTGTGTGTGCGTGCATAAGTGTGTGTGCATAAGTGTGTGTGTGTGTGTGTGCATAAGTGTGTGTTTGTGTGTGCATAAGTGTGTTTGTGCGTGCATAAGCGTGTGTGTGTGTGTATGTGTGCATAAGCGTGTGTGCGTGCATAAGTGTGTGTGTGTGCGTGCATAAGTGTGTGTGCATAAGTGTGTGTGTGTGCGTGCATAAGTGTGTGTTTGTGCGTGCATAAGTGTGTTTGTGCGTGCATAAGCGTGTGTGTGTGTGTATGTGTGCATAAGCGTGTGTGCGTGCATAAGTGTGTGTGCATAAGTGTGTGTGCATAAGTGTGTGTGTGTGTGTGTGCATAAGTGTGTGTGTGTGTATAAGTGTGTGTGCGTGCGTGCATAAGTGTGTGTTTGTGTGTGCATAAGTGTGTGTGTGTGTGTGTGCGTAAGTTTTGTGTGTGTGTGTGTGTGTGTGCATAAGTGTGTGTGTGTAAGTTTTGTGTGTGTGTGTGTGTGTGCATAAGTGTGTTTGTGCATAAGTGTGTGTGTGTGTGTGTTTGTATGTTTTGCACTGAGGATGTTTTTAGAGTCTCACCCTGTAGTTTCTGTCTTTGTTTCTGCATTGTGGCTGATTTATTGATTTTATATGACAGCTAAATAAAATAGCATTTTTTTCGGTCCTTCCGGTTCATTTTCAACGGTCGGTCAACTTTTGCGAATACCAATTTTCTGTATGTTCAACTGCCAAATGGAGGAAAAGTCACCAAGTCTTGTACAGCTCACATAAAGGAAACCATTTTTATGAAATGAGGAAAATGTATTTCCAAGTACCATAGGAGGGTTCGTTATTAATAATGCTTCAAATGCCACCTATAGAAATGTGTATTTAGTTTAGAAACATTTAATTATATTTAATAAATGATCTTTCCATTGATGGGCATGTGTGAAGAACAAATTCAATTCAAATTCAGATGCATTCATGGACTGCTCACCCCTGATGCTCGCAGGCATGGTTTTAATATTTCTAGCATGTAAACAGAATCAAAGCACATGTTGCTCCATGCAGACAGTGAACAAGTGCTTCAATCCAGCAGATACACACTCTCCAGGGGCAAAATGTGTGTATTCTTGTAAATAATTGAGATAACAAACAAAATGAACTGCAACAACTTTAAAGTCAACTTTTACTTCTTTGAATATCAGAAAACATGAGCTGCTGTTTAAAAGTGCACGCACGACATGTTTTGACAATGTCAGACAAAAGTGATTTCAGACATCGTTGTTTGTTCACAGTCTATTAGAGGTGTACAGTACCTGTTTACAGGTGTTTACTTTGACTTCATAGACATTATAAGAAGCCGGATTGCTGTCATGTTGTCAAAAACGTTACATTTTTTGTTTTGTTTTTTTACTTTATGTGGTTTAGTCCATTGAATGCAAATAAAACCGAAATGATGAAAGATCATGTTTGTGTGTAGTTTTGTTCTTCAACTATTTTACGGTCCATACCAATCCTATAACTGTTCTGGGACCAGTGCAGTCAGGCAGCACACTGGAGGTTAAGTCATGCACTAAATAGGGAGCAAGGGAGCATCCTATAGCTCTCCTATAACTGTTCTGGGACCAGTGCAGTCAGGCAGCACACTGGAGGTTAAGTCATGCACTAAATAGGGAGCAAGGGAGCATCCTATAGCTCTCCTATAACTGTTCTGAGACCAGTGCAGACAGCACACTGGAGGTTGTCATGCACTAAATAGGGAGCAAGGGAGCATCCTATAGCTCTCCTATAACTGTTCTGAGACCAGTGCAGACAGCACACTGGAGGTTGTCATGCACTAAATAGGGAGCAAGGGAGCATCCTATAGCTCTCCTATAACTGTTCTGAGACCAGTGCAGACAGACAGCACACTGGAGGTTAAGTCATGCACTAAATAGGGAGCAAGGGAGCATCCTATAGCTCTCCTATAACTGTTTTTTGTTGCAATCAACATTACGTCACAAAAGCTGTCAATTGATCTTAACTTGCACTGATCCGAAATATTCAGAAAAAGCAGACGTTTTTATCCAAAGCAACTTACAGTGCACTTATTACAGGGACAATCCCCCCGGAGCAACCTGGAGTTAAGTGCCTTGCTCAAGGACACAATGGTGGTGGCTGTGGGGATCGAACCAGCAACCTTCTGATTACCAGTTATGTGCTTTAACCCACTATGCCACCACCACTCCATTTTGATATGCAAAAGAATTAAGGCCGAAATATTATTGCTCCATCTATCCAAATATTCTGCGCTGAGATGACAGACAGTAACTAGGACTTTTAAGTTCTGGTCAACAAGGGTAATTGGAAACTGATGGACACAATTAATTGATTAATATGATGCGGATTGGATTAAAGGGACAGTTCACCCTATAATGAAACTTCTCTCATCGTTTCCTCACCCTCATGCCATCCCAGATGTGCAAGACTTTCTTTCATCTGCAGAACACAAATGAAGATTTTTAGAAGAATATCTCAGTTCTGTAGGTCCATACAATGCAAGTGAATGGTGACCGGACGTTTGAAGCTCCATAAGGTTACAGTGAGACACTTACAATGGAAGTCAATGGGGCCAATTTTTGGAGGGTTTAAAAGGCAGAAATGTGAAGCTTTTATAAAAGCACTTGCATTAAATCTTCTGTTAAAACTGATGTATTATTTGAACTGTAAAGTTGTAATAAATGCATTTATTTACAGTAATGCCTTAAGTAAAACTCTTGTGTTGGCTAGTTTATTTGCATTGTATCATATCTTTTTTTTACACATATCATATATATGATATATGATATTATATGTGATGCTACGGTACTTTTCTAAGTCGTTCTGGCCATAAATGTGACCTAAAAATGTTCTTATTAGATTTGCCCAAATAAAACTTTAAGACTGTTTGCATTCGCTATGTTTTTAACACACGTAAATCACATCTTGCTCATGCATTGTGTGCATGTTTGATTAAAAGCTAAATGGGACTTTTCTGGCACGTTTGTACGTTCAGTGGCATTAATTTGTGTATTTAATCAAGTTGTGTTGTTCTGTTAAGTTGTTTTATATGTTTGAGATGAGTGTGTACAGGTAGGTGAAAATGAGTCATTTAAAATACTAACTAATCCTTCACATCTGTCATCTTTCTTAATGATCTGAATGTTTCCGGAACATGAAAATTAACAGCAGAAATGTGCCCGTCTGTTTACTGTAAGATCAAGGGCGTTCACTGAAACTACAAAGCAAATCTCAGCAAACGACACTTCTTACAGTTTACATTTCAAGCCATTTAATTAATGTCTTATCATGTCAAAACAGACTACAACAACAAGAAAACAGCTTGTGAAGCTCATAACTGATAATTGTTCCATTATTGAACATATATAAACTAAACTATATGTTCAAACTATAAATATTGTACCGATTATTTTTATGTTTACAACCGATAGTTTATTTTCATGTTTAGAATGAATCCCGATCATTTTTATGTTTACACATCCGTGATATAATATCCGAAGTCTGAACATAATAACAATAATTATTGATTATTAACTAAAATAATCGGTATCGGTTGTACCGATTATTTTTATGCTTACAACCGATAGTTTATTTTCACGTTTAGAACGAATCCCGATAATTGTTATGTTTACACATCTGTGATATAATATCCGAAGTCTGAACATAATAATAATAATCATTATTGGTTATTAACTAAAATAATCGGTATCGGTTGTACCGATTATTTTTATGTTTACCACCGATAGTTTATTTTCATGTTTAGAACGAATCCCGATAATTGTTATGTTTACACATCCGTGATATAATATCCGAAGTGTGAACATAATAATAATCATTATTGGTTATTAATTAAAATAATCGGTATCGGTTGTACCAAATTTGTTTGTTTACAAACAATCCTGTTTTTTTTAGGATTACAATCTATACAATTATTTTTATGTTTACGACCGATACTGATAATTTTAATGTTTACACGTCCAAGATAATATCATACGTGTGAACATAAAAATAATAATTATTGGCTTTAAATGTAACAATAATCGTACCGGTAGTACAAATTTGTTTATGTTTACAACCAATCCTGTTTATTTTTATGATTACAATCTGTGCAGATTATTTACATTTACATTTATTCATTTGGCCGGCGCTTTTATCCAAAGCGATTTACAAAAGAGGAAAACATAAGCGAATCATCTTAAGGAGACAGTGGTACAAAAACTGCCATATTACAAAGTTTCACTAGCACCAGAATAGCATTCAAAACAGATTAAAGTGCAATAAATGTAAAAATAATCGGTATCGGTTGGACCAATTTTTTTTGTTTAATTTTTTTACAACCTATCCCATTTACTTTTATGATTACAATCAATTCTGATTATTTTCACAACTAATACGGCTAATTTTTATGTTTATATGTCTGAGAAATTATATAAGATGTGTGAACAAGAAAATAATCATATTGTTTATAAATGTAAAAATAATCGGTATTGGTTGTACTGGATATTTTACGTTTACAACCGATCCTGTTTATTTTTATGTTAACAATCAATAACAATAATTTCATGTTTACACATCCGAGATATATTATCAGACATAATCGATATCAGTTGTACCGATATTATTTTTATGTTTATTATTTTCATGTTCACAGGTCTGATAATATATTTCGGATGTGTAAACATAAAAAGTATCGGTATTGATTGAAACATTAAAAAAAAAAAAAAAAAAAAAAAAAAAAAAAAAAAAAAAAAAATCGGTATTAGTTGTAAAAATAAATAAATAAATACATCAATAAATAAAAAAAAGTAGAAACTGTAAAGTCATTGCCACAATGATGGAGTCCAGCTGTTAAGGCATGTTATAATCACAATTTTATATAATTTCATAAAATCACAAACAATAATTAATGTTTATTTCAGTTAGCTTAACACTTGCTAACACAGACAACTATATTTTTACCATGCTTACCACGAGCAAGTCGTCTACAGTCATGAGCAAAATGCATCTCTGGTAGGCTTGGTCTGAACGCTGCTTATCGTGATAAATATTACACAGTTTCCCAGATCTGTGAATAGTTGACAATGATTACTGGTGAAACCAAGTAGCATAAATGTTAAATATAGATTTAGTTAAAAGCTCTGGTTGCATGGGATGACCAAATTAAAATTAAGTTAACATTGAATATAAATGTTACGTGTAAACAAACCTATTTCCTGTTAAACGCACAGTATCGCGATAACCCACCAGACGGCACCATGATTCGATATTTAAAAACCGATAACCGGTTTAGCGGAAACGTAAATACCGTTCGGTAAAACCGTCCATCGGCCAATCTCTACTAATGATATATTACTGAATGATTAACATATTAATTTTGGTACCAGATCCCAAAATAAAAATATGAACAAAATTACAAAGACTGCGAATATTCTCTTACATTGTTTGAAGGAAATCCAATGCTAATTTATTATTGTACAGTGGGAACAATAACTTTAAGGTAAATATTTGAGTTGTTCACCTGTTTAGATCAGCTGCACTGTTTAGTGTCTCGTAAATTTTCTGCAATCCATCCTCTATTAATTTAATTTATTAACAGTTATTCAACAGTGATGGATATCTTCCATTAGAATGGACAACACTGACCACAATGTAAACAAGTGCCACAATGCTAGCATGTATTTTGGACATGTTACTATGGCAATACCAATGGTTTTTGGAATAACACAAGGACAATGGCATTTTATTTTACATTGGAGTACCATAAACACAACATTGAACATATATGGTATAGCATTACACTATGGAATTCAGTATGTTTTAATATGGGAAGATGGAGTTCAATTCCACTAAACAGTTTGATACTGTTGTCAGTATCCCATAAGCCGTCATATTTAGTTATTTAACAACCCCTTACATACATCTTTATTTGTAGGAGATGGAAAACCAATGTGTTGCTGCTCTCTGGTGGTAGAAGGTAGAAAAACCTGAAATAATTAAGCCATCGACAGTGCTGACCCAATACCAAGTAACTGGCATTTTGGGAAAAACCATGGCTAACATGGTACAGTTTTAATGGTTCCCAGATCACCCTGTTTTGAGAATGAATGGTGCTGTAAGCAGTATTTTATGGAATGGTATGCCGTAAATGTTCCTTCTGCCAGAAAGATGTCATTAAAACAAGTGTTGTTAGATAGCTCAATGGTCTCTTGTGACAGCACTCAAAATGTGACCGAGGACACGTTCTACGATTAGCCAATCAGAAGACATTTTTGGTCAATTGTTTTACACATTCTCACACTGTAGTGGCTGAAGTCAGGGACGTAGCTAAATGGGGGGAAGGTGGTAATGGGCCCACAGGTCCAAATTGGCCCACAACAAATTTTAGACTGGATTTTTTAAATTGAAAGGGGCCCAAAACAATATGGAGTCAGGGGGCCCAGAATTCCCTACTACGGCCCTGGCTGAAGCGGCTCATTCAAGAAGGATATAGCTACAGGCATTGCTCCAAAAAGGGTCGGGAGCTCCAAATCACATTAAAGATATAGGGAGCCCTTTACCTAACCCTTTCCCTAACCTTAAGTGATGCCCTCTTTTGGAGTTACCACACCCCTTTTGTAATAACCCGCCATTTTTGGGAAGATTTCACCCCCATTTGGAGGTCTCCGGCCTGCATACCTACTTGATCATTCATGTTTAATGGCATATTCAGATTCATAACTGTTGTCATCAGCTGAGGGCGCCATTTTGCTACTTTTGTGTTTGACAAAACTGAGGAAACGCACAACTGCTGTTCCGAGAAAGGAAGGGTACAACGGGGCTAAAGGCACTTTATTTTCTCCCAAAACACTAAACAGCAACAACAACCACCACAGTACTCTCCCAAACACTTTCTGATTTCAATGAGATCATAGCCTGCATGTCTTAAGTTTGATTTTATATAGTATTTAATCATTTTAAAAACGTTGCAAATACATAAGTACTCAGAATCCCTGAAATTAGCATATGCATTTGGAGACAAATACATCAAAAGATTTTTTAATAACAGTCCAATAAGTGAAAGGATCATATTTGGGGTAAAAAGCCCCCTTGTTGAAGGGTGTTGCAGCCACAATGTGTTTTCAGTACGGCTTCAATATTCATGTTTGTGTGTTATTTATGTTGTAGAATAAAACGTATCGGCAAGTAATGTTTACCAGAGACTATTTACAGAGACGGGCCACTTCTATTAGAATGAATGGGAGAATCTGGAACGACCAACGGTCAGCGGCTGCAGATAGGAAGTCCCGCCTTACAGGTAAAAGAGCCAATCACATTTAGAAGCAGACATCGCCTGTCAATCAACTAAACAACGCGCATGCGCATTAGCTATAAAAACTTTTTATTTATTTATTTTTTAGCATAATCTGAGGTAAAGAGGAACAATTTATGATTCCAGCGTTGTCAGATATTATTGCCGATTTGAAAATGTTCATCGATAGTCTTTCACCAACCATTTTGGGAATTTATGTATTTCCCCATTCAAGAAGATAGGAGCTGAAATAGCATGACCGGAAATAGCTCCGTGAAATGGCCACCAGTGGACAGACTTGCTGGAAAGACTTTGATGATGATTGTCTCAACGCTGTCTTTGGAGGGCGGTGTTTTGGTAAGAGGGGGCGCGTGCCTAATTTAACGTCTCAGATCGTTTCAGAATGGCTAAAATCGCTACGAAACGTTACAAAATGTTTTCATCGTAATTTAAAGCGCAACAGTGATCAGATATGTATACACACACACACACACACATATATAATATATATATATAATTAGTTTAAGGGTGAAGGGAGACTGACTCGATTACGTCATTCACAATGCATCATGGGAGTGGGCGGTCGCTCCAAGGCACATTTCGCGGATTTGTTGTACGCGGTTCTCTGATTGGTGGATCTTTATTTGCTGTACAATGGATTATGTAGTTGTTTACCATGAATTCTGCTATCAAACTTAATTTTTATACAATGTAGTTGAAATAACGCAGACAGATGGCTTCAACGGAAGCATCAATGTACAACCGATGGCTCATGCTAGGTCTGTCTTAAGATATAGTTGAAAATCAATTTGTCTATAGGATCATTGAATGTGAATTTCACTTCCGAAAACAGACGGTTGCGCTCTATAGCAATAAAACACATAAATAGATTTATAAAATTTAACAAAATAATTCAACACGCTATTACATGGATTATCATGCTAATTTTATTATCATGCTAAGATATAAAAAAAAAAACCACCACCAAGAAAAATAACCAAAAGCCCAGCAGAAGTTTCAGATTCTTTATTTTAATATTTTAATGCCTACTAAATATTCAAGGATTGTTTAAGAGAAAAAAATGAACGTCACAAGGTAGCTCAGAAAATAAAGATTCTCTTGCTGTTATATTTTACATATCATTTTGAAAATGAAAAAAATACTTAAACTGTGTACAGTACCGTACGAAAACAAAGGTAGTTGAAGACACCAATGTGGAAATTAGAGAATGAAACTAAAGACTTATTGTACCCTCGCTCAACTCTATATGCGGAAAAATATAACTATATACATATAGCATCCTCCTGAGATTTTAGAGTTTACCACATCAACACATACAGGCAACACCAGAACATAGAGCGGTTGTGTATAGATCTACCAAGACCTGATTTTGGTCTAATTTGTAAGTGGTTTTAAATTAATTGTATCCTCTTTGTCCTGTTTTATGATTAGAAGTCGTTAAAAGTGCGTTTGGGACCCTGATATAGAGTTTGGTAGCTATACTTAACATATAATAGTATATTTACATATAGCTCACACAAATCACTTGATGTATAGATGTATACCCAACTTTCCATTTAAATTCTGATAATCTTGTTACATAATAGTGATAAACTGTCTTAAGTCATTGATAAGGAAATTTAATATGGACATGTCACAGCATTGATATTTTAGATGAATCAATGATCACTTGGCATTGCATTTTATATTGCTTTGATATTGTATTTTCAAGCAGAAACCCAACATGCATGCACACATACGCACACAAACACTCACGGAAAGACTTGACTACAAAAGTTTGTGCAGGTTGATTCGATCACAACAGGTGATTTGTACCAAATAAGCGAGCTAGACCCTGCCACCAAACACGTCTGTTTGCTGTACGTGCTTCAACATCGTCTCACATCGGCGAGTTTTCCAACAGCTACTCCGAATCAGAATATCTGATCACTTCACGGGTCTATTTTGCCCATCTGTCGCTCTGACGTTTACTCTTATGATTCTAACTTTTCGTCCTAGTGTCCGTTGGCGTCCGGCGTGGACGACGCGGGTGTGGGCGGTGTGGGCGCTCGTGAGGTGCTGGAGGTTTTCTCCGGGATGGGGCTCGGGATGAGGCCGCTCTCAGGGGCTTTGGCCAGCATTCGTGTGCTCAGAGCGGACATGGGTTTGGGCTGAGCCTGGAGACCTGGGCTGCAGATGAGATGGTGTCGCTCCCAGTCTTTGTGTTGACAGAAAGAGCCGCAGTAACGTGCCGCGTTGCATCCGCTGCAGGTCTCGCTGGCTTTACGGCCGCAGTTCCAACAACACTTAAGAGAGAAAGAAATATCGTAAGATGTTATTTAATAGGCGATCGGTAAAACATTCAAACCAAAGTGAACACTCGCCAAGAACCGAGTAAATTCGCTTTGGCAAGTAAATCAGATTGACAGGCAATGGGTCTATTTTTGCCAGAAATGACGCTGGCTACCACCCCTGGAGTTCGCTAGTTTGAATCCCAGGGCGTGCTGAGTGACTCCAGTCAGGTCTCCTTAGCAACCAAACTGGCCCGGTTGCTAGGGAGGGTAGAGTCACATGGGGTAACCTCCTCGTGGTCGCTATAATGTGGTTCTCGCTCTCGCTCTCGGTGGGGCGCGTGGTGAGTTGTGCGTGGATGCCGCGGAGAATAGCGTGAAGCCTCCACACGCGCTACGTCTCCACGGTAACGCGCTCAACAAGCCACGTGATTGCACAAAGATGCGCGGGTTAACGGTCTCATACATGGTGGCCCGCTGGGATTCGTCCTCCGCCACCCGGATTGAGGCGAGTCACCACGCCACCACGAGGACTTTAAAGCCGATTGGGAATTAAAATGCTAAATAAAAGTTATTATTTCTAAAATGATAACTAGACTGCGCTTTCTGAATTGAACCAGCAATAAGGTAAAGGCATTGTTTTGAAGCCTTTCACTTAATAAACAAAAAAATGAATAATAGTAATTTCCCCCCCAAAAAGTAAGCAGTAAACGGTCTATACTGTGCAGTATTCGCTAAGTAGTAAGCTAGCGTTCCACTGTTCGAGACGGCTTTAATCTTTGACTGCGAGTATGAAAGCAGCACACTCACCTCACTCGAGTCTTCCTGTTCGTTGATGACCTGTATGGCGTCTTCAGTGGCTTTTCTTTTGGCCTCAGCGAGAGTTTTCTCCATCTTCGCTCTCTCAGCGGTGATCATCTCGAACGCTTTCTGCTCAGCCTCAGCCACGGCCTTCTGAACCTCATCCATCGCCTGCCGCTTGACCTCGTTCACCGCCTCCTCTGTAGAGGTCACATGATCATTTGGTTACACTTATAATATTGTGGTTCATTACTCATATTTTGAGTAATCTACACTTTATGTGTTTTTAACCCTCCTATTCTGGTCAAAGTAATGAAAACATTTCTTCTTCCCAGACGTAAAAATAATAAAATCATGCACTCTTTTGGGATTTTTTATGTTATATAATTCTCGACCATTCATTTGCATATGCAAATAAGCATATATTTATAACTTTACCACAGTAAAGCTCATTTAAACATGAGAATGTGACATGAATTAGAGGCAGATTTCTGCCAACTGGTGAAAAAAGCAAAATAACATGAAAATTTAAAATCATGTTATGACAGTAATAGCCAGTAGATGGCGACAGTGTTCAGTGCAGCCACCTACTGTATAGTAATTCTACATTTTATCACAAATTATGCATTTGGATATATATTTAGACATGATTAAATGATTATTTTTCACAACCACGTGGACTCAATTTAATTTTTTTATTTTTTTTGGTGTATTCAGATGGCAATTGGACGAAAAGTCACCATGTCAGATGAAAGAAACATTTTATTATAGTACATCAGGAAAATAGACTTTGGTCAAAAACGTGCGGATCACTATTTAACAGCTTGTTTTCATGACTGTAAAACTAATGAACAGGTGTTCTGGGAGAAAACAGGTTTCCCATGGTGCATCTGGGTTGCCACCCTTACCGGCTTTCCTCCAGATCTCATCAGGCACGTAGCCAGAGCCGGCACGCATTGGAAGCTCCCTCTGCGAGTCTGTGAAGGTAAACCAACACATGTATGATGCAAATATATCACACAAACATTTCAAAACGATGCATGATGGACCGATGTAAGGAATGGATGATTTTATGAAGTTTGAGACTCAATGTTGGGCAGTGTTTGGTTACAGATGGCGGTGAGGAACGCGAGCCAGAGAAAACATGCTCTCTTTCTGTAGCAGTCTGGAGCAAATACACCAACACCTGCTCTATCAGCAGGCACTCAAACACAAAAATACACACATATATGCTCATATAAAGGCACATATACTCCACTTGTTTTATACATCTTGTACTGTAACTAGACGGTAGTGTAGAAATTAGCCATTTTATTAAAGTTCGATATTCGCTCCTTGCAACTGAATTTCAAGGGCATTTTTTTACCCTTTAATGAAGCCCGTGTTTTCCTAACCCAAATGTTGTCATCACTGACAAAACAAAATCCATTAGACTTAAGTGTTAACTCACAATTTGAATTATGTTTCCTTTGTCAAAGGGAACATATGGGGCCATTTAAAGAGTTGTTATTAAGAATTCATAGAGGTTTTAGCTCATTTGTTGTGTTATTTATGTAGTTGTTTGGTGTGATGTCATCGTTAGGGTGATCTGTGTCGCCTTTGGACAAGTCGGACCCTGTTACACAATCTCATTTCTCTTCCGTTTATTTAACGATTGACCGAGAATCAGTCATAATCTTCTTTATATAAGTGTGTTATTGTATGACCTTAATTTGAGTCTATTCAATTCATCTGATTAAGAGAAACAACAAACATTAAATGGCAAATAAATAAAGATGAATAGTCTGATTTTAGTCTACTTGTGACTTATCTTTACGGTTAAATAGTTACGTTCATTCTATATGATTAGCAAGTTGAGTGAACTTAATAACGCACGTTTTGGAGGCGCCATAACTCAATTCAATTGAGGTAAGATGTTTACATAATCAATTGGGTAAACTTATTAGAGTTTTCAGTGTATAAAAAACACAGGAAAGAGCAATAAAAGAGAAAACAATAGAAATGCTCTTATAGTGATATTAAACACGTATTAGCCTTCCTGTAAAATATTAACATTAAATTAGGGCTGTCAATTTAACACGATAATTCATTGTGATTAATTATATACAAAATAATGCGTTAAAAAAACATTAGATTCCTTCCATATAAGCAAATCAAGCTTGTAGTACCACATGTTTTCTCCAGGGGGCAGTAAGTGCAACTCCAGCTGTATAGACAACGAGCAGCTTATACAGAGAACAAACCAACCCTTCAGCAGACGACACGACACGAGGATGCTTTCTTGCATGCAAAACACAGCTTGGAGCACAAATCTGAATTTAGGGATCTTAAGACGTGTTTTTCTGGAGTAATAAGTAATAATCCACGTTTAACTTGACAAAGCATCCTTAAAATGTTATGTTTATGATGCGACGCGACCGAAGTGAGACGCTCCAAATGCGTCCGTGTGACACAGGTGTACATCCTTAAACAAGCCCTTATAATAAATCTCGACTGATTGATGAATTCAGTTGCAAAATGGATTTTAATCGATTGAAATACATTAAATACACCATGCACAACATTATCATAACACAATAACGCTCTGCTAAAATACATTTGAAATAATTCGACAAAGGGTTCCCACCCTTTTTGACTATTCCATGACCTTTCCAGGTGCTTGTGATAACTGGATACAGTTTGTGAACCATTTTGACTAAATCATTGCAAACAACCGACTCAAAAGAACGATTCACTGACAAATCAATCATGATTACGGCTTGCAAGCCAGTTTTATTCATTAAAATGAGCAATATTTCGCTCATTAACAGAATTGTGATGCATGCCTCATCCCTTACATGCATCTTTATGAAATATTGTGGCTAACTGCATGATGCTTTTAGGTACCAATAAGAGTTTTGCTTGGGTCCAGTTAATACTTACAATACATATTTATTAAAGAGGCATGTTTAAATTCCTTCGTAAGATTTTCCCCAAAAAATCCAAAAAAAAAAAAAAAAAAAAGATACCGTCTGGGTCTGCTCATTATATATCTGAGAAGATGGAAAAACTTGAAAAATATGTATTCACTATAGAAATGTCCATGAGCCAAACCGTAACCCTAACAAACCCTAACCCTTAATTTCAATGACATTTCCAGGCCTGAAAAACAGAATTATGAAATTCCTGATATTTCCAGGTTTTCCAAGAGTGTTGGATCCCTGTAGACAGTCTCTTTGTAAGATTATACACCACAGAATTTTAATAAAAATATATATTTTATTCCCTTTTCTCCCCAATTTTGGAACGCCCAATTCCCGCTACTTAGTAGGTCCTCGCGGTGGCGCAGTCACTCACCTCAATCCGGGTGGCGGAGGACAAGTCTCAGTTGCGTCCGTGTCTGAGACTGACAATCGGCGCATCTGATCACGTGACTCGTTGTGCATGACACGGCGGAGACTCACAGCATGTGGAGGCTCATGCTACTCTCCACGATCCACACACAACTCACCACACGCCCCATTGAGAGAACCACTAATCACCACCACGAGGAGGTTACCCCATGTGACTCTACCCTCCCTAGCAACCGGGGCAATTTGGTTGCTAAGGAGATCTGGCTGGAGTCACTCAGCATGCCCTGAATTCGAACTCACGACTCCAGGGGTGATAGCAAGCGTCAATACTCTCTAAGCTAACTAGCCCCCTCCATATTCAACAATGCTCAAAACGAGTCAATACTGAATGAATCTGACCACTACAGTGTCTTTAGAGGTACTGTAGTAACCATGATGGATTTATTCTCTGAGATGTCCACATCACAACACAGTCCCTTCCATTAGAAGTTCATTCACAAATCCAAATCAAAGCTGAATCAACTGAACGACTCACCTGAGTTGACTCCCTCTGCAGACAGCGGGCTGTGCGTTTTGGCGAAGGGTACGTTCCCTGCAGCGACTCCATTCTTGCGTCCGTCGTCGTGTTGGTTTGAGCGCCGCAGCCAGTAATTAAGCTCCTCGCGATCAGACTCCTGACAGCGTCGCAGAACGCTAACAGAGCGCCGTGTCTTCTCCACCATATCCACGATGCAATTTAACACCTACAATCACAGAACAATCACAGAACGTTAGCATGCTCGTTCATAACACTATCACCAACAACAAAATGAAAAGTCGATGCTTTGGGTCTTTGTCGACTTCAGATGTTCTGGACGCCTAGTCGAAAAATAATAATAATAATAATAATAATAATAATAATAGTCGTGCAACCCCTAATTGAAAGTGAACTGAAGGGACAGTTCACCCAAAAATGATAATTGTGTAATTTACTCAATTCCCTCAGGGCTGGACTGGGTAATCTGGCACACCGGGCATTTTCCCGGTGGGCAGACGCACTTTGGGGCCGATCAGACTGGCCATCGGGAGAACCGAGCGGGATGGTGGGTCGGCCGCGAAACAGGCCGAATGGGCCGCGATAAGCTAAAATGAGCCTCCGCGTAATGCAGAAAAAGACAGCGAAACCCCCACCCCCCCCCAAAATATTTTGTGCCAGTTGCTATGGGACTGCTTCCCAGTCCAGCCCTGCTCGCCCTGTATGACTTTGTGCAACACAAGAGGAGAAATTTTGTAGGAGAAAGTAGCGGCGGGTGTTTTGATTCATCTCAGTGACTCGACTCTTTCCTCACTAATGCGTTTATATTTTTATGCCAGTAATTGGCAACGAAACACTACTATATTAAGTGTTAACCACACTCTATTTCTTTACTCTATACAATGAAAGTGAATAGTGATGGTGGCTAACATTCTGTATAACATCTCCTTTCCATTTTGGAGTGAACCATCCTTTCAAAGTGGATTAATCGGAGTCTCACATGATCAAGGTGTCGCCATTCTTCGGCCCATTCTCTCTCGGTCAGTCTGTGATCTACAGGGTCCTCACGGTAACTCCCGTTACTGCCTGATAAACACAACAACAACAAAAAGCACAGGTCAGAACTTCACAAGACTTCCAAATTAATCTGAAATACTGCTGTGTTTGAAAATAATGGTCAAATGCAGCGTATTTTGGTTGGGGTCGTTTGAAGTACCTGCCAGTCGCGGTCTGTCCTTCAGTTCTCTCAGTTCTAGTACACGGTGCGGTTCTCGGTACAGGTGAGGGGTGGTGATGTCATCCATGGCGTAGTGTTGGAGAGGGGGCGGGGTCGGGTGAATCTGGACAGGCAGCTGGAGTGAGTGGGCGGGGCTGTGTCTGGGGGCGGGGCTAATGGTGCAGATTCGTTTGGCTGGAGGTTCCAGGGACGCAGGGGGGCGCTCGTGAAAACCATTTTCTTTACCTCTGATGGGAGAAAATAAATAAATAAATAAATAAATACATTTATAATTGTATTATGCCGTTTCCATGGTTACAGGTTGGTCAGTTCATGCCATCCAGCAGTTTTATATTTCCGAATAATGACCACGCGTTCAAGGGTAAAGCGATATTTCAGCATTCGCTTCTCGAATCACTCTGCGACCTCCACAAGTAAGCTAGCATAACAGTTTCATCTCAAATCGACGTTTCAATTAAGGCAGAAAACCAGCTAATTCCAAAGGGTTCACATACTTTTTCTTCAATTGTCTTGAATAATTGAGTTCTCAAGATCAATCCAGGGCAGTTATTGTAACTCTACATTTTAAATGATGACTACTTAAAGGCTAAATACTTACTTATAGTATGCTAGTACTTCATTGTTGTGATGTGTGTATAGTGTGTGTGTTTACCTGTTGGGACTGTGTCGTTTGGTGGCGTCACTGGGCTCCAGCAGAAGTTCAGTGGAGTCGGCAGGTGACGGTACGGCGGTGCTGAGCAGCAGATGTTCGTGTTGGGACAGATACTGTGCTGGAGTCTGTTTAGCGGCTCGAGCGCAGTGCAACAGCTCCCTCTGCAGTAGGGGCAGGTTAGCCTGCGGGACAACATATGAGAAACATGATGGAAAACGGACGATAAACAAAGATATGTTAGGATTAATCACATAGAAGAATGACTATGGCATTACAGCGGGTTGGCATTACATTGTAACTTCATGTTTTTGGGCATGTACCAAAAACGTACAAACCTAAATTGATTTGTAAAGTCACACATCATTCCAGCCCAAGTAAGAATAATATTTATTGGACTTTATAAGCACATTTGGGGCGGCTGTGGCTCAGGTGGTAGAGCGGGTCGGCCGCTAATCGCAAGTTTGGCGGTTCGATTCCCGGCCCACATGACTCCACATGCCGAAGTGTCCTTGGGCAAGACACTGAACCCCAAGTTGCTCCTGATGGCAGGCTGGCACCTTGCATGGCAGCTCTGGCGTCATTGGTGGGTGAATGGGTGAATGAGTCACAGTGTAAAGCGCTTGAATACCGAGAAGGTTAGAAAGGCGCTATATAAGTGCAGACCATTTACCATTTATTGTGCATAAATCGTTTCAGGCTATTATTCCGATTTTTTTAAGAATGTTCTTAAAGGGGGCCAAAGTTGCTCCAGGGGCCCATCTCTCCAATCTGCTTACAGTAATTCGGCTAAATGGCACATTGTTAGCAGTCAAAGCCACTTGACAAGGATTTGCTCAAGTGTCTTAAAGTCGACTAATCACAGACACCCACATTTTTGGAATTTTTAACTGATAACAGCAAAGATTAGGGCAAGGTGGATTCGTTACTGGACAGACCGCTGGGAGCCACGGCTCGCAGGAAAACTCAAAGCAGATTGAGCGCGAGGCATCTGGTCAGCATAGCACAATGGTCTGTTCGCTATTACAGCCCACACAGCGCTCATCACAACATCTCCAACATCTCCATCAAAACCGTCTGTAAATCTTCAGTTACAATGAGGATGGAAAGGAAATGGTCCTGAAGATGCGGAGATGAATCAAACGGACCCAGCAGTGCAACTCCTCAAATATATTTAGGCAGGTGAATTTGATTACTAATGTGAATATTAAGATATAAAGTACATCTGACACGCTGTGCTACGTCAAACGCTTGGCTAACGCAAGGGGGGAAACTTTGAAACCTCGAGACAATACTGAAAACGTAGAAGTAGTTTATTTAAAGTTGCATTTTGACTTTAATGCCAAATGCAACCCTGTCAAAACTGTAAACTAAAACATTTATTTTAGCATTGGGAACAAATGATTTGGTTCAATAAAAACGATTCAAAGATTCGTTTGAGTCGTCACTCAAAACCGTTCCCAGAAATGTTCCGTTTCGAAAATATAAATATAGATTTATATCTAGTATATAATATAAATAGTAAATAGATCGAATTTTCTACTGATGAAAAAAATGCTTTTCAATTTCATTTTAACGTATCGCTCATTTGGACAATCTGTTTTAATGATCTAGTAAAAACGATTCACCGATTTGTTTAGCGAGTCGTCACTAAAAAGTGTCCCTAAAAATCAGAAACGCAGCTTCACGATTGCTGAAGGAAAGAGGATAGTAACGGTCTTCCAGCAGATTAATATTGTGGAGTTTAAGGGATTTAATGCCCCTTGCAATGAATATGCAACCTATGTTGTGACCAGTTCTTTCAATTAGTCAAACTCCCCCCTTAGACTTCAAGGAAATGTTTAATGTTACTTGAATTGGTGATATTTTAGAGCATTTTTATCTTAATACTGTGGAAGGCTATGTTTGGAAAATGTTAATAAAGTGTTATATTGTGGGGGGCACAGTGGTAAAGACGCTGGCTAACACCCGTGGAGTTCGCAAGTTGGTGCTGAGTGACTCCAGTCAGGTCTCCTAAGCAACCAAATTGTCCCGGTTGCTAGGGAGGGTAGAGTCACATGGGGTAACCTCATCGTGGTCGCTATAATGTGGTTCTCGCTCTCGGTGGGGAGCGTGG
>JAVLUX010000010.1:2295000-2300000 GCA_032164185.1 Moxostoma hubbsi | reverse complement strand
ATTTCACGCTCGTTAACTAGCCTTCACAAAAGGCCGCCAAGGGCTAAACGCATCCTTTCTGCCTGTGAATGGACCACCAGGCCCAGAAGTCGTAGTTCAGAGGCGCTTTTGTTCTCAAAGAACCGTGAGAGGAGCTATCGGCCTCATTTCGAGTATATCAGACCAGAGAAAACGCCTTTACAAAAGGCGGCTAATAGACCCACACAGATCGAGTTGTCAAAGGTCATGAAACGCTTCTTAGCAGACGACTTCTCATGGACGGACGGATTTTCATGGTGAAAAGCGTGTTTTGTTTAATGTTTATTCATGGGAAACTAAAGCAGTGAATGTGTTTCTCCATGAGAGATTACTCTGTATAGTTTTTAAACGAGGCTCTTCTCTTAACAATGAAAAGGGGGGCCTGGGCAGCTCAGTGGTTAAGACACGGCTATCACCCCTGGAGTCGCGAGTTCGAATCCTAGGGCGTGCTGAGGGATTCCAGTCGGGTCTCCTAAGCAACCAAATTGACCCGGTTGCTAGGGAGGGTAGAGTCACATGGGGTAACCAAATTGGCTCGGTTGCTAGGGAGGGTAGAGTCACATGGGGTAACCAAATTGGCTCGGTTGCTAGGGAGGGTTGAGTCCCTTGGGGTAACCAAATTGGCCCGGTTGCTAGGGAGGGTAGAGTCACATGGAGTAACCAAATTGGCTCGGTTGCTAGGGAGGGTAGAGTCACATGGGGTAACCAAATTGGCCCGGTTGCTAGGGAGGGTAGAGTCACATGGGGTAACCAAATTGGCTCGGTTGCTAGGGAGGGTAGAGTCACATGGGGTAACCAAATTGGCCCGGTTGCTAGGGAGGGTAGAGTCACATGGGGTAACCAAATTGGCCCGGTTGCTAGGGAGGGTAGAGTCACATGGGGTAACCTCCTCATGGTCGCTACAATGTGGTTTGTTCTCGGTGGGGCGCGTGGCGAGTTGTGCGCGGATGCCGCGGTGGATAGCTTCCACACGTCCTATGTTTCCATGGCAACGTGCTCAACAAGCCACGCGGATTGACGGTCTCAGATGTGGAGGCAGCTGGGATTCATCCTCCGCCACCCGGATTAAGGCAAGTCATTACGGTACCACGAGGACTTATAGTGCGTTCACATCCAACACGAAGCGAGCGTTCGCGATTTTACATGGTGCGATTACGATTACATACAAAGTCGATGCGATTTGACGCGAATGGCGTGACTCAAACATGCGAAATTGCTTCATTCGCGCATTTTCGCAAAATTTTTCAACTCGAGCGAGAAAATTGCGTGACGCGTTGTCGTGAAAGCCTATCAGCATCGAGACTGTCCGGACGTCACTGACGTAGTAGCAGAAGAAATATGGAAAAATGCGTGAATAAATTGTAGCGGTGTGTGGGACGAAAAAATTCTACTTGATTCCAGCTATTGGTCGTACTTTACTATGAACCGTCGTAGAAGCCCCGCCTCCTGTCCTTTTCCGGAAGAGAAGCGGGAATACTCGCGGGTTAGCGTTACTCGCGCGAACGCGAGTTTAAACACACATTTATAATCCAGCGGTCAAACTCGCGCGAGCAATGCGAGGCCAAAATTTTGCGTTGCGTTTGAACGCACCATTGGGAATTGGGCATTCCAAATTGGGAGAAATTTTTTTTTTTTTTTTTTAAGTATGGCGCGCTGTAAAGGGATCGTTAACGTGCTCCATACGAACATTCGCATTGAACGACGACGCCACACAGCAGAAGAGTTGAGTGTGAATGTCACTCGTATTTTTATTTCATATTAAACAGGGAAAAGAAACCCTGAAATTATATTTTGCATAAAGAAAATGAAGCCTATTTTTTTTTTAGGAAAATATTTGTCCGCACTGACGTTTTTTTCTGCTGACAATTAAGCATATTATTCTGAAATAATAATAATAAAAAAAAACATATTTTTATTACCGTTATGTGGGGAATTTTTTATTTTTTTTATTCTCATTATTGTAATCCAGTACTGAGAAATATCCTGCCAGAACACCATGATTTAATTTAAATAATAAAATCGTAATAATTAATATTTTTTAGACCAAATTTTACGATTATTTACGCTTTCCATTGTACGTTACAAATGTAGTTTACAATTAAAAAAAAAATTTTAACGCGTAATAAAATTTCTCATTTTTTTCCTTTGAATTTTGGGGTGAAAATGACCCGCATATGTTCTTTTTTAATTAAATTATATACAAAAATATACTACCTTCAATCATACTTACTATTGTACTTCACAAATAATATTTGTATCCACATTACAGTAGCGAGAATGACATAACAGCAGGATACTGACATGTTTAAATGTGTTAAATTGTCACAGGCTTAAAATAGGCCTTTGATTTTGTGGTGAATTATGACCTGTATATATTCTTGACGGTGTTGGTAAACAACAGAGACTGATTTTATTGTGAGACACAAACAAAGGGCAGAATAAAGCTATTTTAACCCCGTGAACGAAACGGCCGCAGTCACAGGTGCGACACACTTTTGCAGACGTGTACACACAAATGTTGTGGTTTTGGAGCACACCTGAGCCCCGCTCTGAATCATTAGACTATAGGCCCTCTTAATGCCTGACTGAAAACTCGTTTTTTTCTCTCTCATGCACACCTGTTTCCTTCCAGGAGGCAGGAAGTACAAACATGGGAAGGACAGAGAGAATAAGAGGGAATCCTGGGGAAACAGGAAATCGAGCCATTTGGTTTCATGCCACACCACAGGATGTACACAAACCCTCCGTATCCACCTTCTGTCACGAGAGATTATTCTGATTGTACCTGTGGAGAACAACGGCGTAACCAGCAGATTCAACCTGTAGAGCCGAGATAAACTTTCCACCGTTTCACTGATAAGACCACCGATGAATATAAACACAATATAGTTTGTTTTAAATCTGATTGGATGAGCCATAAAATATGATGCTATATAATTATTTATATCTGCATCATGCCAAACGACACCCCGTAACCGCGGTGAAACGACTGTAATGTACAATATCGCATGTCGTGTCTGATTGGCCAATAAAACAAAAGAGAGTCGATGCATAAATACAATTTCTGCTTTCAAATTTACATTGAAATTTTAAGTTAATGTTTGAGCCATTTTGTGTATCATTAAATATTATATCATATAACACTGTTATTTATAATTTACATCATAACATTATTTATATTACTTAAAGTTGTCTATATTTATTGTTATTTATATCATTGTGGAAAAGCTGTATGTATATACATATATGTGTGTGTTATTTATCATTTATGTAATATTAATAATAAATCATTATTATTGAAAATTGTCTAATATACACACACACATATATATATATATATATACACATATACACACACACTATATACACACACACACACACACACACTATATATACACATACACACACACACTATATATGCACATATACACACACACACACACACACACTATATATACACATACACACACACACTATATATACACATATATACACACACACACACACACAAACACACACACACTAATATATGTGAATATATATACACATACACACACACACACTAATATATGTGAATATATATACACATACACACACACACACACTATATATACACACACACACACACACACTAATATATGTGAATATATATACACATACACACACACACACACACACACTAATATATGTGAATATATATACACATACACACACACACACACACTAATATATGTGAATATATATACACACACACACACACACACACACACACACTATATATACACACACACACACACACACACACACTAATATATATATGAATATATACACACACACACATACACACACACACACATATATCTATATATATATATATATATATATATATATATATGTATACACATACACACACACACACTAATATATATGAATATACACACACACACACACACACACTAATATATATGAATATACACACACACACACACACACACACACATATATCTATCTATATATATATATATATATATATATATATGTATACACATACACACACACACACTAATATATATGAATATATACACACACACACACACTATATATACACATACACACACACACACACACACACACACTAATATATATGAATATATACACACACACACACACACTAATATATATGAATATATACACACACACACACACACACACACACACACACACACTATATATACACATACACACACACTAATATATATGAATATATACACATACACACACACACACATCATTTATAAAGTATTACATCATTAATATGAATAATTATGACTAACATGTCATCTATACACATAAATCAACATTATATTGTCCATTTGCATCAGTCATTAAAAATCCAAATCAATCAGCCGCAAAACATTTTACATTCAATTCATAACTTACAAAAATCAAGCGTTCCCCTGTTATTCAAAGCAGAAGAGGCTTTCACCCGTCCAGTCGAGTCACCAAAACCCCCCCAATGAATTGTTTGTAATCACAGGCAGGTGTACGGCCTCCGTTATCAGTCCGTGAATCTGGCCGAAATCCACGAGGCAGTAAACATTCACATACACATTTGGGAGACAAGCACACTACATTAAACACACTTCCGTCTCTACACACACACACACACACACACACACAGCTGGGGTTCGGGTCGGTTTGTTAGCACAGCTCGAAACTCTCTTTACAGGTCAATATTGATTCGCCAACAGCAAATGTGTGGCTTCCCCTGACCACCACCTGTTACAATGACAGATTTAACTCACTGTATGCATTCAGTGTCTATACAGTGTTGTGAGGTGAAACAACGGCTATTAAACATCACTTTCAAGACATGCTGGTCAGAGGACACATCTCATGTACTCTTAAGAGCACTCCACCAACTATACATACCTCACCTCATATACACACACTGAGATAAAAGTCCTCCACTGAAACTGTAA
>JAVLUX010000010.1:2282500-2290000 GCA_032164185.1 Moxostoma hubbsi | reverse complement strand
AGCTGACCCATACTAAACATGCAGTGGTATAAAACTTAAAATATACCTTGTAAAAAACCATCGTCACACACTAATAAAAAAGTACAATGGTACTACTATGTTTTTGACACTCATATGATGGTATACAACTATATTCTTTTAACTACTATCTCTGTATCATGGTACCGCCACTATTTATTTCCACTCTCTCATACTCATCAACAGGCTCCAATGGTCGTTAGATCAAGCCCTGTTACGTCTTCGCTAATTGTGGTGCCCTTAAAAACGACTATCTGGAGTTCTTGAGGGCCCTCAGGGGCCTCCAGCGAGCAATGAGGGCCACAAAGTGCTGTTCAGGGTCATTGAACGCCACCCACCCAGCGCTACGACTTCACTTGTGCACTCTGATGTCCAGCAGGCCTTCAAACCTAGGAGGTCAAAGGTCTTAACGGAGAGTCAGTGGGTGCGTCGAGGAACAATGGTTTGATTGAGCACCGGCCGCACACACACACACCGCCGTCAGACGCAACAGTAAACCAGTTGTTTTAGGGCTAATCGGTTGGATCAGTCGGCCCCTTGATGACATGACAACAGTTAGCGTTCGTTAGGAAGGGCTAATCTAGAACTTCCTGTCTTTAGCATTACTCAACAGCTGCTGTATGATGTGTGTATGTGTGTGTGTGTGTGTGTGTGTGTGTGTTAAAAATCACCCGTACAAAACAGATCCATGGCGGTCCCATTACACAGTGATGTATCAGATGGTAGTACCATGGTATTTTGATATATACCAAAGTAATGGACTTAAAAAAGTACCTTCACAGTGCCTATAGTACTACGGAGCACCTTAGAGGTCAGGGTGGGGAACATTTTTTTGGGATATAGTTTTGTGTGCCCTCACAATAAATTAACCATGTTTATACTGTCATAAACATATTTTAACCTTGATACATATAGTAAAACCATTGTAATACCTGAAAATGAAAAATGTGGCAATAAAAATCATAATTTTGTGGTTATTAAGGTTAACCCTTTAATTTCGGTTGAGCCCGCTTATCTTCCAAACGAGTCCACACACAAGATAATCAGATGTATAGATCATTAGATAATCCACATGACGCACAATGTTACATATGACCACCAGGAGATGGCGCCAAATACATGATACAGACTCAATGATGACTCAAATGACACAGAATGAAACTCACTTGGTTAAATCTCATTCCTAGCTTAGAAGCTCTACTTTACAATTAATTTAGGCATTGTGACCAGCAATGAACAAGTGCTTTGACATCACAATTTATGAGTCATGTGTCATATGTTGTTGGAAAGCTCTTAAAGAGTAAAATACAGCCAGACTATTTATTTTACTCACAGACACAAATATAGCGAGTAATAGCGAAGTGTATGTCTTTGACATTTATGTTGGTGTTGCTTAAATTACACATTTTCCCTTATAACTTCATATATCATTAGTTAGATGAGGTGATTATCTTTCAAACGAGTCCACACACAAGATAATCAGATGTATAGATCATTAGATAATCCACAATGATGACTCAATGATGACTCAAATGGCACAGAATGAAACTGAATGAGATGATTATCTTTCAATCGAGTCCACACACAAGATAATCAGATGCATAGATCATTAGATAATCCACATGAAGCACAATGTTACATATGGCCACCAGGAGATGGCGCCAAACACACGACACAGACTCAATGATGACTCAAATGACACAGAATGAAACTGAATGAGATGATTATCTTTCGAACGAGTCCACACACAAGATAATCAGATGTATAGATCATTAGATAATCCACATGAAGCACAATGTTACATATGACCACCAGGAGATGGCGCCAAACACACGACACATACTCAATGATGACTCAAATGGCACAGAATGAAACTGAATGAGATGATTATCTTTCAAACAAGTCCACACTCAAGATAATCAGATGTATAGATCATTAGATAATCCACATGAAGCACAATGTTACATATGACCACCAGGAGATGGCGCCAAATACATGACACAGACTCAATGATGACTCAAATGACACAGAATGGAACTCATTCTGTGAAATCTCATGACTAAAATCATGTCTGCATGCTATGCAAACCTTTAGTCATTGTTGTGTTTGCATGTGTAATTAGTTCTTATGTACAATTATTATGTTTTATTTGATTGGAGAGGCTTTTAAATCTTTAAAAACACAAAAGGAATTAAAAAGGAATGTTCCAGGTTCAATAGAAGTTTGTGGACATCGTCATTGGTAACAAAGCTTTAAAATTGGCTATAACTTTACATAAAAGTGATTTTATCACAATTAAATCAGGTTTACACGCATATCATGTTATGATTCATTTTTGTGGTATTCAACATTAAGCCACAAATGCTTTCGATTGAGCTGAACTTGTATTGAACCCCAGAACATTCTTTTAAAATGGTTTATCTATAGTATAAACAGGGTTATTTGCATAGTAAAACCATAATAACAACAAAATTATGATTTTTATTACCATCGTTTTGTTTTCCTTTATCATCACTATGGTTTCACCACATTAAAATATGGCTACTCTAGTAAAACCATGGTAAATGTATTGTGAGGTAACAAAAAAACATTGCAAGGGCACGCAAAACTATTTTAGAAAAGTGTCCGTATAGTACTACCATGGCACATGTCCAAAGAAAAAGCAAAAAAAAATCAATAAAAATGAGGTACTGTGAATATAGTAATAATTTAGCATGATCCCAGATAGCACACGTTCATCTCCGAGATGTCCATTTGAGATATTTTCATCTGAAAAGCATCACAATCTCATTAACATCTGCTAAACATCTTAAAAACGTCAGATTTACAAACAGTCTAAATCGTAAAGACATCTGCTGAATGTCTTATTGACATCCGAGAGGAAAAGTCTTACAGACGAGATGAGCAAACAACTTTTAAAATGCATCGTTCAAATGTGAACAAAAACATCGAATAGACGTGTGGGTGATGTACGTGCACGATCAGGGGCGGTTTATATCTGATACCATCATTGTACTTCTTGTAAGGGCATTAAATGGGCAAAACAATTGAAATAAAACATTAGAAATGGTGCTAAAATGTGTTTTTGCTAGTAAGACTTGTACATACTAGTTGTCCAGAGGTTTGGAGTTGGACAGACACGTCTTCAGGGGGAAAAATGGATACACGGATACACACACACACACACACACACACACACACACACACACACACAACTGTCAATATGACAGTGTGCAGTTGTGTATCTGGTGTGTGTCTGTCAGAACTGTAAATTGTGTTAAGGTGACGTTCAACAGACCAAAGCTGAACATCAGTGTCAACGTCCAGAGCAAATCACCAATGAGATCTCTTAAACATCTCAATTATTTCTCCAAGTCACGGGGAGCAAATGGAGACTTTTGCTGAAGAGTTTCACAGGAGATCAACCATGTCTCGGAATGAGCTCAGACTTCCCAAGATCCCAAAGATCAGTTTTGCATCAGATTCTCCCAAGACCTTTTTTCGTGTTTTTGCATGATTTCATCCATTTCTCAGTTTGTTCATCCATGCATTAGAGCGCTTCTGCAGTGTTTCCTGCATGCATGTTAACCACACGTGTAATGCAGCCATAAAATCCATAACCAAGCTGTCAACAGCAAGTCAGAAGAGACAAAAAACAAACTTGCACTCATCCAAATGCACCTCATTGGCTCGTCATGCATCAGCATTAAAGATTCAGTCATGTGACTTTGGTTCCATTTGAAATAAACACCATTTATTTTGAAATTCCTTGATATTTCCAGGTTTTCCGGGACTGTGGGAACCCTCTGGTACTAATCAACTGTACCATACACAATAATTATAAGTGAAATGGCATTCAAAACTCCCCTGTTTAAAAAACAATGCATTTAACCTTCAAATAAATGGATGCATGAATGGATAAAGAGTATAAAAACAAGCTGTTTGGACAAACAAAGAAAACTTAAAAACAAAAGCTAGTGGAACGTCAACTAACAAGCAAAGGAGAATTCATATGAATAAACACACAGTTGCACTTCCCTCCTGAATACACACACACACACACACACACACACACACACACACACACACACACAAAGCTCACCTTCTCTCTAGATAGTCCACTCTCGCTTGTGTCTTATTCCAAACAATGTAAATCACTTTTGTTTAAAGCTCGTTTCAATCGCCTGTCTCTCTCTCTCTCTCTCTCTCTCTCTCTCTCGTATGTGTGCGCTACAGTCCGAGTTCATCTGAAGCGCCAGCGAGGCACAGATGGACTCCAGATGGGGTTTGGGATTTAGAAAGTCTTCCCTCTCTCTCTCTCTCTATCTCTCTCTCGGTCTCAGTGCAGTCTGTTGTCACCGCCCAGGTCACGCCCACTGTGTGGCTCTCGGCCAATCAACTCGAGCTCTATTAAGTCCATTGAGGCAGGGGAGGCTCATTAACATATCTAACAGCTCTGGCACTCAAAGGCTAAACAACGTCCATGCCAACCGACAGGAGGAGGGGGTTGATACCCATAACATCCCTCCAACCGTGCGCCGTTACCATAGCCGTACCATTTTAAATAAAATGTTGCCCTTTCATAGCGTAAGACTTTGTCTGGGATGTTTCTCCTTAAATGTCTTATACTAGACATAAATGAGACGTTTGTTTACGTACAGTACGAGTATAGAGCTATACAATGAACGCCAACCGCATAGCTCAGCTCATTTGGTGAGGGAAGACATTGAGGTGTCCATATGGAGATCTTGAGGTTTCGTGAGAACCCCCCCATGCTTTATGGAAGACCGATATATCGGCCAGACCGATGAATCAGCCGATACTTGCCCGAAAAACTGTGACGTGCCAATTAACAGTGGTGAATGTTTGGGTAGCTCTCACATGCTATCATTAAAATGTGCTTTATATACATACATACATACATACATCTGTATTAGATCAGTCAACATGCTCTCTAGATTTCAATATAGGCACCGGCCAATAAAAAAAATGGCCGACTATTGATCACGTTACTATGGAGGCGTCTGTAAACAGCTTATAGATGCTATACATCAGAGCTGCGCAACCAGGAAAACCAACAGCTGTTTAAAATAACCACAGCACTAGCCAATCATAAATTGTAATTGTCATAAATATTACATGAGTAATAAACGCAGTGGTTTTAAGCCTGTTGTTCGTGTTGCTTTAGCATGCAAACAGTGAGGTCGGCTCTTTAGGGCGCATGCTGTGACTGCCACTTGACTTAATGGGTGTTAACACCAGCTACCTTCATTTACATGTAAATACACATCTATAAAGCTCGGCTTAAACACAAAAACAAGCTCTCATTCAGGAGACGCATCTCAAAAGAGTGTGTGGCCATTGCAGCATGCATGGAGAAATGCTGGGAGACGTCAAAGGGGATCTGTTTTAAATGAGAAACACTGTTGATGTGTGTGTGTGTGTGTGTGTGTGTGTGTTGGAGAGGGGAAAGATTGATAGTCAAGAGAACCAGAGCGGAAGACTTTTCAAGACTTGAAGAGTGATTTGGACTAATATTATGGCGCTTTTGTCATTTCTGGAGCTTGACAGCCACTAGTCACTATATGCTTTCATTGTATGGAAATGAGCGGTGTGAACATTCTGCAATGATGTCTGAATCGATACGATTCATCAATTCCATCTGCTTAAAGTGTCCTCCATCTGTGGACGTAGTGCAGAAGGGCAACAGATGTGAATGCACACCCACACACACACACACACACACACACACACACATACACACACGGCTGTTCCAAATCCACATCGAGTCTCCTCCACACCAAAATCTCTTTCCAACCACTCCTCTCTCTCCCTCCGTCAGTCTCTATCTGTGTGTTTGTAGTGGCATTCCTTCGCTAGGCTCTCGGCTCCAGTGAGTCTGGCCACGCTGCACGCCTGGGAGACATTAGTTTAAGTAAGGCCTGAAACACACACACACACACACACACACACACACACACACACACACACACACACACACACACACACACACACACACGACTCCTCTTACAAGACTTACAGACAGAGTGTGTCTGTATGCGAGTGTGCAGAAGGGGTGTGAAAGGGGAGTATGTGTGTGTGAGGGAATTTTAAAGAAAATAAAAAGTATGTGACCATTTCTAATTGTCATTTTGTCTGCGTGTGTGTGGCGGATGAGACAGTACGAGGTTAAAAATGGACAGTGTGTGTCTATGTGATGCATGTGCAGTTATAATCGAGCTATGGCGGGTTATTGCGTGATTGATCTACAGACTTCATCTGTCTCATATATATATATATAGACAGCCGTTTTGTGGTCCGTTCTGCATAACGCGGCGGCTCATTTTAGCTTATCGCGGCCCATTCTGCCCATTTCACGACCGACCCACCGGCCCGCTCGGTTCTCCCGATGGACAGTCCGCCCTTGATCGGCCCCAAAGTGCGTCGGACCACCGGGAAAATGCCCGGTATGCCAGATTACCAGTCCAGCCCTGATGCTAACTGAATACGTTTGAAATACAAGTTGCATGTCAAATGCATTCGCACAACGCCAAGGCCAACTGAGGTTCAATGAACGTGTGACGCCACATCAGGGTTCGTGTATGGAAATGAGGAGATGGGGCGCAGTGACACGCTTCATCTCTCTCTCTCTCTCTCTGCTGTTTTAAGGGCTCTCTCCACCATCACCGTAATGAGAAACAGCTGGAAGAAACCATGTCAAGCTGTTTGATGAGCCACACCACTCCCTCTCTCCCGCAAACAGACATGACCACGCCCCCATCACGCAACGCCAACATGCTGGAAGACGCTGGGCTACAATCGCATAATCTACACCCCTGTTGGACTAACAGAGGTGTAGATTTTTGGGGGGTGGGGTGTGGTAAACCCCCAACAATCAAAACAAGCGAGTACACCACTACAGCTACTATGCTACTACTACGCCAAACTACAATCACGTTATCGAGGTATGCTAGTCCGAATTCGACGGAAATTGCAACAGTACGATTTTTGCAAACTACGTTTTAAAAAAAAACTAATTACACATTTATTCAGACTGAAATCGAACTTTTAAAATGCATAATGCAGAGGCAAAGACATGCTGGACAAAGCCACAAATCTAACTTTTAAAGTGCAAGTTGACGAGGCCTGGGTATCTCAGCTGGGCTACCACACCTGGAGTCGCGAGTTTGAATCCAGGGCGTGCTGAGTGACTCCAGTCAGGTCTCCTTAGCAACCAAATTGGCCTGGTTGCTAGGGAGGATAGAGTCACATGGGGTAACCTCCTCGTGGTTCTCGCTCTCGAGGGGCGCGTGGCGAGTTGAGCGTGGATGCCGCGGAGAATAGCGTGAAGCCTCCACATGCGCTACGTCTCCATGGTAACACGCTCAAGAAGTCACGTGATAAGATGTGCGAACTGATGGTCTTCGATGCGGAGACAACTGAGATTCGTCCTTCATCACCCGGAGTCACTACGCCACCATG
>JAVLUX010000010.1:2262500-2275000 GCA_032164185.1 Moxostoma hubbsi | reverse complement strand
ATAACGTGGCGCTGATGTTTCAGTGATTCCGTGATTGACTATCTGACGAAGAAACAACACTGAAGTAAACTATAGCAAGTTTAACACATGATCCGTATGATATGATCTTTGTTTTGCGTCTATTTAGAATCGAAAAGTGCCTGAGAAAATGCTTGTGTGTAGCTTAAGTGCATCTTATGTGTAACGAGTAGCTTGACATGCTTCTATCAGCCAGTTGCATCTCAGGAATTAAAGACCTTAATATGTAAGAGTGTTTCGTGACATTCCCAAGCATTTAAAGTTTCAGCAGATCAACATAAGATCGTGTGTCAGCTCCACCAAAGTACCAAGCAGTCGACTGGTCAACTTGTAAAGTGGTGTTGATAACAATTTCTTAAAACTTCTATTAGTCAAGTTAATAACTGAAGAACGTGTTGGTGACGAAGCCTGGCCACCCCAATCGCCATCGTCATTTTAGTCACTAAATTGGCCACAGTTAGTTTTTGAGAGGTGACATCAACTCGGTACAAGTTTTACATGTGCGCACACGAAGTTCTCCGCACCTCTCTGTCCCGGGTGTCATCAGGGCTGGACTGGTAATCTGGTATTTTCCCCGCGGGCCGACGCACTTGGGGCTGATCGGGGGCGGACTGGCCATCGGGAGTACTGAGATGGCCGGTGGGTCAGCCGCAAAATGTGCCGAGATAAGCTCAAATGAGCCGGCACATTGTGCGGAATGGACCACAAAACAGTACCGCGATATGCCCGCCCCCGACAACTTTAGGATCACCATCACAACCCCCCCCCCCCCCCACCCCCCGACAACATTTGGGCCAGTTGTCATGTAAAATCCCAGGTCGATTTCCCTTCCCAGTCCAGCCCTGGGTGTCATTGTAGCCACTCACCCCCCCCCCCCCCCCCCAACACACACACACACACACACACACACACACACACACATTTAAATATTGTGTACATCTTTCTTTAACTTCAACCGCTGGTACGTCTTTGGTGATCCAGTTGGTAACATGTGACTCTTGGACATTGGGGTAAATTTGGGTTCAGCAAACTTCTTGAAAAGAGGGTAAGTTTGAGTGTGTGTGTGTGTGTGTGTGTGTGTTTTGGCATTGGGGGTCGTTAGATTCCTGTCTGCTGACTTAAAGAAAGGAAACGCAGACAAAAGAGTCCTTGAGGTTTGAATTAGCACTTTAATTGGTCTTGGCCCTCGCTTGCTGGGGTCTCCAACGCTGGCAACGCGACGTTCTGGTCGCGTGGGAGAGTTTGTGCATGTCAGAAAGAGAGAGAGTACGAGTGGGGAATGAAGTATGGATCTCCACTGGTTTTAGCAGCTGTTAATGTTTAAGTGGGCCCTGGACGAGGGCAGCCTTGGCCCGGTTCGACTCCACGAGTCTCCTCTAGAAGCTGCCGAGAGCGGGACTGTGTCCCATTAACAATTAACCAAAGACTTAAGAGTCCCTGCCTTTGACTGCGCTAAAAAAGTATAACATAGCAGTCATGGTGCGTATGTGTCAAACAATTGTGGAAAAGATACCCAAATATGGTGCTACGGTGAATAAGGTCTATACACTTTACTTGACTTCACAGCTAGGGAATGTTTGAGCAGATACCTGATAATTCACAGCTCATTTTGGCTGATAATAATAACGTTTGGTCTTCAAACCCTTTAAACCGCAAAATAGCTCATTTGAAACAGAATAGGTGTTGTTTAAAAGTTTGGAAACTGGACTTTACAATCTGACCAAGTCTTAAAGGTGCTGCTAAGCAGTTCTACTTCAACCAGACTGAGCCATTGGATAAGCCACGCCCCCTCTTCCCAACACCTTGCACTCCAAATATACCAAAAGGAGCTATATTGAGACCGACATCATGCGCCATGTTGATTCCAAGCGAGTCGATTCCTCGACTCGGACTCATCCTAGAGTCGGAGTCGACTCTTTACAAACAGAATGATGTGATTGGCACGAATCAATGAATTAGCATTCTTAAAAACCCAATCACATCCTCTACAAATACTCATTGGTTAGCGGGACACGCATTCGTCATGTGTGTTTGAGTGAGAGATGATTTGCGTGAGTGCAAATGAAAGAGAGGGTGTTTTAAAGCTTTCGGTATATGTGTAGGATTAGCTACATCAATGGACGGGGCAGTGGTTGGACACGTTCTTCCAATGTGCCTAGTTTTAATTTGACTTTAATCTTAACTACTTTAGTGTGCAAAGACGACTGCAATCTTCACGGGCCATTGCCAGAACATGTGGAATAGGAAACACTATGGGTAAGCTAGGGATATTGTTCAAAGCAAGAACCACACCAAAAAATCGTATTAAAGCCACTGCTATTTAATCCATTGAGGTCGAGACTGTAGAGTTTAAAAAGCTGCGTTTTTTCCCCCATTTTTCCACCACATTCCATTAAAAAGCCATTTCACGTTCCATACGATCCATTCCATTTAAAAACAACAGTTCAAATGCATTATCTTATTTGATTACATCTCCATACCATTCCTATTGATGGTTGAAGTGAATCGCGCAAGAACATGTGTGATTTGTTTTTCCATCAGCATGGAAGTCATGTGGCTTCAGCTTCTCCCGTCCCACTAACAGTTGGGGTATGATCTGGGAAGGGGAAACTGAACTGGAGTTACAGAAAAAGTAGTAAGCAGTGGATTGTGCGAGCTATATACACACACACACACACGAGTGAAAATGAAAGATGATTCTCAATCAGTTCCATTGATTTTCCGCTCATGCCCAACAAGCAATTTTGGTGGGTGAAAATATGTCACTTGGGACGAACTGCCCACTAGTGGCACTTTTCCACGGCACGTTACGGTTCGACTCGTCTCGCTTTACTTTTCTGAGCTTTTCTGAGTGTCGGCTCAATGTGGGTGGGATTATAGGCTGATCGTCATAGTTACGGCACCTCTACTGCTGTGACATCATCTTAAACGTGACACAAACATTACTGACCATAAACAATAACACGAGCGCTAGCTGTTAGCCGCTAGCTCATTGTGCTGCATAAAGCAGTTGTTGATGGTGATTTCACACAAGTGTAACAGTTAAATTGGGCCGGTTGTTTCAGAAGCTTTCCAGTAGAATATTGAGTTAACGTAACAAAACGTCCCATCCTCCATTGTGGACTCCAACAACGCCGTAGCCAAGTCCAGGGCACGCTCCCTTCCATTGCTCGCCAGTCTAGATAGCGTCCATTTGGTCAAACCACTTCCACTTTTCCTTGATGGCCACTTAAGTTTTTGTAACTTTTCCCTACACTGTTGGCAGGTCCGTTGGTAGCCATGTGCGTCCAACAGCTGAGACACTTCCTGACTTTATCGTTTCGCTAATCGCTAACGAGTGGACCATCGGCACCTCGTTTATTGACCACGGCGTGGTTTTGCGCACAGCCATTTCTTTTTACAATTTGAAAGTCGCGTGAACAAATGATACCGCTATCGCTGTTGCTAACTTTAAAACTAGCGGGTTGATGTCACGTGTCGCTAATCCAGTGGCGCCGCTAGTGACGAATCTCTCTGACCAATCAGTGATCTGCAGGATTATGACATCACATTTAGTATCGACTCGGCTCATTCTAGAGGACATTTGATTGGACAAAAATCTGTGTAGTGCAGGATGAGTCATCAATATTATTGTTCCGTTTCCTGAAGAGAAAAAAAGACTGTAAATGCCCATTCATCTGCTTAAAGTCGTCAGCTTTTAGGACTATACGATAACATGTGTGACCTCAAAGTTAACAGACATAAACTAAAAGCCACAAAAGCCCAATTTTGATTTCATGGGGTCTTTAGCATCGAAACAAATCCACCCTTCAGCTTCAAATCAAAAAGCTAATGGAAATATGGCTATGATAAAGACACATCTGACTCTTGTGTTTGTATTTGAATGTGATTGACCCCGTTTTCGGTGTTAAGCGACCCAGCAGGGCGCCTGTTTGTCGTAGTCCCTCCTTGGGTCTTGTGCTAGCGCGTACACATTTGTGTGTGTTGGATGGATTATCTACGCAAGGAAAAACAACGCGGTAATTGACATCAGCTCCACCAGATGTTTCTCGTCACCCACCGCTGTGTGGACAGGCTGGGGAAGATTGAATCCAGATGTCGAGGCTCCGTAGCGAACAGTCTTCTCACCATCAGTGAGCAACTGTTGCCCAGATTGTTAGTTCACTGGAGACACGGACTATTACGTGACTGGACCTCCTGGAGTCACGCCTCTGACCCCCATTTAGAAGAGTCCACTCTGCCTTATATGTTGATTCGTAACTCCCACCACAGACATTTGCTCAACGGTCTCAACTGCCTGTTTTGATAAACTCGAATGGAATAGTTCACCCAGAAATGAAGTTTCTGTCATTTTTTCACCCTCATTAAAGCTGCACCATGTATGATTTTTTTTTTGGGTTAAACCAGAGTTCAAAACAACGTCCTTAACTTACCCCGATTCACTACGGCGAACCGATCGCAATGCTTCCACGTTGTCCGATGAACTTACGGTGACATGTTTGTCTCAAATTGACTTCTTGTAATTGCTATATTGCATATTTAAGCATATTATTTGTACATTTAATAAATTACATTTTAACTAGCACACCTGGAGTCGTGAGTTTGAATCCAGGGCGTGCTGAGTGGCCCCAGCCGGGTCTCCTAAGCAACAAAATTGGCCCGGTTGCTAGGGAGGGTAGAGTCACATGGGGTAACCAAATTGGCCCGGTTGCTAGGGAGGGTAGAGTCACATGGGGTAACCAAATTGGCCCAGTTGCTAGGAAGGGTAGTCACATGGGGTAACCAAATTGGCCCGGTTGCTAGGGAGGGTAGAGTCACATGGGGTAACCAAATTGGCCCGGTTGCTAGGGAGGGTAGAGTCACATGGGGTAACCAAATTGGCCCGGTTGCTAGGGAGGGTAGAGTCACATGGGGTAACCAAATTGGCCCGGTTGCTAGGGAGGGTAGTCACATGGGATAACCAAATTGGCCTGGTTGCTAGGGAGGGTAGAGTCACATGGGGTAACCAAATTGGCCCGGTCACTAGGGAGGGTAGAGTCACATGGGGTAACCAAATTGGCCCGGTTGCTAGGGAGGGTAGAGTCACATGGGGTAACCAAATTGGCCCGGTTGCTAGGGAGGGTAGAGTCACATGGGGTAACCAAATTGGCCCAGTTGCTAGGAAGGGTAGTCACATGGGGTAACCAAATTGGCCTGGTTGCTAGGGAGGGTAGAGTCACATGGGGTAACCAAATTGGCCCGGTTGCTAGGGAGGGTAGAGTCACATGGGGTAACCAAATTGGACCGGTTGCTAGGAAGGGTAGTCACATGGGGTAACCAAATTGGCCCGGTTGCTAGGGAGGGTAGTCACATGGGGTAACCAAATTGGCCCAGTTGCTAGAAAGGGTAGTCACATGGGATAACCAAATTGGCCTGGTTGCTAGGGAGGGTAGAGTCACATGGGGTAACCAAATTGGCCCGGTCACTAGGGAGGGTAGAGTCACATGGGGTAACCAAATTGTCCCGGTCGCTAGGGAGGGTAGAGTCACATGGGGTAACCAAATTGTCCCGGTTGCTAGGGAGGGTAGAGTCACATGGGGTAACCAAATTGGCCCAGTTGCTAGGAAGGGTAGTCACATGGGGTAACCAAATTGGCCCGGTTGCTAGGGAGGGTAGAGTCACATGGGGTAACCAAATTGGCCCGGTTGCTAGGGAGGGTAGAGTCACATGGGGTAACCAAATTGGACCGGTTGCTAGGAAGGGTAGTCACATGGGGTAACCAAATTGGCCCGGTTGCTAGGGAGGGTAGTCACATGGGGTAACCAAATTGGCCCGGTTGCTAGGGAGGGTAGAGTCACATGGGGTAACCAAATTGGCCCGGTTGCTAGGGAGGGTAGAGTCACATGGGGTAACCAAATTGGCCCAGTTGCTAGAAAGGGTAGTCACATGGGATAACCAAATTGGCCTGGTTGCTAGGGAGGGTAGAGTCACATGGGATAACCAAATTGGCCCGGTCACTAGGGAGGGTAGAGTCACATGGGGTAACCAAATTGGCCCAGTTGCTAGGGAGGGTAGAGTCACATGGGGTAACCTCCTCGTGGTCGCTATAACGTGGTTCTCGTGCTCGTTGGGGCACGTTGTGAGTTGTGCGTGGATGCCGCGGAGAATAGCATGAAGACTCTACACTGTTGATGGTCACCAGTTGTCAAACTCCAAATGCAGACAATTTTTATTTTTTTTAATTTAATTTAATTGCCCAATTGTCACACATTATACATACATTTCTGCATATATACAGTGAAATTATTTATTTTTCACATATCCCAGCTATGCTGGGGTCAGAGTGCAGGGTCAGCCATGATTCGGCGCCCCTGGAGCAGATAGGGTCAAGGGCCTTGCTCAAGGGCCACACAGTGGTGTCTTGGCGGTGCTGGGGCTTGAACCCACAACCTTCTGGTCAGTAATCCAGAGCCTTAACCGCTGAGCCACCACTCCCCAATTGCGGTGGGGGTGGGGTTGGGGGGGTTAGGGGTTCGCTGTCCTATTCTGCATATCGTGGCGCCATTAATGCATAATGCGACAGCTCATTTTAGCTTATCGCGGCACATTCGGCACATTTCATGGCCGACCCACCGGCCCGCTCAGTTCTCCCGATGCCCATTCTGCCCATGATCGGCCCCAAAGTGTGTCGGCCCACCGGGAAAATGCCCGGTATGCCAGATTACCAGTCCAGCCCTGCTTTTGCTGAATGGGATAAGAGCACATTTCTCAAAATATCTTAATGTAAAATCCAACCTGAAGGCAAGTAAATGATGAACATTTGTTATTTTTGGGTGAACGATTCTTTTGAAAGGTTTTAGGCTTGTTTTTCATAGTTTCCTCAGACAGGCCTGAGGGTTGATGATTCCTCAAGCGATGATGCGTATTGTCATCACTCGAATTGTTCGCCGGGACTGATGATTATCAGCTGCGCCAGCGGTGCTCGAGGTGCTTTGACAAACAAAACAAATGAAAAGAAGCTTCTCTTACGTTTAGTCTTGGGTTTTGAGTCTCTCGCGCGTGCACGTGAGTGGCGGGATTATTAGGGTACGGGTGATTGTCCTGTGAACTTTCCGGCTCTTTCTGCACCGGTGGAGTTTGAAGGGGACAAAGACGCCAGTCATTGAGCAGTCTATCAGAGAGGGGAGCGTTTAACAGCTTGTGAAAGGGGCTTATCACGCCATTAAGCTTTATAAGACCCCCACCATCCATCCACACACACTTCAAAACAAGACCATTTGAGGATGACCCTTCCACCTCTTCAGCCCACATTCTAAGGAGTTTAGGGATATTTACTGGAGTCCCGTTAAACTTTATGTAACCCACTCAGATTCAGCAGGGTGAGAAGCTTGTTGGCCCCCAAAAGTATTTGGACACACAAGTCACACTAAAAATAAATAAAATAAAAGTCACTGCATTTGAAAACAAAATATCAAAAGCAAACCACGTTGATTTTCAAAGACAGATGTGAAAGTGAAACTAAACATGCACCAAATGTGACTTTCCAATGTGAAAGTGAAAGTGGAGATTTATAGTTAAAAATGACTTAAATATTGATCTGTTGTCTGTGTCAGCCAGACCTATCATGACGCTTATGAAGATATGGATCAATCCACTGGTGTTGCATGGATTACTTCTATGTATCCTTTATGTGCTTTTTGGAGCTTCGTATTTCTGGTCACCATTCACTTACATTGTATGGACCTACAGGGCTGAAATGTTCTTCTGAAAATCTTAATTTGTGTTCTGCAGCAGACAGAAAGTCACACACATCTGGGACGGCATGGGGGCGAGTAAATGATGAGAGAATTTTCATTTTTGGGGGCACTATCCCTTTAAATAAACCACTTTTTTAAAGCAAAACCAACTTTAAAACATACACCGATTATTATTAATAATCTTCAAAAGCCAACAAGCTTGCCATTGTATGTGCTCACTGTTTAAAAATGGAAGTTGCTTTGACTTAAATGGCATATAGTTGAATTTATTTATCGTTTCTTTTAGGTAGCAAAACAGCACTCACGTGACAGAGTCGGAGCTCTCAGCTTCCTTAAGCCCATATATGGGCGTCCCTGTGAATGGCAGAATGATTGACAAGGCAGAAAGTGCTTCCCCCAGCTGTTTACAGAGACAGGTGTGATATATCTTGGCACATATTTGAGTGATATCTGACATGGAATAGGGACATTTTCGGCATGCTATTCCATGATATGGTAAATCACTTAAAGCACCTTTAAATGGAGCCATAAATGACAGATTAATGATGCTTATGATGCCCTCTTGTGGTGGAAATGATCACCACACCAGTTCTACATTATCATTTGGATGCATTAGTTATTCAGGGCAAGAAAACACACCCCGGGGGGTAAAACAATGGCCCGTGTTATTTCAGAACACAAGTGACCCTGTCAACACACACAAAAACAGGCCTCCTGTAGCTCAGTGTACTCGGGAGCATTAAAGTCCAGATGGTGTGAAACTTTGCCGGAGGGATTAACGCCAAATCCTCCAGTTAGACAGAAGTGAGGGATCCGTTCACCTCTGGACCCTCCAAAAATCAAAGTGCAGGTTACAGTGTCTGTAATGGCACCGCACACAAACATAAGCAGGTTGTAAAGTACCCTTTTCGAAAGTACCATGGTAACTATGGTAACTATGGTAACCCCCCCCCCCCCCCCCCCAATACATTAATTGCACAAAACCCAAAAATAAACAAAATAAAAAAAAAGTGCAATACATAACTATACAATGAATTACTATAAATAAATATATATAAAAAAATTATAATAATAAAAACTTCCTCGCTTTGTGGGGCCCCCTGGTGGCTCGGGGGCCCAAAGCGAATGCTTATACCGCTGATAAAAATGGCCCTGATAGTAAATAGTTTTCAAAAGCTTCACTGTTTGAAGGAGATCCCAGTAAAGTTGTTCAGAGGGCGTTCACGCACAAGACGTTGCAAAAATAAATTAAAAATACTGTCGAAGAAATTAAACTGGACGCAAAGGGACCCGTTATACCATAATGTTTACATGGTATCAACTCCAATGTACTGGTCCAAAAACCACAGTAATGCAAAGTTACTTTTTTTGGTTGGAAAGCAAATTGGTCAAATTAAACAATACAGATGAAGTCACAATGAGAGTCATTTATCTCTTGGATTTAACCATTTAGGGCCTAAAAATGAAGATATGAAAAGTTTGTGACATATCTTTAATACGTCTGGAGTTTATATGCTTTATAACTATGGAAAAACAGCACAAAAGTGTTGTTGTCATTATTACACCACAAATGGTCTTACTTTAGTGCACTTGCATTGAAAAGCGCCTGGAATGCGACCAGACTCCTCAAGCGCTGATTGAATTCACTCTTATGTGTGCTGTGAGTCGTCTTTACTCCACTGATTGATCCAAACACTCAGTCGTGTGTCTCTGGTGAAGGTCTGTTCAAACACAAATGCATCAGTGAGATGTTTTATTACAGTTGATGGAGCAACAGACACACTGTAATAATCCTGAACATTACTCTGTGGAGGTACCATGGTACAGTAATGGTAACACCATAGTGTATATAAATGAACAAAAACATGGTTACACACACACACAAACAAACACGCGCGCGCACACACAAACACATGCGCGCGCGCACACACACACACAAACACACGCGCGCACACACACACAAACACGCGAGCGCGCGCGCACACACAAACACGCGCGTGTAACGGGTTCTGTTAAATTGCTGAGAACGAGTAATAAGGGACCGTTACACGCGCGCACACACACAAACACACACGCGCACAAACACACGCGCGCGCACACACACGCACACACTAGGGTGACCACCTAGAAAAAATGCGGGACAGTCCTGAATTTGGAAGCGTTGTCCCGCATTTCAATTTTGTTTGTATTTATTATTATTATTATTATTATTATTTCGGCATCATTTAATTTCATCGTCCTTTAATTACAAAATCACTATTAAAAAAAAAAGTTAATAAGAAAACACTGAACATGCGCAGCGCAGCCTTTTTTTCTTTAAAGAGCGGGAAAACACTGGCGGGGGGGGGGGGGGGGGTTGAACTGCAACAGAAAAATGGGTCTATCCGGAGAAGAAAAAGTGTCTTTGTTCGTATAGGCCTAATAAAGAATTGTAAAAAAAAAAAAAAAAAAAAAAAAAATAATATATATATATATATACATACATGGTTAAAACCAGTTACAGGTGACCCTAAAAAGGAGAGTGCAGCGTATGCCACCGAAGCTTCACGGACGGCTCATGGTCATGACAGCTCTGGTATATTTGTTCATGGAGATGGTGTTTTCTCTGATGACCGCTGCGTGGACAGACACACATGAGCATCTGTGGACCTCATGATAAGTGAACTCCAGCTGCACCTGCCAGGTGTTCTGCAGACATAATGAACGAGAAGGCCCAACTCGAAACTGCCAGATCACACAAAACCATTAAATTCAAGATGCACTAAATCCGGAAAGAACACGTTTAATCTTTCGAGTCTTTATAATGGAATTGATGTGCTTATTTTTTAAATGTGCTTTTTAACGATTAGATTATTATTTTCACTTCATTATATATAGATTGAGCTCGTCTGTGCTGTTATAATTAGTTTGTATCGTAGACCTTATGCCCAACAGAGTGACGTTCACAGCGTCGTCATTAACATTTAACAAAACTGCAAAAATATCTAATATACAATCAATATTTATTCACCTAGTACAATAATAGTAAGTTATCTCTCCCTCTGTCCCGCATTATCCCGCAAAATCAGGTCTGCTGTCCTGCAACAGAGCAATACCAGGTGGTCACCCTAATACACACGCACGCGCACACACACACACACACACACGCACAAGTGCGCGCACACACACATACATACACACGCGCGCACACACACACATACGCGCACACATATGCACGCACACACACATACGCACACACAAACATACATATGCACACACACACGCGCACACACACACACACACACATACATATGCACGCACACACACACACATACGCGCACACACATATGCACGCACACACACATACGCACACACAAACATACATATGCACACATACGCGCGCACAAACACACACACATAGGCGCGCGCGCACACACACACGCGCGCGCGCGCGAACACACACACACATACATATGCGCACGCGCACACACACACACACACACACACACACACAGTATATACTGTAAGTAATATCATAGTAAGCAACATGTCCAAAACATGGTAATGCTATTGTATATATAAAAAAACAACAACAAAAAACACAGCAATACCATGGTACAACAAAGCATGATAATATTATAGTTAATTTCCAAAACATGTTATTACCATAGTAAATAAAATAAAGGAATAGAAAGAAAAAAATAGTGATAATAATACCATAGTACATCTCCAAAACATGGTATTATCATGATAAATGTCCAAAAAGTTGGGTAATACCATGGTTCATCTCCAAAGCATGTGACATTCCCATGGACATGTCTTAAACCTGGTAAATCCACAGAATCATGTCAAAAATAACCATGTAAAACCACATTACAAGTCATTATAATACCACAGTACAAAAGACACCACCACATACCTTATGACACTGGGACATTTCAGAAAGTGGCAGGAGGAATGCCACTTGCATGCCCAAATGCATGCCCGTCTGGGGCAAGTTGTGTATAGGTTAACAGCAGTTCAGTAATGTATATGTTAACACATGTAGGCAATTATCATGGCTAATGACCTGTCTTGTGTTTTGGCTCTTCAGCGGGTGCTCTACATACTTAAAGGAATATCCCATGGACGTGGTGGGATTTTAAAATAACATTAAGATCTCAATCAATGCTTTATTGCAGTATATCAATGCATATAGATTCATCCTATGGATTGATGGTTTTAGGCATTGCATGGAAGATTTGTGCATTAGTCCAGACTCTAGAGGACATATAATCATCCTACACAATAGTGTCTAAATCGTTTGGTTTCCATGTCTGATACCCACAATGCAATACACCTTTGAGGCCGTATAGACTAAACTAGGTCTCCACGCAGGTCCTCATGTGTTGGTCACGTCTCGAAACAAGAAGAGACCCCCCCCATCCCCCTCGTCCTGTTGCCTCCCACACAAACACATGGCACATGTTCTTTCTCCGTCCCCTCGCGAGTCACCACCTGCTCTCGAGTGTGCAGCCCAGCTGCTGAGCAACAACAACAAATTAACACCCACCGTCCTGGAGAGATGCTGCGTTTGATGCGTGTCAAACATGCTCGTTCCTCGTACTAGCTGTGTTCCTACACTGAGTTATCTAACGTGGTTTAGTCCACATCATGATCAGTTGGGCTACTGTAGGAGAGTTGCAGCGAGCCCAAAAAGTATTTAGACACTATACTATAGACCATTAAACCTTTTACTCGTTTTTAGCGCCACGCAGTCGACATTTC
>JAVLUX010000010.1:2182500-2260000 GCA_032164185.1 Moxostoma hubbsi | reverse complement strand
GTCTGTCTGTCTATCTGTCTGTCTGTCCGTGCATCCATAATCTGTCTGTCCGTCTGTCTGTCTGTCTGTCCATCCATCCATAATCTATCTGTCTGTCTGTCCAGGCTTTTTCAAACCAACATCCACAAATTTGTCATCAACAAATGTTATTTACATGTATTCATTTGGGAGACACTTTTATCCAAAGCGAATAACTTTGATCTTTGACCCCAGTTGCTGTTCATTTGTCAACGTGTAGTTAAAGATTTTTAAATCAATGATTTAATTTAATTTAAATTAAACAAAAAACATAAAATATTTATATACTGTATATATATATTTTCCCCAACTGCAAAAGCAAAGTTCAGTAGGAAACAGAGAAGGCCTGTGTGAACTTCAGGTGAACCGACTTCATACGGCCACTAAAAATCACCTGTTGATTTAAAGTCATTGAGCAACAATGTTAGTTCTGAGAAATGCTCCAGCAGCATTATATCTTTGCTTTTCACTTTTGGCCCACATTACTTTCTATTTATGCTCAATTTATCTTGTTATTTCCAGATCAAACGGAACAGCGAGCCGGACAAAAGAGACCGGAGTGATGAGGATGTCGTTGCAGACAGACGGTGTAATAATGTGCTGCCTATGAATACAGCATGTGTGTCACTCAACATGCTTTGTGATGATAATTTGTAACGGGCAAATGCAGCACCATTTCAGAGAGAGCGTGCACGAGTTACGTGAACAAAGAGAGACATGCATTAGACCGAGTAGCAGAAGTCACCCTGCTGATGTGACTCGTGGCAACGTGTGTGTGTGTGTTTGACAGCTGGGTTTGTGTCTGTGTGTGTGTGTCTATCACTGGTCTATTAAGCCCACTAGCAGGTCTTTCACAATGCAACAGCTTGAGAATGACCCACCACACACACACACACACACACAACGGCATCACAACAAAAGGACCGTCTGCCTTCCTGCCTGTATGTGTGTGTGTGTGTGTGTGTGTGTGATTGTGTACCTGCTGTTCTCCTGAGGTCTACGCAAAAGGCCAGGGTCACAAAGGTCACCAGGCAGACGCCTGGTTAACCCTCGTGGGTACAGACATCTTCACACACACGCGTCACTTCAACACAGTAAGATTATGAGCAGATGGACATCAGGGGGCGGCTTATCGTCTGTGGACATAAAGCACATCCTCATTATAAATACATACATTTACATTTCATGTTTCATTTCATTCTATCAGGGAAAAAACACACAAATACATAAAAACACCCAAAGACAGATACAAACTCAAACAGACACACATACAGGTACAAAAACATACAAATCACACATATGTTAATATATACATATTTAGATATAGACAGAATCATACATAAAACATAGACTCACACTTAAATGAATATACAGAGATGTTTGTATACATTGTATTATTATGCATTTAGTGACAAACCTAAAAGACATTGTGACTAGTTTAAGTACTGTATGTAAAATATACACTTTCCCTTACACATTCAGATACGAAAAACAACAGAACATACAGACACAAACACAATAAGTGTGCACAGACGGACAGACGACAGGTTTATAAGAGCAGATGGTGTAATGATATAAAACACACAATATGCAAATATGCTTATAAACACATACACACATACACACTCCACAAATACACACATATAGCCCTATTGTAGCTGTTTAAATAAAATGCACAAAAAAAAAGTGCAATGGTTTTTGGATGTGGTAACATGCTCATGCATGTTGTTGTACTGTAGGCTAAAATGAGTAACTTTGCATTTCATGGATTATTTAAAGTACAGTTGAGAATCATGTACATTGACTACAGTGACACCTACCGGAAATATGTGGCAGTGCAGTATTTGCCAAACGTCTCAATGGAGAAAGTATTTTTTTGTATTAGCTCAAATGAGTTTCCCCCATGTAGTAAGCCTAAATTTGAGGAAATGTGTAATTATGTTTATTAAGTGTGCTCCCATAAAAGGGCGCTTTGAACCCAGAAGCACAAACACTCTATAAGTAACAATGTAAAGGACGTTTCCACCACTAGAGGGTGACAAACTCCATTTTTGAGAACAGTGGAGCACCAATCGACAGAGGTTTTTAAGTAGACAGAAAGTTTTAAGTAATTAAGAAGATCACAAAAGAGAAGGATTGAAAGACTAAAACTCTATAACTAAAGTTTTAAAAGCCAAGTATACCCTCAATAAGGGGTTTCTCAAATGAATGGGCTTCTTGCAACCAGCATTTGAAGTTCTCCTGTGATTACTCTAAATTATCTTAATTACAGCATTACCACCCTTGCATAAAAGAGTGTTATATGTCTGAAAACCATGGCAATGCCATGGGATGTGGTTTATAAGTACACCACAGCAAACATGAGTGTTTCTCAACATTTTGCTCCTCAGGTATTGGCTAAGGAAGGAGGTATTGCCCCAAGTGAAGGAGTTCAAGTGAGGGGACAATGGAGCGGGAGGTTGGCTTGAGAATCGGGGCAGCGGGGGCGGTATTGCACTCGCTCTATCGCACCGTTGTCACGAAAAGAGAGCTGAGCCGGAAGCTAAAGCTCTCGATCTACCGGTCAATTTTTTTGTTCCTACCCTCACCTATGGTCATGAAGGCTGGGTCATGACCGAAAGAACTAGGTCACGAGTACAAGCGGCCGAAATGGGCTTCCTCAGAAGGGTGGCGGGCTTCTCCCTTAGAGATAGGGTGAGGAGCTCAGTCATCCGTGAGGAGCTCGGAGTAGAGCCGCTGCTCCTTTGCGTGGAAAGGAGTCAGTTGAGGTGGTTTGGGCATCTGTTAAGGATGCCCCCTTGGGCCCCTCCCTAGGGAGGTGTTTCAGGCACGTCCAGCTGGGAGGAGGCCTCGGGGAAGACCCAGGACTAGGTGGAGAGATTACATCTCCACACTGGCCTGGGAACGCCTCGGGGTCCCCCAGTCAGAGCTGGTTAATGTGGCTCGGGATAGGGAAGTTTGGGGCCCCCTGCTGGAGCTGCTGCCCCCGCGACCCGACTTCGGATAAGCGGTTGAAGATGGATGGATGGATGGAGGTATTGGCTATCTACAGTGGCAAGTAAAAGTATGTGAACCCTTTGGAATTACCTGCATTTGTGTATAAATTTGTCTTAAAATCTGGTTTGATCTTCAATATCAAAAGTTACAATAATGAACAAACACAATCTGTTTGAACTAATAACAAAACAAATTATTGTATTGTTCTTGTACATACTGAATACATCATTCAAACATTCACAGTGTAGGTTGGAAAACTGGACAGAGTTACAAAGTTATCTGGAAGAGTTTAGATATTCATCTGTCCACAGTTAGACAAACTGTCTATAAATGGAGATGATTTAGTACTATAGGTACTCTCACTAGAAGTGGCCGTTAGATATTCATCTGTCCACAGTTAGACAAACTGTCTATAAATGGAGATGATTTAGTACTATAGGTACTCTCACTAGAAGTGGCCGTTAGATATTCATCTGTTCACAGTTAGACAAACTGACTATAAATGGAGATGATTTAGTACTATAGGTACTCTCACTAGAAGTGGCCGTTAGATATTCATCTGTTCACAGTTAGACAAACTGACTATAAATGGAGATGATTTAGTACTATAGGTACTCTCACTAGAAGTGGCCGTTAGATATTCATCTGTCCACAGTTAGACAAACTGTCTATAAATGGAGATGATTTAGTACTATAGGTACTCTCACTAGAAGTGGCCGTTAGATATTCATCTGTTCACAGTTAGACAAACTGACTATAAATGGAGATGATTTAGTACTATAGGTACTCTCACTAGAAGTGGCCGTTAGATATTCATCTGTCCACAGTTAGACAAACTGTCTATAAATGGAGATGATTTAGTACTATAGGTACTCTCACTAGAAGTGGCCGTTAGATATTCATCTGTTCACAGTTAGACAAGGTCGAGGTTCCAAGCGAGCCGAGCCGATACAAACGTGACATCAAAACCCTGCAGATCACTGATTGGTCAGAGAGAATCCAGTCACTGGATTTTCAACACGGGACATCAACCCACTAATTTTAATGTTAGCTACAGCGATAGCAGTATCATTTGTTCCTAACATCTCATTAGCGAAGAACAAAACGATAAAGTCTTTCAGGAAGTGTCTCAGCTGTTGGCCGCACACGGCTACCAACGGACCTTCCAACAGTGTAGGGAAAAGTTACAAAAACTTAAGTGGCTACAGAGCCATCAAGGAAAAGTGGAAGTGGTTCGACCAAATGGACGCTATCTAAACCAGCGAGCAATGGGAGGGCGAGTGCCCTGAACTCGGCCACGGCGTTGTTGGAGTCCACGATGGAGGATGGCACGTTTTGTTACGTTAACTCTATATTCTGCTTGAAAGCTTCACTTTATTTAGTTCAGCAGATACTGGAAAGCTTCTAAAACAACCAGGACAATTTAACTGTTACACTTGTGTGAAATCACCATGATGCAACAACTGCAGCACAATGAGCTAGTAGCTAACAGCTAGCGGTCGTGTTATTGTTTTGGCCAGTTTGTGTCACGTTTAAGATGATGTCACGGCAGTAGAGGCGGCGTAACTATGACGATCAGCCTATAATCCCACCCACGTTGAGGCGGCACTGAACAACAGTGGAAATGTGAACTCAGAAAAGTCGAGTCAAGTCGAACCGTAACGTGCCGTGGAAAAGTGCCACGAGGTTGAATTGTTTGGAAAGAACAAGCAGCACTACATATGACTTAAAAAGGGCACCGCATACCAACATAAAAAACATCCTCCCAAGTGTGAAGTAACGATATGAAACATTATAATTGTTTGTGTGTTGTTAGCTTAAGCACATTGTGTTTGTCTCTACTTGTGAATTTGATGAAGAAAACAGAAATCCAGCTCGTTCCAAAAGGGGTCACATACTTTTTCTTTCCACTGTTTGTTGAAAATAGAAACAAAATGTTCCTTGCTTCATAAACTCTACAGTTTTGACCTACTAATAAGGCCAATGGAGTATTAAGTGAAGTCTAAACTGTCTTTGGGATACATTATAATAGGACATCCTGAAACACAGATGAAGAAAAGCAAAATAAACAGTTTGGACTTTGTTGCTCAGAGCATAATTCGTGCACGCATATATAGGTCAATGAAAGACATAATGTCTGGTTAATTATCTGGAAATACAAAGAATCTGGAATTCAAATGTTTTCACATGTCAATAGACTCTTTGGAGACTTTCTTTGTTAATAAACTCAAATTGTTTCACACTCTGGTGTCAGTGCAAACATGCAATTCTTCAACATCATTAGCAATAGTCTGAAAAATGTCAACAACCCGCCTGGGTACGTTTACACAACAACGATGTACTAAAAACTGAAAAGTTTTTCCTTTGCGAAAAGTTCCGCGTACAGACGACAACGTTGTCAAAACGATCCTCCGCGAAAACGACTAAAAACGCTGTATTATGCATGCCAGGCCAGTAGTTGGCGATGTCACTATGTAAAGTAACACTACGCGCCTGCGCACATAAGCACTCTTCCACAGAGCGGCGAATACAAACAATGAAAATGGCGAAAGCATCGAGCAATATTGTCTGGACGGACGATGAGTTTGCTTTATTACTACAAGTGACCCTGGACTATAGTTCTCGAAGTAAATGCCTATAGACTGAACACGTAATACGTGTGCGCATGACATCATCATTTTCACAAATTTGCATTTTTGTAATTTTACACGGAGACGATAACGACATCATTTTCAAAAACGTACACTTTGAAACCGTTTTCAAATGTTTGTGTTTTCAGGCCCCAAAACGCCGTTGTTGTGTAAACGAACAGCCAAAACGCATTAAAATCTTTCCATTTTTAGTTGAAAACGTCGTTGTAGAAACAGCCCCTAAAATAGGACTATTTTACATAGGTGGAGCTTATTGCATTGGTACCATGTCCAAAAAGTTATATTTTTTATGTTTTTGTTAGTGGAAGCACTTTTTTTTTTATTATTACGTTTTTAGTTAATTTGTTCTGTAGGACAAATTATTTCCTGTATAACAAAATGACCATAAAGCCAAAATACAACAGTTTTTTCCTAATATTCAGTGTTAGGCGTAATCTGATTACAGATAAATTACTCATTGTAATCTAACTACATTTAGTGAAAAAGTATTGTAAGACATTACATTTTAAATACATGTAATCCAATAACAGTTACTGACTTTCAATCAAGTTAATTTATTATTTTGAAGTACGTAACTTGGGTTACACATTTTAAAAAGAATATTATTGTATGTTCATAGTCACTAATGAGTCATTCGTGACCTGCACGTGACAATGAAGAAGGTAAAATTTAGACATTATTTTGAATCCGTTAAGCGGAAAACCAAAAAATGTTACGTGTTTTAGAAAGTATCGTAAGAGTAAAGTAATTTGTAATGCGATAACGTTACTCGTTAAGATTAATTGTAATATGATTACAATTTAGAGAAGTAACTAGTAATTTGTAGTGGATTACTTTTTTTTTTTTTTACTTATTAATTTACCCAACACTGCTAATGTTATTGTGAAACTAAGCTTCTGGTCCAACATGACCATACAGGAAGTCGGAATGTTTTTTCCGAGAGTTCCGGTATCCTAGGATTGGCTGCATTATGCCGACTCACTGACAAGCGACATCTCCAATAAGAGATTTTTACATCAACTCCATTGTGTTTATCTTACCTTGTGGCATGACTGGAAGTGTTTTGCATCTGTACTTGGAACCAAGAAGTAATCACGTTCGCATAATCAGTGACGAGCGTGATTTTTTTCCACTGATGGTTAGGATCAGGTTTGGGATTTGGGTTTGGGGTTCAGTTCATAAAATATGCATTCCTCTTCACAGTATTAAAACAACTTGCTTTTGGCATCCCTCTGTGTACATTTCACCCGAAAAATGTTACTCGCGGTCAACAACACTTTTCGCTTTGGCCACTGGGGGGAGTGTTTTGAATTTCGGTAAGCACAGACCGATTTTAGCTAAACAAAAATTCGACCTAGTGTTTCTGATTTCACAGTGCGATCAGTCTGGCAGGTCTTCCATTTGCTGCATTTATTTGATGAGATGGTAATATTCGTGGTGTTACCAAGTTACCAGTTTATTCAGGAAACTGATAAATATACAACACATATACATGGGCGGCCAAAAGTTTGGAGTTATGTACAGATTTTGCTGTTTCGGAAGGAAATTGGTACTTTAATTCACCAAAGTGGCATTCAACTGAACACAAAGTATAATCAGGACATTACTGATGTAAAAAACAACACCATCACTATTCAAATCTAGACAGCAGCATTAGTCCAACACCATACCCTTGAGTAATCATGCTAAATTGATCATTTGATACTAGAAAATCACTTGCCATTATATCAAACACAGCTGAAATCTATTTGGTTTGTCTTTGTGTTTGTTTTTGAGTTGCACAGTATGCAATAGACCGGCATGTCTTAAGATCAATATTAGGTAAAAATGGCAAAATAGAAACAGCTTTCTCTAGAAACTCATCTGTCAATCATTGTTTTGAGGAATGAAGGCTGTACAACGCTTGAAATTGCCAAAAAACTGCAGATTTCCTCCAAAGGTGTAACTACAGTCTTCAAAGACAAAGCACAACTGTCTCTAACAAGGACAGAAAGAGATGTGGAAGACCAGATGTACAACTAAACAAGAGGACAAGTACATCAGAGTCTCTAGTTTGAGAAATAGACGCCTCACATGTCCTCCGCTGACAGCTTCATTGAATTCTACCCGCTAAACACCAGTTTCATGTACAACAGTAAAGAGAAGACTCTTATGGGAAGAATTGCAAAGATAAAGACACTTTTGAAACAGAAAAACAAAAAGAAAAGGTTCGAGTGGGCAAAGAAACACAGACATTGGACAACAGATAATTGGAAAAGAGTGTTATGGATCTTAACCCCATTGAGCTTCTGTGGGATCAGCTAGACTGTAAGATGCGTGAGAAGTGCCCGATAAGACAGACACATCTATGGCAAGTGCTACAGGAAGTGTGGGGTGAAAGGTCACCTGAGTATCTGGACAAACTGACCGCTAGAATAACAAAGATCTGCAAAGCTGATGAGATCTCTTTGGAGTAGTTTAAGCAAATTTAATTGCAAATTCTAATAGAATTTTTTTTTTTTAATGTTATTAATGTCCAGACCATACACTGTGATCAGTTGAATGTCACTTTGGTGAATAAAAGTACCAATTTCCTTCCATAAGAGCAAAAATCTGTACATTATTCCAAATTTTGGCCGCTCAAACCGTACGGTTTTCACTGGTATATAAAAGTGACATACTTGCACATATATGCAACATATATTTTAAAGATATATTAAGTATAATTTTATATATATATGTGTACAAAATGGTACCATGCTATTTTTAGCTGCCACTGTCTTATTGTGTATATGCCATGGCATTATATTTGCACAACAATCATATCAGTAAAGTACTGAGATAGAGAGAGAGAGAGATAGAGATAGAGAGAGAGAGAGAGAGAGAGAGAGAGAGAGAGAGAGAGAGAGAGAGAGAGAGAGCGAGCATTGGTTTGGGTTGGAGGGGGTTAGTGAAGTTAGTGTCTGTGTTCAGGACTGCAGCAGCTCCGCTGGTATTCCAGGAATGTGTTGATCATGGCGGCCGCTGTAAAGCCCGTGAAGAGCGGACTGCTGGAGCTCCGTGTTACCGTCGATCACTGGATCCGTGTGCTCGCGACTCTCAGCGAAGACTCGTTCACCGTGAGCCCCGGGGAAACCGCCGATGAGTCCGTCAAACCCTCCTTCCCCGCGTCCGTCGGGGCGGTTAACGGGGATCCGGCCAATCTCAGCGCCTCCCCGGTGCCGGACACCATCACGAACGTCAAGAGAACAGTCCGGGTCACCAAACAAGAAGTCGGAGGGCTCGGCATAAGTATTAAAGGTATAACAGCACGTTCAATTTCATACCATTTTAACTTTGTAATAAACTTTTTTTGTTTCCTAAAGTGTCTATATTTACTTTGAAACCCAACAGACGAACGGTTAATTACAAAACAATTATGCTAACATGTCCAAAAACATGCTAGTACCATTTACTTGGTACCATTCAGTACTTCTAAGAATACCATGGTACAACCAATGGCAGCACCAGCGTACTTTTTACCCAAGTGATACAAAAAAGTGCCCTCACACCCAAAAACAACATGATAGTACCATGTTTTGGAAGTGTACCATGCTAGTAATATTAGGATACTTTTTAGTAAGTAAAAATACCATTACTGTACCATAGTACCATACAGTTGCCTACGTTTATTAAGGAGATCATTTGGTTCTCTTACTGTATATAGGTGGAGAATAACGTCTGAATAAATTATGTAAGAAATCATAAATATTAATCATATCATTATATTAAGAATGTACATTATATTTGTCATGCAACATTCCTAGTTCATTATATGATCAAAAAGTAGCCTTCCGGAAAGTGCCACGTGTGACCGCCACAGTACTTCAGGTAGATGTAGGCCGATATATCGGTTGTACCGATTTATCGTGCCGATAGTTGCTTTTTGGTGCTGTCGGTTATCACCAAAAATCTCAACCGACGTGTTGTGTTTATTCCTCATCATTGAACCTCATCTTGTGGATTATATATATACTTATATACTGTATATACTGTATACAAAAACTCTTGATCTGATGAGTACTGCATATAGACTATAAAAAGCTTAATTTGTTAATTACATTATAACATATAGAGAGCATTGTCATGGAGTCAAGTCCCCGGTTCGGGCTTGTTTGTAGTTAAAAGTTCTGCGTTATGCACCGAATCTTAATTTTTCTGGTAATTATTGGGACTTTGGCTGCACACTAAACTGCTTTTTGGGATTGTATTCATTTTGGACTCTTGTAGCCTCAGTGTCTCTTCCCATCCTAGTGAGAAAAGACTAAAGAAATGTTTCATCATTCTATAAATCGATTTTTAAAAAAATAAAACCTCTGCAAAATGCACCATTTGAAAAACTCGAATTTCAAGTACTCTTTTTTAAAGACCTGTAGGATCTTACAACTCATGGTGCGTTCACATACAACGCGAATCGAGCGTTTCGCGGGGTGTGATTACATGCAAAGTCAATGCAAAGACGCTAATTCGCAGCAGGCGGCGTGAATGCAGCGAATGGAGTTGAAATTTTTAGAAATATTCGTGTGACGTGTTGTTGCGAAAGCCTATCAGCATTGAGATTGTCCGGATGTCACTGACATACTGACGTAGTAGCAGAAGAAATCAGGAAAAATGGATGAGAAAATGGTTGTAGGACCAAAAATGGTGTGGACACCCGGAATTGTATGACGCAACGAAAACGTATCTGGGACGTGCACAACGGATACAGAGCAGCAATCGTTGCGATATCGGCCATGGTTGATGGCGGAAAGATAAGTTGTCGTAGAAGCCCTTCCTCCTGTCCTTTTTCGGAAGAGAAGTGCGAATACTCGTGGGTTCGCGTTACTCGCGCGAACGCGAGTTTAAACGCAAATTTAACCCAGCGGTCAAACTCGCGCGAGCAATGCGAGACTAATTTTTTCCCCGCGTTATATGTGAACGCACCATTATAGTTTGACCATATGAACTCTAGAAACACTTATCTGATGAATATGTTAATATTACGTGTTTTATAGTCTCCTATCCTTCAAAATAATGGAGGATGGAGGTCGACGGATTGTGGATTTTGCCGATACCAATTACTAAAGTGATGGAAAAGGCTGATAACCGTTCAGTCGTGCGATAGTTGAGAAACTCATAAGAGTTATAATAATATAAACTACCGACATAGATTTTTGCAGATAACTGATAGTTCCAAAAAGCAACTATCGGCACCGAATCATTGGTAAAACCGATATATCGGTCTGCATCTCTTTCAAATGGTCCTTAAGTTCATACAACTATCTTTTTATCTGCTGTACATGACGCCTGGAGCCTTTATAGGTGTTCTCAAAGAACTGTCAAATGAAGTGTCAACATAGTTTTTAGTTTTATAATGAGATGCAAAGCAGAATAATGGGATTCAGAAAAACCGGACTATCTTAAAGTCTCAAACGAAGATGTCCTCCAGTGTTGGTTTGATATTATACGTGTCTGGGGAGATTTACTGGTTAGTGAATCATGCAATATGTGTGTGTTCTTGGGGGAGGGCGTTTTGCACCCCAATGCCAACAGCTGACCAGAGAATTACCCATCATGCTCAGCTTGTCACTGGCTTAAGATGAAAGCTGTGGAATGAGAGCAGAGGAGAGTATGGTGCTGTTTATTTTAGGATATGAGGGAGAGAGAGAGAGGCAACCTTGCCTTAAGTCCGAAGTGCAGTTGTATATTTAGTCTATATTTACTGTGGCAAAAGTCTTTGGGTCTGTTGCTTGTAGGCACCCTTAGTAAAAAGCAACATAACTTTTCAACACCTAACTTGAGGTAACTAGAATTGACCGTTTCATTACCAATGTGTACTAGCATATTTACACTGTTTATTGGGTACCCAGTTGGATGTAGAAGTTAGCACGCCTGGTTTAATCCACATTTTGGCCTCAAACCATCATTGAATTGATTACCGATATTTAGTGGTGTTAAGTCAAGTATCACCATGTGGCACGGTGGAGGGCGGGGCCGGGTCGTGATTCAACACGCCCGATCCCGTATTGGGCTAATCAAGCCTCCAAGAGGGTTAAAGGCCGACCGCGGATGATGTGCGTGAGAGAGAGACCGCGAGGGGAGAAGGTGCTCCTAGCCGACCGCCTTGAGCGGTCAGGGTCACTGCCAGGGGAAGCGGATGCCCCGACCAGCCGCTGAAACGTGGAGGGGTCGAGGGAAGACCGCCGTCCGCGAGCGGGGAGGGGATCACGACCGACCGCCTGGAGCGGGAGAACCGCTGCCAGGGGTGGGGGAGTCCCCTTCTCCCCTCGCGGTCGGCGGCCGTTCCTCCGCGTCCAGGCGGCTGGGCTCCTCCTCAGGCAGATGGCCGCGGTTGCTTCGTTGGGGTAGTGGCGAGAACTCCGCTACGGCGTATCCCTCTTCCTTCCCGGGCTTTCGGCACTAATGTAAAGCAGTTCATGCTCACGGGCAAGGAAGAGGCGAGAAACCGGCTTAACGTATAAATGATAGTTTTAATGGAAAACTCAAAAGACAAACACATAGGACAACGGACATGTCCGTGAACGATCTCTCTCTCACGCACATCATCCGCGGTCGGCCTTTAACCCTCTTGGAGGCTTGATTAGCCCAATACGAGACCGGCCGTGTTGAATCACGACCCGGCCCCGCCCTCCACCGTCCCACACACCATTTCTTTTGCTAATTTCTGGCTTTAGTTATTTGAACAATTGGATTTTGTCCTGCACCATTCGTGATGATTCCATTCCATTGGATGCGAGCCATATCTAGAGACCAGAAAATCGTAGATACTTTTGATTTGGGCCAATGCACTTGTAAAAATCTCATTTAAAGCTGACGTAACTATGTGAACGAAACATTAGCGTGTCTTAGTGTACCATTAGCCAACCATTTTCTTTTTATTGCATGTATACATAATGTTTATGTAAATGATGGACCTATTCCTTTCCTGTAAGGAGAAAATGAACCTTCAGACACGTTGCTGTTGATGAACTGTATTACCTGGGATTATTGTAGCTTCTGAAATGTCCTGTGTAATGTAGGTCTCCTGGAAATGTTGTACATCCTTGTTTGTGGTAAATACAACACAGTGGGATGTCTTTGCAGATGAATGATGCAATAGTGGAAGATTGTCGCATTTTCAGCATTAGCTTGTTTGTGCAGGACGTTCTGGCAGGGACTGCGGTGAGAAATGATTGATAACGTGCTGAAGCTTCAGTGAAGTGCCCAGAGGTTGCCAACAGTATCTGGCAGGAGCAGACCACCCACCCGGATGGGCATCGCATGTGTGCCTTAACAAGTCAAAAGGTCACTAGCATGGAGGGTAAAGCCACTGAAAGGAGCTTAGGGGTAATTAAGCAAGACCACTTCTGGTGCAAACTGACATGAGAGAATTCACTGTTATAATGCCACCCATTAACATGGTCACATGGTCTGGTAGGGTCCATATTTTACAGTAGCATACCAACATTGTACCAAATATATTTAGCACACAAAAGTGAACAAAAATGTCCATAAAATCAAACACTGAAATGGATCAAATTCATTCAAATCAAACAGTCTTGTCTGTAGTTTGAGCGTTAGGTTTCTAAATACTGTAGAGAGAGTTTGATTGGATGCCCGACCTTTGACGGCAACAACAATTGATATGGAAGTGTTTTCTCCCTTGTATGAAGTATTGTTTCCCCTCTGTTGTTTGCGACCCAATGAGCACAATTCTGCGACCCATTTTGGGGTCACATGACCCCACCAATTGGGAACCACTGCTCTATAGGGATCCATGTATCAATGTTTTATACCCTTGAATTTCTAGATGCGTGCCTAAAGCACAAGATAAATAACCTTGGGAGAAAGTTATTTATGTGCAGTGCAAGTCACGGTTTAAAATGTTTAAATTAAATGTTAAGGTCCAGTGTTTAATATATATATATATATATATATATATATGAACTGTAAGACTGAAGTTCACATAGATGCATTGTTCTTTGTTAGTTGGCTGATGAAGCATTTGTTGGCAATTAAATGATCTATCTAATCTATGGCCGAGTCCACACTAACGTGTTTTCGTTCGGAAACGCATATTTTTCTCTCCATTTTGGCCTTCCGTCTACACCGAGACGGCATTTTTGTCCGCGAAAACTGAACTTTTTGTAAACGCACTCCGAAGTGGATACATTTGAAAGGGCCGTTTTCACGTTGTAGCGTGCACTGAAAACGGACGCTTTGGAAAACGATGACGCATTTTTAGTCATGTGATCTTTCCAACCAAATCAATCAAGATGGCGGCCCGTGCCTGATACTCACTTTGATAGCGTTGTTAAAAAATAAATGTCACTTTGTACAACCTTCACATTGCGTTCCTTCAAAGGCGAAGGGAAGTTTACTCGGAATGGGTGTCCGGCGACAGAGCACGAGGACAATTGCGTTTCAGACCGTACATGCAGCGGGGATTTCCCGCATGCGCAGTGACACGTTTCAGTGTGGAAGAGCAACTATTGGAAAACGCTTGAAAACGTTAGTGTGGACGGAGAGCGTTTTGAAACGAAAACGCTGTTTCCAAATGTATCCGGATCAATGTAGACATAGCCTATGTATTCCATTTCAAGAGTGTAGTCCATCAATAGGCAAAGGTGATGCAAGCAGAGATTAATGAGATGCATTGCAGTTCAACCGGCAGGTCATTTTGGTGAGGTTCGGTGGGGTCCATCCTAAGTCCAAGGTTCAGGCACATTACAGTAATGCCCATAAATCAAATCAAAGAGAGCAAATCATGTGGGCAACAGATGAGTAATCAAGATTTAGAGTTGTTTTGATGTTGTGTATTCACTAATATTGGCCCCTACTTTTGGTCTGTCAATTGTTATTGAGATTTTGTGTGAAAAACTAAAGAAATAGTGTCTCACCTATGTTTGAACACGACAATAACAAACGTTGCATGCAACAATTACGGGGCCAAGCCCTAAAACCATTCCCTAATAACAATGCAAAGAGCTCCAGCACAACAGAGTAACAACGTTTATACCAGCTAATGCGGGTATCGAACCGGGGTACACCCAGTCCATTGATCTGAAGCCCTGAGCTCTAACCACAATTGAAAATAAATACATTTAAACATTTCTCTCAGCCAGTTTCAGAAGACTTAGAATAAGGAAGCAAAGATATATTACATATTTAGCTTCAATTGACTCATTATTTTGATCACTAAGTGGCGCTGTCTCCAAACTGCTTAGGTACCTTCAGGACATTATGACGAAGACCCCTGCCAATTTTCATTCAAATCAGACAAATTACCATTATTATAATTTTTTTTTATAATAATGTTGTTCTCTGTCCTTTTCTGCATATCGCGGCTCCGTTTTGTGGTCCGTTCTGCACAATGCAGCGACTCGTTTTATCGTGGCCCATTCAGCAAGTTTCGCGGCCGACCCACCGGCCCGCTCGGTTATCCCGATGGCCAGTCCGCCTCTTAATTCACCCTTTAAAATTGAACACAAAATTAGGATGAGAAATTGCTCATTTTAATTTACAGACCTATTAGAAACCTTTTAATGTATGAAATCTACATTATAATCATTCCATGGAGACACTTCGAATTTGACCTGCCATGTTTTTCCTGGTATCCACGTTTTCATCATTGCCATTAAGGACTCGAACAAACTTTAAAGTTGAAAAGATGATGTTTTTCTAGGTCGATTGTATCACTCGGGTCCAGTTTATACTGCGTGTTTGCGGGTTTCCGTGCCAACGGAATGTTTGATGACTTATTTAAAGTAAATAAAGGTTATTTAGAATGGAACATTTTTAAGGCATTATTTGAAGATGTTCAATGACGTGTGCTAACAGATAAATATTTGACTGATTATACATGATAATGAAGGTCTGGTTGACCCGATTATCTAACAGCAGTTGTAAACCAGTCCAAAATAAACAGTGGGATTTTATATACAAAAACACAACAATACAATCACATAATTTCAGATGTGAGCATTACTAATCATTAGATAATTGAATAAATGTTAGCCTATAGTATATTTCATCCAGAGGGGCACTTCAACCCATGTGGGCAAAGGGGCAGTTGCTTGGGCCACTGTAGCTACCCGCTGTGTCCTGTGAGCGGTACTTGAGCGGAGCGTCTGCTTGGGCCGTGAGCGGCTTACGTGCATGGAGTGGGTTATTGAACGGAGTTTCACACTGGTCTGCTTCACACATACGCTCTGGTCTCCACGTAAACTCATTGTGGCAATGACACACATAAAGCTTTGTTTTAATATGTCAAAGCATCGCAGAGATCATCCAAAGTTACTACATGGTGTCATTTTGAATAGTTCTGTGACAGGGCGGATGGCGGGGCCGGGTCGTGATTCTACACACTCGACCCCTTATCAGGCTAATCAAGCCTCTGAGAGGGTTAAAGGCCAACTGTGGATGGTGGTGCGACAGCGAGAGAGCATTTACAGGCAGCAGTCGGCCTTTATCCCTCTCGGAGGCTTGATTAGCCTGATTAGGGGTCGGGTGTGTAGAATCAGTAACCGGTCCCGTCTGGTGGAAATGTACTCCGCATGAGCCAAGAAATCACAGGAAGAATACAATTTTTTTAGACTACACAGTTCAAGTTATTTTGAAACGTAAGTGCAACTTTGAGCTGTTGGTGGCACTGGAGAGTTTGAGATAGAGCCACTCATTTTGGCACCATGAATGTTTATAATGTCCCTAATCATTGTGCCAAATTTTACAACATTTTACCATAGATTCCCAGCCAATAACCAATAACAATTGGTGCCTATGCATATGTAACATGAGCCAGCTGGTAAATAGCTGTGCAGTATATAAACCTCACTCTCCTGACCTCAAGAGGTGCACTAGCGACTGACGCTAGAGGCTGTAGCCTTTAGCCTCCTCGTTAGCGCAACCGCCTCCCACACCGGAGACGTCGGTTCGAGTCCCGTTTGGAGCGGGGGCGAGTAGGACCGGCAACACATAGTCAATGCTTGACCTCTATATATTACATAAAAAAAACATTGGTTATTGTTGATTGGCCCAAGTGTACCGCACACCACTACTGTGTAGTAATTGATCTTTAAACATATTTGTCTTGTCCAGAAAGAATCTGTCTCTACTCTTGCACGGTCTCCTTCATCTTTATGGCCATTATAAGTTTCTGCCAGAACACTCTAGTATCTTCTCCTTGTTTGGGCCACTGGAGATAAGTCCATTTATTTACCAGTTTCTGCATTCTGTAATATGGGGAAAGGTGGTGGGTGGGAATTTCCCCTAGGAAAACTAGAACCAAAACATCTTTCTGTTGATCAAAAAGTCTGAAACTGGCCACTTGAATCTCATGTGAACACCAAAAACTACTCAGTTAGTTCTGTGTGATCAGGCAAACGGTTTTGCTGCTATTATATATCCCATCTACAATGTTGTCGATAATGGCCTTGCCTGGCTGGAAGTCTCTGTGATGAAGACACAGTCTCAAACCCTGTTGAACCTCCAGTTTTGGTACAAGTTCCTCCAGCACCCAGGGCTCATCTTGAACATTGTAGGAAATGAAACCCAAGTTGACTCCTGGTTAGTTTCCTCTTTCTGTCATTGAGAAAGGCCAAGAAGAGATTATATGCGTACACCAATTGCCATTTAAGGAAGTGGTAGATAAATGAAATGGTGATAGATAAGATAACGATGAAGGAGATGAAGTCATAATTTACATTGTGTTAATGGCTACCAGGTTTACACCACTTAAAGAAAGTGGATAGCGACATTTGAACCTATTCAGGTAAATGAGTGTTATTGTTCTTAACTGCCCAATCGATGAACGAAGCATTACTACAGTCACAAATGAATCTGTTATTTTGCAAATCAAGGATTTTCAGACGAGGAAGGGACTGAATCAAGAGTTTGGTTTATCAACACTTAACTCATTACCGCTTGCTCTTAGGGTGTTTAAACTGGAGAGATTTGCTTCAATTAAGAAGTCAAATGACTGAAGGTGAACTCTACCAAGTGTAAGTCTATTTAGTCTATTTAGTCCTTTAATTGGAAAGAAAAGCCTGGATGTCAAGGCGTTTTTGTCAGCAAAATTATTACTTGCCAAATCCAAGTGCTGAAGTTTGGAAGTGTGACTAAATGTGTTGAAATGCAAATATGCTATATTAAGGTTACCTGCATATAGCAGTAAATTCGTCAGACCTTTCAAAAGGTTTGAGGGTATCTACTTTAAGCATTCACGTTGGTTGAAATGGTGCAGAATTTTCAATTCACTTAACAAGACAAATGGTGGATTGTCTAGTTCTTCGTGACTCTCATATTTTAAGTAATTGCAACTCAAATCCAAACCCTGTAGCCTAGTTATACCAACAAAGATGTTTGGGTTTCTTAGTGCTGTTTCTGAGATTTTGACTGATGCAAGTAGGAGCTCTGATAAATGTATAATTCCTGCAAAAGCAGATGGCTGATCTCTACTATTGGATTATCTGCAAGATATAAGATTTCGAGAGAGTGTAATGCTTTAAATGAATCTTTTTTGACTGAACTTAATTTATTGCCATTCATGTTTAAGTACCTTAGATTTGGGGGGGTCATAGGTAAATGCATCACTTATCGTTATCAGGCTATTGCCGTCCAAAATGAGCTCATCTAGATTAGCTAAATCCTTAAATAGGCATGCGGTGACTGTTCTTATGCAAAAACAGTTGTCTTAATTGTGTCAGATTAGCAAAATCAGAGCATTTGAGATTTGCAATATTGTTTAGATGAAGGTCGAGCAACTGTAATTTCGGGAGGACCTGAAGGGTATTGTTCAGTTGTGTCAAAAGGTTGTTTTGTAGGCGCAACACTGTCAAGTTGTTAACGACGTATACATTTCTGATACTCCGTTGCTTCTTAGATGTAACTCATTCAGTAATTCACATGGTCTAAACATATAGTAAATGGTCTGCACTTATATAGCGCCTTTTTAACCTTATCGGTATTCAAAGCGCTTTACACTGTGACTCATTCACCCATTCACACACACACATTCATTCATTCACCAATGGCGGCAGAGCTGCCATGCAAGACGCTAGCCTGCCATCGGGAGCAACTTGGGGTTCAGTGTCTTGCCCCACGGGCTGGGATTCGAACCACTAACCCTACTATTGGTGGCCAACCCGCTCTACCACTGCCGCCCCGATCTGTTAGAACTGAACATGCCTCCTGTAAAAGCGTCTCTACTCTGAACTCCTTCATATCACTTATGCCTATTCAGGTAACAGAGGTGAAACTATGCATTATATTATCCAGTTGTTTCTCTGAAATATGATTACTACTGATGTTGAGTGTCTTTACAGCGTTTAGGAATGCATTGTCTGAAATAACCCAATCCAATGTACAGTTCTGGAAACAGTATGACAGGTCCAAGTACTCGAGACCTGGAAAGATATCTTGTTATCTTGAACATTGTCAAGGGATTCAACGATAGATCCAACTTTTTCAAAGTAGAAAGTGCAGATGAGACGTTGCTTACATTTACATTTATGCATCTGGCAGACCCTTTAATCCAAAGTGACTTACAGTGCACTTATTACAGGGACAATCCCCCCGGAGCAACCTGGAGTTAAGTGCCTGACTCAAGGACACAATGGTGGTGGCTGTGGGGATTTAACCAGCAACCTCCTGATTAACAGTTATGTGCTTTAGCTCACTCATTGCTTGAGTTGAAAACTGTGAAGCTGTTGTTTCCCAAGTACAGTTCCTCCAGATATGGTATTGTAAGGATAGGCTGGAGTCTGGAAATGTGATTTAACTTGTTATTTGTAAGGTTTACAACCCTCAAATTTGAAAGAGACGCAAAAGACAGATGTTCAATCGTTTCAAGGTAGTTCGAGCCAAGCCTTAATCGAGACAGGTTTACAAGGACGCTAAGCAGTTTTGTGGACACTTTTTATCTTGTTGTTGGACAGGTTGAGTTCTTCCAAGTTAGCATAAAGACAATGCTGTACAAAGCATGAATAAATGCAGAAAGTTTGTGATGTGTGTAGAATCTCATTTTGACGATGTCCACCTTCATTTTGTGCCTGAAATGACTGACTTGAGAAGGGAGACCTCATATGAGCAATTGGTGAAGACTTCCCTATTTCTCAGTCATGATGCGCCATCTCAAACAGCACCTTCGATCGTCCCTGTAAGACAAAAAATGTGTTGTTGAAATGGCCTGAGTTGTTCACACTTGCTAAATTGCACAAACTATGATAGCCTGCCCAATACACCAACGTTGACTCAACCAATGGTGTGAGTTTGGGGTGGGACTATCTGTTTGTTTCGATTAAAACACTTCTACGGTTCCATTTGGTGGCACTAATGGTGCAGGAGTTACACAATTCAGCTGTCAAGAAAGATTTTATACACTGCTGGGCTACTTCTCTTTTCTTTCTCTATAGATATACTCTCATGTTCCGCATCTCCCTTGTCTTTAAAAACAACTGCTTGAAAATGGTTCTGTGGGCAGATAAGTTCAGATAAGGTTTAGTCTTAAAGAAAGGAGAACTGATGGATGTGTGTGTGTGTGTGTGTGTGTGTGTGTGTGTGTGTGTGTAGTGTAGCATCTTGTATGTTGGTGCTATACACTAATATGTCCACCTACAACTAGGGATGCACCTATCCAATACCTGGACCGATACTGAAGCTTTTAGACGGACCGACTAGCCTGATCCAAATCCGATTCTGTGTTAGTCATGTAGGCTAATGTCAAGCTCAAAAAATGACATAAAAGAACCATAAAAACGCAACTAAAGTAGTTCATATGACTCGTGCATTTTATTCAAAGCCACTTGAAGACGTGCGATAACTCTGTGAATCACAAAAGACTGTTTTATAAGTAAATATATAAAATGCACGCGCAGCTCCAGTGCCGCGGTGAATGGCGCAGCTCTGTTTACACACACTCGCGAATGCTAATTGTGCAATATTTGAGCGCTACTCACAAACAACATCTCAGATGTAGACGCTCAATACTTCAGTTCACTTATAATATGCGTTTAGAACGGCACCGGAGGAGCATTTGACCAGAATATGAAGAAGAAGCGAATTAAACTACTGTGAACTAGCCCACAAACAGACACATACAGGATGTCCTGGAGAGTTCAGAATGTCAAAATAAAAGCGTGAGGGTTTAAAAGTTAAAGGTGCACGATTGAGATATATTACTATATATTACTATTATAATATATTATTTGTTTACAAACGATAATAATATTTAAGTTGAATGGGTAATAACTGTGTGAATGATACAAGTCCAGATACAAGTTATTATGTAAATAAGATTATGCAAATAATTTTTTTAAATCAGCTTCTTTTCTACCGATGACTTATACTGGAATTCCTGTTTATTTGCCGCTACATTATCCAGTATTCTAGTTAATAATAAAGTGTTTCTTATTAAGCGATACATCGATATTGACATAATGTGTAGTTAGAGGTTTGTGTTTCTTTACATATTAAAGAGTAACCCCAATTAGTTCCACACAATAATGTAAAGATATTCCAATCTGATTCGGCCGATACTGAGAATTCCGATATCGGAATCGGAAGAGAAAAAGTGGTATCGGTGCATCCCATCCCAACAACCACTTTTCTCATCTTCTGACTATCTTCTTCCAAATGTGCCCATCAATATCAGAATTAAAAGTTGATTTAATCAAATAAAACGTCTATTTTGAAAATGTCTCCATACTTAGAAATAATGACATTGTTATCAGAGTAATATGTTAAAATTGCAAGTGTTTATTTCTCAAATGTCTTATATTAAAAAAACAAAACAAAGCAGTGGTAGCTGTAAGTGTGAGGAATATTGCATGCAGTGGTTTAGGAACATCAGCCCCAAATATGTGATCTACAATCACTATCCTAAACTCTTGACTATTTCCCAATTTGCCTCAACAAACGTGAATAAAAAGTAAATAATAATAATTAAAACCCAGTAAAGATAAATGTGCCTAGTATTGCAATTATGTGTCTGTACTTAGAAATGATAAGCTGCTTATCTAAGAGAGTAGCCATTCAATATTTAATTGATATATTACATTTATGTAATGTTTTAAAACCTTTGGCGCCAGAGGAAGTCGACAAGGAGACATGCGCCCAATCAATGTACGGGCTAAAAGTAAATGACAGGCATTAATCAATTGTACATGTAGCTAAAAAGTAATACAGTGGTTCTGATGGCTCCTTACCTTGTTTGTCGATATATTGCCGTGGCAGTGTGCAGCAAACGCATGAGAGCAATCAATGAGGTTGAAGAAAGAGGTACTGAGAGTACTTCCTCCAAAACTTCTGGACATTAACGGATTTCCAAGACCACTAATGCACTGGCTTTTTTATTCACAGTATTCAGAGTGACATCAAGATCAATGGTTTTAATTTCATTTTTAGCTAAATTTTATTGTTTTTATCTTGTTGTTGGACAGGTTGAGTTCTTCCAAGTTTGGGAAAGTGACTTACAGTGCAGTTATTACAGGGACAATCCCCCCGGAGCAACCTGGAGTTAAGTGTCTTACTCGAGGACACAATGGTGGTGGCTGTGGGGGGTCAAACCAGCAACCTTCTGATTACCAGTTCAGTGCTTTAGCCCACTACGCCACCACCGCTCCAGTTGAGTTGAGATGTAGATTGTGTGGATTGTACAAGACCTAAGAAAACGTCTTTATTTTCTTGGTTTGACATGCTGTCTCAGTAGGGCTGCAACTAACGCTTTGATCATTGTGATAATCGACTAATCCAATGATTATTAGAACAATTATTCGACTATTTGGGTGATTACTGCAACGATTAATCATTAGCTCTTTAACCGACTATTCAGCTTGTGCACACAGTTCAAATGTTGTATTAAACATGCTGACGCTGACTACCACACCTAGAGCCGTAAATTGGTATCCAGGGCATGCTGAGTGACTCCAGTCAGGTCTCCATAGCAACCAAATTGGCCCGGTTGCTAGGGAGGGTAGAGTCACATGGGGTAACCTCCTCGTGGTTGCTATAATGTGGTTCTCGCTCTCAGTGGGGCGTGTGGTGAGTTGTGTGTGGATAACGTGGAGAATAGCGTGAAGCCTCCACACGCTCTACGTCTCCGTGGTAACGTGCTGATTGACAGTCTCAGATGCGGAGGTAACTGAGATTCATCCTCCACCACCCGGATTGAGGCGACTGAGTCGATCTTTACCGGAGATTGCCGGCGAGATTACCGGAGTGGTGGTGGCGTAGTGGTCTAGTGCACATAACTGGTAATCAGAAGGTTGCTGGTTTGATCCCCACAGCCACCACCATTGTGTATAAGTTAATTTTATGTTCTCGGTTCTGCACGGGTTAGGGTCCAAACTTTCAAGTAATAGACGGGTCTGGGTCGGTTCCGGATAGCACACGTTTAAAGGACATAACTCCAATATAGCACAAGCTTCTTATGCTAAATTAATTATTTTAACATCAAAATTTATGTCCGTTTGTTCATCGTTGTCATCACACAACTTTAAAAAAAACACAAGTAGTTAAAAATCAGGGGTGTTTTGTCCGTGGAGGCAAGAGAGGCTGGAGTTCCTCAAAAAATTGGGAAGAGAAAATTGAGGGTACAAAAATATAACCAAACGGATATTGCAAAAAATGAAACCAAATGGTGTATAAACCACAATATAAATCTATATTCACATAACAAATTACTTCTCAAAGCGCAAATGGACAAATGACTTTTTTTCGTATTATCAGATCACTAATCTGATAACACTAATTTTTGTGTTTTGGAACATTGTAGCTGGTTTCAAGCAAGTCCAAAATGGTTATTTGCTGGTCGACCATGTATCAAAAACCAATGCTGATAGCTGGTCCTAGGGGGTCTACCATCTACAAACCAGCTACCATGTTTCAAAAACCAATGCTGATTGCTGGTCCAAGATGGTCTACCATCTACAAACCAGCTACCATGTTTCAAAACACAGCCATCAGCCTGGATAAAACCATTTATTTATCATTTCATTCCATTTTTATTTACCACATTTATGCAAATTACTTTTTACAGGTGGTAAGGAGAATAATATGCCCATCCTCATCTCTAAGATCTTCAAAGGACTTTCAGCTGACCAGACGGAAGCTCTTTACGTGGGCGATGCAATTTTGTCAGTGAATGGAAACGACCTCAGAGACGCTACGCACGATGAGGCCGTTCAAGCCTTGAAGAAAACGGGCAAAGAGGTCATTCTGGAAGGTAAGCATCAACAGGTACGATCATGTGTAGTTTGGCTTAAAGGGTGTCTATTGACTTTACGGCCATCTATATGCTAACATTAGGGGTCTTTAAGTTACAGCTTTCCCTTCACAATGCAGTGTGGTAGTGTGCCGTTCCAAAGTCGGCCAGTGTCTCCTTCCAAATATGGAATCTAACACTCTCTAGACAAACAATGATTTCAGTGAATCGATCCCAGCAAAACCGTCGCTACAGAGACGCCATTAGCGATAGCCACCATAGCTGTCATAATGGCACACTTTGACTAATATTTCAGGATCTATGCGTCATATTACGTCGAGTGAGGGCTTGTTTGATTCGTAGGCGTCTGCTGTATGTTGTGATTTGCCATTTTCTATATCATGTTTATTTTGCATAAAGTCATAAACCAAAATGTGACGATAATTGTGTTTTCTCTGTTTATCACACGTGCGCATTTGACACGCTAATACTCACTGTAGTTTAGTCTCTTTAGTCTAATTTGCAAATAATGAAAATTAAACAGTTCTAATTTATCAGCAAATTAAAAACAGTATTTTAGAATTGGTGAGGTCAGCTATGTTTATTGTAAAGATAAGAGTATAAGCTATAAAACGACACCTGTTATGTGCAGATCGACCAACTAGTCGAGTGATCAGCACCCCGGGTACCGGGCCACTCTGGGAGTAAGACGTTAAACGGAAGACCAAAAAACGTATCGAGAAAATAACGTAGCGATAAATAATCGATATCTTGGCATTTTATGACATTCCTACAGGAAACCAAAACAAAAATATTGCTTGAGAACACTTTATTTTTGCATTGTGTATTTTAGTGATCGTGTCACCACAAATACACTGATAAAAAACGCTTACGCACATTTGATAAGTCTTGATAAAAATGCTGGTAAAAGGTGTTTACATGCAATGCAAAATCAGGGTAATGGGATAAAATTGATTGGTTTATGTCGTTTGGCCCACAAGATTGTTGCCTCATTCCCCTTCTTGAGTAGAATTGTACCATCAACATTCATAATTACGACTTATAATGATCAACACCAATTAGCTTCAGTAATGTTTTTTGAATTGGCCTCCCTTAACTGGGAAATTCTGCACTTAAAAAAAATCCAGACTTTCATTAAAAATCCCAAAATGTTCTTTGCTGTGGCAGTTGCGTGTTTCCTCTCGTGAAAAGATAATTCCGACATGACTTGCAGGCATCATAACTTTAGACGTCTCTGATACTCCTGTCTCATTTATCTCCCTGCAAGTGTATCATACATCTTTGAAACAGAGTAAGAGAGTGAGGGGGAGACAAAGAGTGTAAGAGAGCTAGAGGAGAGTTAAAGGATCAGAAAGGTTTGGGAACATGAAAATTCCTGTCATCCACTACACACACACACACACACACACACACACACACACACACACACACAGACAGTCAGAGCAGCTAATATTATTGTAGTCAGCCAAGGGATTTACTCCTATCTGCTTGGTGAGTTTTATGTGAGTCTGTAACTGAGTCTATGTCCACATCCACATTTTTTCAGGTTTTGTTTAGGGGACTCATTATGGTTCAGAAATTTAAAGGGACAGTTCACCCAAAAATGAACCTTCTCTCATCATTTACTCGCCCTCATGCTATCCCAGATGTGTATGACTTTCTTTCTTCTGCTGAACACAAATGAATGTTCTAGAGGTCCCAAATTTGCTATGGGGACTATTCATAACCACCCCTATCAGTGTGCCAAATTTCATAATTTTCCTACGAATGGTTCTATGTGCAGCCATAGACTCCTTTTGGGGAGGAATAATAATAAATATAGCTGCAAGCAGCAATTACAGGGCCAAGCACTGCACAACTCAAACATCTCACAGAGAATACATGGATAACATTACTCCCAGATGGATTTGAACCCACAACTTTACATTCTACAGTTCAGTGTGCTATCCACTGCTCAAACAGCCACATCATTGCAATACAACAAAGGGACATACCAAGCTTAGAGGAATCACAGCCGAGCACAGCTTTTACCATGATCATCTTTACACCGATCAGCCAGAACATTAAAAGCATCTGCATGTCATGGTTGTTGGTGCCAGACGGGCTGGTTTGAGGATTTCTGTAACTGCTAATCTCCTGGGATTTTCATGCACAACAGTTTCTAGAATTTAGTCCGAATGGCGCCAAAAACACACACACACACACACACACACACACACACACGCACAAAAAGACACACAGACAGTCAGAGCAGCTCCTATTATTGTAGTCAGCAAAGGGATTTTACTCCTATCTGCTTGGTGAGTTTTATGTGAGTCTGTAACTGAGTCTATGGCCACATCCACATTTTTTCAGGTTTTTTTAGGGGACGCATTCCTGTTCCGAAATTAAAGGGACAGTTCACCCAAAAATGAACCTTCTCTCATCATTTACTCACCGTCATGCCATCCCAGATGTGTTTGACTTTCTTTCTTCTGTTGAACACAAATGAAGATTTTTAGAAGAATATTTCAGCTCTGTAGGTCCTTACAACGCAAGTGACTAGTGATCAAGGTCCAAAAAGCACATAAATGCATCATAAAAGTTATCCATACGACTCCAGTGGTTTAATCCATGTCTTCAGTCGTGATATGATAGGTGTGGGTGAGAAGCAGATCAATATTTAAGTAATTAATACATTTAAGTCATCTTTTATCTCTAAAACACACTCACTGAAATCTACTCACAATGCTCTTTTTAACACACCACCCCTCACTGCAGCTAATAAAACAAGAGAAAAATGTAATCCTGAAAAAATTCCAAATACCAACACCATGTCCTAACCAGGCATGACCCAACAAGTTTCCAGCTTTGACAAATTATTCTGTCATCATTAAAAGCAAAAAGTGCTGCTCAAAGTGACAAAATCACAGCCAAGTGGAGCTTAAATATGTCTTCCCTAGTTAGGACATGGTTTAAAACAGTCATTGTTTCAAGATAAAACTCCAAACATATCCCTCATGAAGTACTACCAATATCCATATGCGTTTTGAACCGCTCTATACTTGTGGCCAAATTGAATTTTTGCACTTAACTAAATTAAAATCATAACCTCTTACAGCTGGTTTTATAGCTTCCAGTTAAAAGGAGAAGATGTGCCACTTTTCTGAGATGATGAAAGTGTGAAATTCACTCTCGAAAATGTTTCTCTCTGGCCAGAGTCCAGATATTCGGTGAGATCACGTGAGACATTGATGAAAAGAAAGTTCTGCATCAGCCAAACTGCATTTGTCTCTATTCCTGAACACTAAAGACAAAGGTATTTAGTGATCTGACATGATCTAGACTAGAGATGCACCGATTGCAATTTTCTTGGCCGATTTCCGATTTTTTTCCAAGTGTGACCTGCCGATACCGATTTTTTTCCGATTCCGATTTTCTTTCTAAGAACTACTATTGACCGCATATACAAACAAAATCTACCTTTCTTCAATGCAAAATTAAATTTTCATAATAAAATAAATTATTAAACATTACAATTTCCCCCAAACAAAGTTCCAGGATCTTCTCTGACTTCTGATATATAGGCTAAAGTTCTCTGTGACTGGAAAGAGGCAGAAATAACAATTAACTGCAAATGAGTTGCTTTATATAACAAAACAGATTCATTTTCCACTATTTTTATAAATGGACCTTTTTCTATTTTTTACTCGTCTAACAAAACAATTCCAAATATTACAAGTCTGTGTCCTCAACCTGGCAACCAAAACTCATTTGTGACCTCAACCTGGCAACCATAACCCATTTGTGACCTCAACCTGGCAACCAAAACCCATTTGTGTCCTCAACCCGGCAACCAAAACTCATTTGTGACCTCAACCTGGCAACCATAACCCATTTGTGACCTCAACCTGGCAACCATAACCCATTTGTGACCTCAACCCGGCAACCATAACCCATTTGTGACCTCAACCTGGCAACCAAAACCCATTTGTGACCTCAACCTGGCAACCATAACCCATTTGTGACCTCAACCTGGCAACCATAACCCATTTGTGACCTCAACCCGGCAACCAAAACCCATTTGTGACCTCAACCCGGCAACCAAAACTCATTTGTGACCTCAACCCGGCAACCAAAACCCATTTGTGACCTCAACCCGGCAACCAAAACCCATTTGTGACCTCAACCCGGCAACCAAAACTCATTTGTGACCTCAACCCGGCAACCAAAACTCATGTGTGTCCTCAACCTGGCAACCATAACCCATTTGTGTCCTCAACCTGGCAACCAAAACTCATTTGTGACCTCAACCTGGCAACCATAACCCATTTGTGACCTCAACCCGGCAACCATAACCCATTTGTGTCCTCAACCCGGCAACCAAAACCCATTTGTGACCTCAACCCGGCAACCAAAACCCATTTGTGTCCTCAACCTGGCAACCAAAACTCATTTGTGACCACAACCTGGCAACCAAAACCCATTTGTGTCCTCAACCCGGCAACCAAAACCCATTTGTGTCCTCAACCTGGCAACCAAAACCCATTTGTGTCCTCAACCTGGCAACCAAAACCCATTTGTGACCTCAACCTGGCAACCAAAACCCATTTGTGACCTCAACCTGGCAACCAAAACTCATTTGTGACCTCAACCTGGCAACCAAAACCCATTTGTGACCTCAACCCGGCAACCAAAACTCATTTGTGACCTCAACCCGGCAACCAAAACTCATGTGTGTCCTCAACCTGGCAACCATAACCCATTTGTGTCCTCAACCTGGCAACCAAAACTCATTTGTGACCTCAACCCGGCAACCAAAACCCATTTGTGACCTCAACCCGGCAACCATAACCCATTTGTGACCTCAACCCGGCAACCATAACTCATTTGTGTCCTCAACCCGGCAACCAAAACCCATTTGTGTCCTCAACCCGGCAACCAAAACCCATTTGTGTCCTCAACCCGGCAACCAAAACCCATTTGTGACCTCAACCCGGCAACCAAAACCCATTTGTGTCCTCAACCCGGCAACCAAAACCCATTTGTGTCCTCAACCTGGCAACCAAAACCCATTTGTGTCCTCAACCTGGCAACCAAAACTCATTTGTGACCTCAACCTGGCAACCAAAACCCATTTGTGACCTCAACCCGGCAACCAAAACACATTTGTGACCTCAACCCGGCAACCAAAACTCATTTGTGACCTCAACCTGGCAACCAAAACTCATTTGTGACCTCAACCTGGCAACCAAAACCCATTTTTGACCTCAACCCGGCAACCAAAACACATTTGTGACCTCAACCCGGCAACCAAAACTCATTTGTGACCTCAACCCGGCAACCAAAACCCATTTGTGACCTCAACCCGGCAACCAAAACTCATTTGTGACCTCAACCCGGCAACCAAAACTCATGTGTGTCCTCAACCCGGCAACCATAACTCATGTGTGTCCTCAACCTGGCAACCAAAACCCATTTGTGACCTCAACCCGGCAACCAAAACCCATTTGTGTCCTCAACCCGGCAACCAAAACCCATTTGTGTCCTCAACCTGGCAACCAAAACTCATTTGTGACCTCAACCCGGCAACCAAAACCCATTTGTGTCCTCAACCCGGCAACCAAAACCCATTTGTGTCCTCAACCTGGCAACCAAAACCCATTTGTGTCCTCAACCTGGCAACCAAAACCCATTTGTGACCTCAACCCGGCAACCAAAACCCATTTGTGTCCTCAACCTGGCAACCAAAACCCATTTGTGACCTCAACCCGGCAACCAAAACTCATTTGTGACCTCAACCCGGCAACCAAAACCCATTTGTGACCTCAACCCGGCAACCAAAACTCATTTGTGACCTCAACCTGGCAACCAAAACCCATTTGTGACCTCAACCCGGCAACCAAAACCCATTTGTGTCCTCAACCCGGCAACCAAAACCCATTTGTGTCCTCAACCCGGCAACCAAAACCCATTTGTGACCTCAACCCGGCAACCAAAACCCATTTGTGTCCTCAACCTGGCAACCAAAACCCATTTGTGACCTCAACCTGGCAACCAAAACTCATTTGTGACCTCAACCCGGCAACCAAAACCCATTTGTGACCTCAACCCGACAACCAAAACTCATTTGTGACCTCAACCCGGCAACCAAAACCCATTTGTGACCTCAACCCGGCAACCAAAACCCATTTGTGACCTCAACCTGGCAACCAAAACCCATTTACTATACTTAGCATTAAAACATTAAGCCTCTTTTAGGACTATTAAAATGTGTTATGCATTGGGATATTAGTATTTTCATCCATCCATCCATCTTCAACCGCTTATCCGAAGTCGATGGACTTTCGGGTTCACCTACAAATTGACGTCACGGCCGAATAGTTCTATTGTATTTTTATAAATTAACATGAACCCAGAATAAAAGAAATACTGTTAAAAATACTGTTCATTGTAAGTAATATTTTGCTATCTAATGAAATGTCATTTAGACATTTTTTAAGGTGACCAAATCCCTTTTTGGGCCCAGTGTGCATCAATTTGGGCTGGTTGTTGTGGGTGTATGTGTGTTTTTTCAACAGCATATTTGTGTAGGCGCTGAGCGACATTCCGGGCACAGCATGCTTCGGGAGTCACAGAGTAGCCAATCAAGCGGATTCCGGAGACTCCCACGGCAACCAGAAAGCAGGGCTCTGCTCTAGGGAATTGTTGTTTTTGACATGGCTACAGGGGACTTGTGTTTGCCCAGTGAGACAGCAAGAACAAGTACATACTTCCGTGTCGCCCTACTCGGGCCTCAGCACCTGGGAACCGCTGGGCAGACTTGTCAATGTCACCAACAAGAAGTTGTTTTATCTAGCTACGTTCTTCGGCACAAACACGCGATCTTTAGGGATGTTTGCTTTGTGTTCAAAAGGGCAGGAATGTTCACATTTAGATAAAGTGTTGACAGCACAGACCGATTTACTCTCTCAAGAGGCCTCTTCTATTTAGTTTGTTTTAGCCGAGATTTCACTGTGGAATTGGGTCTGGCTTTGTGACAAGATTTGAACATTTGTTTTAGTTTAAACCAGATCACCCGGAGATGAGTTGTATTTTCCACTTCTTACTCATCAGAATATAACCATGACCTCCTCCCTGTTTTTCCTTCTGCTTTTTTCGTTTCCCTTATACCCTGTCCACACCGCAGCGAGCATTGTGGCGTCGGCGACACCACAAAACTGCACTGTTCCCATTAATATCCACAATGCTACTTCTAACCTTTAAGATCTGTTTATTATCTTGATTGATTCTCTTAAACAGCAGTGATTGATTGGAGAGCAAACAGAAACTATTGCTGATGTCTCTGGCTTCTGAATGAACAGTGCAGGACCTATTTTAAACATAATTCACCCAGTAAAAGTTTCCCAATATATTATAGGCAAACAGTCAGGACTGAAAATAATGAACAGGTAAGCAATTAGATATACTGCAACATATTACAGCTGTTCACCCAAGAAAGTTAGCCAATAGCATTCATGATTAAAAAACAATAGCTAGGATAGAAATAGAGGCCTATGATAAACGTAAACCTAATATATTGTCCTAAACATGACATCCACTCACAGAATTACCACTTAAACAGCTGGCATTTCTTTGAAAAGTAGCCTACTTGATGAACTGGCAAGGTAAAAAACAATTATGTGGAAAATATAGGCATACCTAGCGTACAATAGCCATTTACTGCTTACTTAGACCAGCGAAATTAACGTCAATGTGGTCCGGTGACCTTCGTCACGTCGCGTACCCCATTATAACCAATGATGCTGTCTACACTGGAACGTCCGTTGAAGTGCGTCGCACTGACAATAAATGGACGCCCCGACTGTCGTTGAACGTTCGCTTTAACGCATCAACCTCAGACAGCCTCAAGCCGTACGACTTTTCAAAATTTGGCTAATTCGTATGATATCGTGCGACTGCATTCGTTTGAATTCCTAGGACTTTCACTACAGCCAATGACGTCGCTCGATAGCATTTCCATCTTATACGGGACGATTACTTGCTTCTGTCACACACAACAGCGTCCTATCATGTTTACACACTGTACTGATTGGTTAAGTTTAGATAAGGGGTTTGGGTAAGGACATAATATTAATAACTATGTCCTTAACGCCTCATGCGCAGGAAATCGCGCTTACTTCCGCATTAGACATCTGGGAATTTGCACGTACCAGTCATGAGAGTTTATGCAAACAACATCGTGCGAGACCGTACGAAATAGTCATTTATGGATTTTAGAATTTTAGATTGGAAAAAACAGAATTCCGTATTAACGCGGAAAAAAAATAGAATCCCTGATAATAAGCCGACCATAACGTGTGTAGTCATGTAAACACCTTTAACGATATAAATAATAAACTGAAGGAAAACACACAAACATAAAGACACAGAGCAGCTGCCTGTAATTCTCTCTCTCTCTCTAACTGTCGTCACTGGCCGCCTTTATCCCTCGCACGCCCCCATCAGGCTGATTGGGGACCGGGCGTGGGTTGTTCCAGCCCGGGCCTCACCCTCCCCCGCTCTATAGTCCTCCCAGCATTGCCTCAGGCCGGGGAGCCCCCGGGTGCCTTGCGGCCCATCTGCCGGCGGGTCATCCCCGCCTTGCACAACCTGGGAGGAGGCAGGAGGGTAAAAACAACAACAAAACAAAATAGGCGAGGGATAAACGCCAACACGGAGTGAGTCCGCGTGGTCCTCGATCCCTCCTCCACCCTATCAGGCGGATGGCAGTCGCTCCTCCCCGGGTGGACTGGAGTCAGACCTACACCCGGCAGACAGAACGCCCCTCCGCTTTCCCGGCGACTCGTGGGGACACTCCTCCGTCCCTGGCAGCGGCCCTACCGCTCCAGGCGGTCGGGGAGTAGCTTCCCTCCTCCCCTCGTGGACGCCGGTCTTCTCGACCCCTCCATGTTCCCCTCCTCCGTCATCGTCGTCGTCAATGGCCGCCTTTATCCCTCGCACGTCCCCATCAGGCTGATTGGGGACCGCGCGTGCATTGTTCCAGCCTGGCCCCGCCCTCCTCCGCTCTACAGTGTTTTTAAAGATTTCCTGTTTCAGTGGCATACCCAAAATTAAAGGCTTATAAAATATTTTTTAAAAAGTGTTTGGTATCTGTGATGAGGAGGAGGGCGTGGTAAGGATGTACGCCTGGCGCTGAGTTACCCCAATCAGCCAGGAGGGGGATAAAGAGGAGCCGGAGATGCCAGTTCAACAGAGAGAGTTGCACGCAGTTGAAAAGCACTTTTATGTTGTGTCTACCTGAAACGTTTGTGTTATTGAAGTCTACATGAATGGTTCACCCGGTTCCCGCTTCTTCCTTTCCACCCAACAACGAACCTTTTCAGACTGGTGCCGAAACCTGGGAGTTGAGGAAGATACGCCGTCAGAGAGCCCTCGCCACTGACGGACGATCATGATGCAGAGGGAGTGCTCAACTCGGTGGCGCTGGAGCAATGTGCCAGCCGACAGCCGAATGGGAGAGCTGAGGGGTCCAGTACCATTGCCCGGCATCGCTGAGGACAATCGTCAGCCAATCATGTAAACCGTAACAGAGAATTTAGTTTTGCCGATATGACAAAGCAATCATGTGCCCAAAAGCCACTCATAATAATTTTAAATAAGAACTAATTACACATGCAAACACGACAATGACTAAAGGTTTGCATAGCATGCAGACATGATTTTAGTCATGAGATTTCACAGAATTACTTTCATTCTGTGCCATTTGAGTCATCATTGAGTCTGTGTCGTGTATTTGGCACCATCTCCTGGTGGTCATATGTAACATTGTGCTTCATGTGGATTATCTAATGATCTATACATCTGATTATCTTGTGTGTGGACTCGTTTGGAAGATAATCCCCTCCTCTAAGTAATGATACGTGATATTGTATGTTCCTTCTATTTTTCATGAAGTTATAAGCATTTTTCCTAAATTATAAAAATGGAACACTTCTGAATTGTCCGCAAATTTCAAAGCACTTATTCAGATGAGGTCATAATGACAACATCCATTGTAAAGTAGAGCATCTTAGCTTTCAAACAATACCTATGTGTGGGGGCCACGTTGGTTTTGTAGTTATTTCGTCTTCCAAGAGCAAATGATCAGAGCTATGCTATCCACATTTATTCTATAGCGCTATACTTGTGCCCTGTATTTCAACAATTGTCTCATTCGTATCTATTTTTATTTCTTCTCAGGAAATTTAGAAGACACATCTGATATAAAGTTGACACTTCAGTGAAACCAAACTCCATTTGGTCTATGAAAGAGCATTTCTTAGCAATAATATTTTCCTTTTGGGTAAAGCACATCGCAAGGCAATTTTAGTTCTTCAAAGTCCATTTTTATCAGGTCCCTAAGAGCTTTTGTACTGACAAAATCCTTCCCTCTATAAATAGCTTAAAATCCTCTAATCTATATGTCTGACGAGGAAGTCTATTGTTGATGTGATTAATGTTTGGTTGGAAATGAGAGACCATTAAAGATGAAAATTATGAGATGCATTTAAAAAATAGAAGGAAGGTGCAATGGGATATTGTTATGGTTCGAAAAAGTGAGCAAGCTTAGTGATTATGATATGCAACTGGAAAACATGTTGGAGGACATACAATTAAAGGATTTAGAGTTAAAGTCAACATGAAACACCTGAAAGTGTTTCCGCGTGAAACAGGATATTCAACGAGAAAAACTGTGGCCGTTGGGAATTAATGAGATGGAGAAAAGTCTCTATATTTTGGTCTCTATTTGACAGGAAGTTGGAGGGAAGGGGTTGAGAAAATAAGAGGGCTTAGTGACGTCAAACATAGAGCTAATTTTAAGCCCATTTTAAGATCACTATGTCTTTAGTGAAGTGCTAACGTTTTGGTATTTTCATGCATGTATTCACTAAAACCTTGTCTACATGAGACACAAGCGATATTACATTGTGGCGCAAAGGCTTGAGGCTGTCATCGCTGGACGTGTTGAAGCAAACGTTGAAGCAAAATCGTTTAATGTCTTGTTGGCAGGAGTAGTGCCAGTGTGCCCAGTGTAAAATCGAACGGGACATTCGTTTACTGTCGACGGGACTTGTGCATCCTTGATTATAATGGGAGTGATTTGTTTTTGTCACATTGTGCCACACCGCTCACGTCTGGTGTAGACAAGGTGCAAGTTGGTTAGCAAAACCGTATGCGCAAAGCGCATGTGATTTAGATGAAGACAGCACTTTTAGGACGTTGGTAGCTAGAAATTTTTTTTTAAATATAGACCATTTGTGAATTACGATATTTTGCGCAATAACTGCATCCCTCTTGGATGGTATACCTCTATGACACAGGCTTTATGTATGGTTGGAAAAAGTGGTGTTTGTCATGACTAACTGTGTCTGTGGCTCAGGTGGTAGAGCAGGTCGGCCGCTAATCGCAGGGTTGGTGGTTTGATTCCCGGCCCACACGACTCCACATGCCGAAGTGTCCTTGGGCAAGACACTGAACCCCAAGTTGCTCCCAATGGTAGGCTAGTGCCTTGCATGGCAGTTCACTACCATTTAAACGTATCTAAACGTTAAACGCAACTCATGCAAAGAAATTTTGCATGCCGCTGCGTACCAAAGATTAGATGAACCCTCACCTGCAAATTCAAATGATGAGAAGACGTGATCCAGGGCTGGACTGGGAAGAGAAGTCGCCCTGGGATTTTACATAGCAACTGGCCCTAAAGTTGTTAAGCGGGTCTTTTCTGCATATAGCGGCGGCTCATTTAAGCTTATCGCGGGCCGTTTCGCAGCCGACCCATCGGCCCGCTCGGTTCTCCCAATGGTCAAGTCCGCCCCTGATCGCCCCTAAAGTGCGTCGGCCCACCGGGAAAATGCCCAGTATGCCAGATTACCAGTTCAACCCTGGGGTAATCAATAGTAGATCAAAACGTCACTACAGGCATCATGGTTCAATACAAAGCATACATGATTACATGATTACATGGATACATGCAGGAAAGTGAGTCGATGGTATATTTATGATTTATTATTTATTAAAGTGTGGTAAGGCGCAGGGCGGGGCCGGGTGGTGATACCGCACACCCCTAATTAGCCCTAATCAGCCTAATTAGCCCTCAAGAGGGATAAAGGCTGACCGAAGACGGCAGTGCGACAGAGATAGAGAGAGAGATTTACTCGCAGCTGTCCGACACCTTTTCGGTTCTGTTTATTATTAAATCTTATTTATATCGTCAAGCTGGTTCTGGCCTCCTCCTTTCCCTTAATCCCTTTACATAAAGATAGCATCCCTCATGCGTAACCGCCTCATTCACTCCCATTTTAGTTTTGTAGTACTTAACATAATGCCACAAATGCTGTCGATAAAGCTTAACTTGCACTGAACCTGGAACATTCCTGTAAAGAGTGTGTAAGACTGTTAGAACAGATCTGCTGATTGTGCGTCTGCGGCCGGCAGGTGAAAGATTGAGCAATTCAGACACAACATGTGTGAAAGCACCGGCGTGTGTGTGTGTGGCACTCTCAAATGCTTTAGCATGCATTCACTATACTGTGTATTTATAGACCGACAGAGAAAGATTGGTGTGGCTGTAAGCTGGTGTAAGTGCTGACTGGTGAAGTATGTCTGGGAACGGATTGACCATTCTGGGCCGAGGAACCCCCCTCTCACCCTGTCTCCTTTGCTCTAAGAGAGACAGACGGAGAGAAAGACGGGTGTGTTTAACACTTCAGCTTCTACAATGAAACTCTATCTTCCCCCTGTAGTGGTGTCATCTATTTATAAGCAAGAGGAACAGGAAGGAGAGACTACTATGTGTGTTCATGCTGAAGGGTTTTAAATGTACAGTATCTGGCATGTAGTAGATGTAGAGTACTGTAGTGGAACGTGTTATATAATGGGCATTACATCCCCATTGACAGTTAATAAACTATTTATAAAAACATTCTTCTAATTCCTTTATATTTGTACGTTTAATATGAATTCGTCAAACCACGGGACGAAAAAAAGTTCAAAGTCATTTTGATTTTTTTTCTGAGGCTGAAAGTATAAAATGTCATGTGACAACTGTTCAGCGACAGTAAAAAAAAATCTCATTAAGAGCTTCTTGGAAAAAAATACATTTAGTCTATTATTTCTTATTATTCCAAATGTGATACACAACGTTTAACGGCTCACGTTTCACTCTCTGTTCAAGCTGACGGGCCAAACTCCCTATGGTGTGTAAGTTTCTCGTGTTTATGGCACCATCTAGTGGTTATTTGTGAAAAAAAGTGGTTTCAATGTTTATATCGATCTATTTAATATGGTGGCCGACTTGCACAAAAAGTGACCCTTATGTTGGGATAAATGGCAGCTAATTTGAATGATTATATTGATATTTTACTGAAAATAAGCAACTTGCACTTCCTTTTATAGTTTGTCTATCCATCCATCCATCCATCTTCAACCGCTTATCCGAAGTCGGGTCGCGGGGGCAGCAGCTCCAGCAGGGGGCCCCAAACTTCCCTATCCCGAGCCACATTAACCAGCTCTGACTGGGGGACCCCGAGGCGTTCCCAGGCCAGTGTGGGGATGTAATCTCTCCACCTAGTCCTGGGTCTTCCCCGAGGCCTCCTCCCAGCTGGACGTGCCAGAAACACCTCCCTAGGGAGGCGCCCAGGGGGCATCCTTACCAGATGCCCAAACCACCTCAACTGACTCCTTTCCACGCAAAGGAGCAGCGGCTCTACTCTGAGCTCCTCACGGATGACTGAGCTCCTCATCTCTAAGGGAGAAGCCCGCCACCCTTCTGAGGAAGCCCATTTCGGCCGCTTGTACTCGTGACCTAGTTCTTTCGGTCATGACCCAGCCTTCATGACCATAGGTGAGGGTAGGAACAAAAATTGACTGGTATAGTATAGTTTGTCTAATGGTACTAAAACAGTTTAATGTAAAAAAAAAAAAGAATTTTCTGACAAGTCTTTCGTATGTCAGGCTTTACATGGTTAAAACATATTAGCAGTGAAGCTTTGTGACACTCTTTTAGTACAGTAAATGTCCAGCGCCGCACAACTGTGCTGAAGACGAAATCTGCATCACGCACACCGTGCACGGAACGATCAGCAACACCGACACCTAAAGCACACTTTGGCTTTAAGAAACATTATCATTGTATAATGTATAATGACAAATAAGAATTGTCTCTCTGTCTCGCTATAGTGAAGTACATAAAGGAGATGTCAGCGTTCTTTAAGGGCGGCTCGACAGCTGGACCTCCCGTGCTTGATTCCCCCCCAGCGACCCCACAGAAGCAGGCAGACCCCGCGCTTAAAGAGACCAGGACACTTCCGCTCCGAATGTGTCAAGTTACACGCAAGCAGTGTCCCCCCGATACAGAGGACAGGTACGTGCATACACACACACACACATGCTCCTGATCCGATACCAGTGTTGTTTTTTACATAATCAGTTTTGAATATCTATACCTCACTGTGTGCTACTAATTGGGGACACACTTTTATATGTAAATATACTAAAACCGCTAACTAGTGGTGAGTGTTGACGCTGGCTATCACACCTGGAGTCGTGAGTTTGAATCCAGGGTGTGCTGAGTGACTCCAGTCAGGTCTCCTAGGCAACCAAATTGTCCCGGTTGCTAGGGAGGTTACAGTCACATGGGGTAACCTCATTGTGGTCGCTATAATGTGGTTCTCGCTCTTGGTGGGGCGCGTGGTGAGTTCTGCGTGGATGCCGCGGAGAGTAGCGTGAAGCCTTCACACACGCTATGTCTCCGTGGTAACGCATCTTATCACATGGCTTGTTGAGCGTGTGGGTTGACGTTCTCAGATGCGGAGGCAACTGAGATTCGTCCTCCGCCACCCGGATTGAGGCGCGTCACTACGCCACCACGAGGACTTAGAGCGCATTGGGAATTGGCCGTTCCAAATTGGGGAGAAAAATGGAGAAAATCAAAAAAGAAGCAAGTTTTCTTTCCACAATTTGATAGTTTACCGTTATTCTTTAGGAACCCATTCAACTTAAATATTGTTGTAATTTGTAAAAAACTGATTGTGATAATGATAATAATAATACATTATATTATACGTGAATTATTGACTTTTAGGATTTAAAAATACAACATTAATATATAACTTTAAAGCCCTCGGGATTTTATTTTGACATTCTGAACTCTCCAGGACGTCCTGTATGTGTCTGTTTGTGGGCTAGTTCACAGTAGTTTAATTCGTGTCTTATTCAAATTCTGGTAAAAATGCTCCTCCGGTGCCGTTCTAAACGCATATTATAAGTGAACTGAAGTATTGAGCATCTACATCTGAGATGTTGTTCGTGAGTGGCGCTCAAATACGAAAATAGCCGTGACCGTCTTATCTTCCTGCGCTTGCCATTCACTAAAACACACCGTGCATGCACACTGTATATTTACCTATTAAACAGCGATTTTGTGATTCGTAAAGCAATCGCATGTCTTCAAGTGGGTTTATTTAATTGCACGAGTCATATGGATTACTTTAATGGGGCTATTATGGTTATTTTATGACATGTTTTGGAGCTTGACAGTAACGAATAAGACTAGCACACAGTATCGAATTTGGACGTCACTCTACTTACATTTAATATATAATTTACCATCTTTAAATGTAATTAATGTTAACATTATACATCTTTTCAAAGGTCTAAGGGTTCAACATTGATATCCGATCTCTGTTTCATGATAGCAATGCTCCAGAAACAGTAATTGAGTTATTTGTGCAGGAGTACAAATGAAAACATGCGATATCAAAACGGGACTTTTATTATGAAAACATGCGATATCAAAATGGGACTTTTATTATGAAAACACGATCGCCAGATGAATCCAGTTCAACACACTTGGGTCAATCGTCCATGACAAGCGTTCTTTTTTGGTCCATAAAAGTGAGAAATGTGAGAAATATTGATATATTCTCTATTATTTACATGAGATCTCGCCTTCATCATCGTTCTTCAACAAACTGCAATCTGAGCAGCATTCATGTTGTAAAACTGTACATGATCTTATATATTAGAGTCTCTTAATCAAAATGAGCCGTCTACAAAGTCTGTTTTTAAAAATGCGGCGTAGTTTTATTCATAATAGTCGAGCAGTGCGGTCAGATTTAGTGTTGACTTTGAGAGGCGGAGCCTTAATTTGACTCTGAACACTTCCAGTGATTTTATAGAGATTAAAGCTGCAGGAACCTCATTTATAGTTCGATCATCTTCAGATTTGAAACGTCACTTCTTTAGACTCGTGGCTTTGAGAACATTGTATTTCTGGGTTGTCTTGACACTTTTATTATTGTTTATTTACATTATAAAAACATGTTCTGCACAAAATATTTCCATTATTATAAACTTCAGCTTCTCTAACTTTAAAAAATAACAACATATATTAATTATGAACCTTGTGAAATAAAGCCCAAAGTGTCTTCTTTCAATAGATACTACAACTGTGTCCAAACTCCAAAGTGTCCCGTAAATACAAGCATTTCAGTTCAGGTGTGTCATTTTCATGGTTTGTGCTCATAAAGGGGGTGTGTACCAACAGGTTAAGAATGTTTAAATCACATATTTCAAATGAAATTCTGTCTCTATTTCTTTGTAGGTATTTTGAAGTTGTGTCATCAGACAGAAAGAAGTCCGTGTTTTTGCGGGCTAAAGATCACGCCATGGCTCAGGCCTGGTATAACGCCATACAGACAGCTAGTACGGCGTTACTGCCCAGCGCCACAGTCGAGCTAAAAGCCATGCAGCCCAGCATCGACGTCAAACACATCGGCTGGATCATCGAACAGGTGACGAATAGAAAATGACATTTTCTTAGAAAAAAACATTAAACCCATTTACTTGCTTGGATGTTAATATCCCGTTTAACAAAAAAAATGTCACATTATTGAATACAATTATTTGTGATTGCTATTAACCGGAAAAGGTGTTCTGGATGTTTATGAATGTATGTTTGTGTTGTCAGGGGTCAGAGCGGCCGATATTGGCGGTTTTGACTGACAGGGATCTGCTGCTTTACAGCTCTCTACCGGATTGCAAAGAAATGCTCAACAATCCAGACAGGAGCTATCCGTTAATTACCACCAGGTACGCCAACACACCAGTAACTGGAATATCAGCAGAATAATTCCGACCCTAATAGAAAAAACGCACACGCGTTTTAAATTGCATTCTATTTTATTTATGTATCATTTTTAAAACAAAGGCATTAATTGACCCTTCGCTAAGCTCCGCCCCCCTTGGTTACCGTTGCTCACTCTGACAAGAACTCCCCGTAGGAATGAACGTGAGATTGCCATGAACGGCGCATTTATTTGCTAAATATCCTCATTAACGGAACGGATAATTGGCGTAAGTGAGCTTGAATGAAGAGTGACATTGTTAGGCATATTTCTCGGACGGAAATCGTAACTGTGGAGACTGTGATAATGAACGTTTAACGCTATCGATTTCTCACACAGCTCACTTGAATGGTGTGTGTTTCAGATCCATTTTTCTCCCCAATCTGGAATGCCCAATTCCCAATGCGCTCTAAGACCTCGTGGTGTTGTAGTGACTCGCCTCAATCTGGGTGGCGGAGGACGAATCTCAGTTGCCTCCGCGTCTGAGACCGTCAATCCGCGCATCTTATCATGTGACTTGTTGAGAGCGTTACCGCGGAGACGTAGCGCATGTAGAGGCTTCACGCTGTTCTCAGCGTCATCCACGCAGAACTCGCCATGCGCCCCACCGAGAGCGAGAACCACATTATAGCGACCACGAGGAGGTTACCCCATGTGACTCTACCCACCCTAGCAACCGGGCCAATTTGGTTGCTAAGGAAACCTGGCTGGAGTCACTCAGCACGCCCTGGATTCAAACTTACAACTCCAGAGGTGGTAATCAGCGTCTTTACTCAATAAAAATATGTATCTGCAATTTTGATGTGAGACACTAAAATACGGGACAAACACTTCCTCATACGGATTTCATATGGAACGCAACTTTGTTCCCTCAAATACGGGACGATTCCATATTACACGGGATGGTTGGCAACCCTAGTTGTGGCCCACCAGTTAAGAGCCACTGTCTTAAAAATCACTGTAAATGCATAGCCACAGCCACAACCTGCTCCGAGCGAGATTCAAACCGGCATCTCCGGCATGGGAGGCGGCTTCGCTAACGGGGAGACTAAAAGCTACAGCCTCTAGCGTCAGTTGCTAGTGCGCCTCTTGAGGCCATGGGAGTGAGGTTTACACACGACACAGCTAACACTTACCAGCTAGCTCCCGTTACACGTCCAATCAGATTTCAGATTGTATATCTTTCATAAAGTAGATATGAAATTTGTGTAATTGGAAGCTTGTGTATGTTTCTGTCTCAGGTTGGTTCACTCTGGACCTGGTAAGAGTTCATCGCTGCACGATTCTGAGTTGACGTTTGGCCTGCGTTTGGGCACTAAACAGGGAGTGGAGACTCATCTGTTCAGAGTGGATACGGCGAAAGACCTGTCTACCTGGACACACTTACTTGTGGAGGGATGCCACACTGCCGCAGAGCTTATTCAGGAGGTCACTACAGGTACACACTAGCAGAAATAGAATAAGCCAGTAAATATCAGGAGATGTTACACACAATACACAACAGATAATGTCAGTACAGTGTTGATACCCAGCTACCAACTGGGTTTCCAGAACATTCAGAACAGAGCTTTGAGGTTCAGGTTCAGGTTAGCCAGGAAGGTTTTTTTACATTTGTTTAAGGCTGCGCGTGTCGGTTCGGACAACGTTCTCATGACCTCCGGGAACATTTCTGTCACCAAGCTGCAACACTGCATCAATAATCTGTATACAAGGATTGAATTAAAAAGTATAATTTAATTTTTCCATTTCCCCGCATTTGGGTAGTTGACATGTCCTGACTCCTGTGGTGTGACATGCTATACTCCACCAAAAATTATTTTAAACTTTTTGACCTCAGTGAGAGACTAAATATTTGTACCTTTAAAAAATGTATTTATCACATCGCAGGACCACTTAACATTAACTAATGAAGGCAAAAAGTTGACACACACACACACACACACACACACACACACACACACACACACACACACACTTTCCATAGGCATAATGACTTTTATACTGTCCAAACTATAGATTCTATCCCCTAAACCCTCACAGAAAACTTTCTGCATTTTTACATTTTCAATAAAACATTGTTTGGTATGATTTTTAAGTGATTTAAATTATGGCGACACTAGAAATGTCCTCATAAACCACATTTATAGCATAATAACCTTGTGATTACCAGTTTGTAACTTAAAAAATTTGTAATTTTGTAAATCACATAAACATGCACACATACACATACACACGCACACAAATGCACACAAACACACACACACATGAACACACACACAGACACACACACAAACACACACACGTAAACGCACACACACACACATAAATGCACACACACATAAATGCACACACACACACACAAACACGCACACACACATAAACACACACACACAAACAAACACGCACACACACATAAACACACACACACAAACAAACACACACACACACACACAAACACACACACGTAAACGCACACACACACACATAAATGCACACACACATAAATGCACACACACACACACACACAAACACACACAAAAACACACACAAACACACACATACACATACACACACACAAACACACATGCACACACAAACACACGCACACAAACACACACACACAAACAAACACACACACACACACACAAACACACACACGTAAACGCACACACACACACATAAATGCACACACACATAAATGCACACACACACACACACACACAAACACACACAAAAACACACACAAACACACACATACACATACACACACACAAACACACATGCACACACAAACACACGCACACAAACACACACACACACACAAACACACACACGCGCGCGCACACACACACACACACACACACACACACAAACACACACACGAGCACAAACTCATACAAAACACACTCTGACATCCATAGCAACACACCCACTCAATTTTAGCTGCATCATTTATTCGATTGTCCTGCAGGTCTCTATAATTCAGCAAACAGAGAATAGGCGAATGACATCTGGTGAAAAAAAATTAAAATATATATATATTTAATTTTGAAGTCAGGGCTCTGGAATGAAAGCATAATATAATAGAATTCATGATTTTATGCTTTAATGGCACTGGGATTAAATATTTAAATTTACTGGGTTTCAATGAGGACATTTTTGTCCTGAAGGTCCCGAGTGTGACTATTTTGTGTACACAGTGTATTATAGATGCATTATAGGAACTAAGGTTGAAATATCAGAATTCCCCCCAAAATACACACCTTTGGCAAAATTTAGGCCATTGGCATTAAAACAGCTAAAATGATCAAAAAACTCAAATTAAAATGATAATGTCCCAAAGGTCTCACAGGCTTAACAGATCAAGCACTGCTCTCAGGAATGGCCGACAGGTTTTTATGGATTCATATCGCCATCTTTTGGTTAAATGATGTGTTGCAGTACTCTAAAACAATAAAAAACTAAATACAGATCTTGGATCAGTTTTTACTTTTTCTGGCCTAATAAAGCCACAGATTCATGACAGATTCTCAATTTTTTGCACATTATAGAGATTTCACACCAATGCAAATATGTCTGGAATGCCAAGATGGGTATTTTTTCCCATAAATAAATAAAAGTGCCAAATCTCTCTCTCTTCCTTTGTGTTTGTAGCATGCAGCTGGAATGGGAAGTCATGCATGTTAAGCATACACATAGACAAAGGCTTCTCGCTCTTCGCCGAAGGGGCCGGCGTCAGAAAAAACATTCTTCTCCAGCAACCGTTCGAGCGCCTGCGCATGTCTTCGGATGACGGCGTCCGTATGATCTTTCTCGACTTTGGAGGCCCAGAAGCAGAGATTGTGAGAGTGCTTTTTGTCCTTTTGGGGGGACCACTTTTCTGTTAAACCTCCATGGATATGTTTAATAATGTCATTCTGTGTTTTCTTCTCGTTTTCAGCAACTTGACCTTCACTCTTGCCCGAAGACTATCGTCTTCATCATTCACTCTTTCCTGTCGGCCAAGGTCAAGAGGCTGGGCCTGTTGGCATGATGACAAGCGCTCGGAGACACCGCCGATGAGGACAGGAGTGAGCGGTTCAGTGGACCACTGAACATCAAGCCAAACTTTCACCAGAGACTGCCACGGGTCAGAGTTCAACCACTGATGGCCAAAACAAGCTAGCAAAAAACAAAAAACCTAAAGCCATTCAATGAAACGTTTATGTCTATTTTTCCTCATCGTTCTGGCCTTTTATTGTTTGTGTTTGTATTTCACCTTTGGGTTCAACTTTGTGGACATAAACAAAACGAGATATTAGCTCCGCTCCAAAACGTAGTAAGCTGCCTTGCTGTCTACTGTCTACATAGGCAGCTGCCTTCTAAGACCCCAAAATGAACACAAATACTTCAAGCTACTCAAGCTCGATTTCCATTCGGAACTCTCGGAATTAAAATGAAATTAAATTCAGAATTTAATGCGATTCTTTTGGGACGGTCTTCGCATCGAGAGCATGCCTGTAACGCCTTAGAATGCTGTCTAGGTAGGCGGCTCGTTACGTTTTGGAACACAGCTATAATTTTCTGTATTGTTGTTGATATTATTCCTGTTTTGTGAGTCTGAAAACAAAAGCTGCTTTTATAATGAAAAGGGCTTCAACGTTCGGCAGCTGAGAGCCGTTGTGGAAATTAAAAATGTCTATAAGAATCACTAATGCAAACGTTCACCTTTAATTGACCCGTATTAACGCCCTTAAAGTACTTAATGCTTATTTCTCATTTGACTTTTTTGGACTTGGGGACATAGACATGGAAGTCCTCCAGAGTTTCAACCATGAATCTATAGATCTCTTGAGCTGCAAACGTATCCATAAACTATGATATTTATATCGTATCCCAAGTATTTTAAAGAACGTGGCTCTACCATTATAGTTTTGTCCGAAGATAAACATGGCAATAACATTTTTTGTGTCAGTGTTTTTCAAGTCATCTCAATTATGCAAACCAAAACCTCGAATGAAACTCCCGTCTTGAGAATGTATTACAGATGTACAATTTGACAAAGCTTGACGGAAACTGCAGTTAAAGCTGGGAAACTTGTAACTCAACCTATGAGATGAATTCATGTTAAACAACAGAAAGTTACACTGACCTCTGTTGGTAAAAACTACAGTCATATCATTTTTATACCATGCTAAAAATATTATATTATTTGCTTTATTTTTCCTCAATCTGATAGTGGGAAACTGTTGGAAATGCTTTGTGGATCATATTCCTTTGCAAACAGCTGCATTTCAAATGGATGTTTTGCTATATATATATATACACTCACCTAAAGGATTATTAGGAACACCTGTTCAATTTGGCTGGTGGTGGTGGTGTAATGGTGTGGGGGATGTTTTCTTGGCACACTTTAGGCCCCTTAGTGCCAATTGGGCGTCGTTTAAATGCCACGGGCTACCTGAGCATTGTTTCTGACCATGTCCATCCCTTTATGGCCACCATGTACCCATCCTCTGATGGCTACTTCCAGCAGGATAATGCACCATGTCACAAAGCTCGAATCATTTCAAATTGGTTTCTTGAACATGACAATGAGTTCACTGTATTAAAATGGCCCCCACAGTCACCAGATCTCAACCCAATAGAGCATCTTTGGGATGTGGTGGAACGGGAGCTTCGTGCCCTGGATGTGCATCCCACAAATCTCCATCAACTGCAAGATGCTATCCTATCAATATGGGCCAACATTTCTAAAGAATGCTTTCAGCACCTTGTTGAATCAATGCCACGTAGAATTAAGGCAGTTCTGAAGGCGAAAGGGGGTCAAACACAGTATTAGTATGGTGTTCCTAATAATCCTTTAGGTGAGTGTATATATATATATATATACATATATTCTTTGAGTTCTGGCATCTGTTTTTTGCTTTAAACTATGTGTCTTGGTCCTAGTAACATTGCGATGGTAAACTGCGAATGTCTTCTGCTCAAAGGGGTACTTTTAAACAAAATGTCCCAGCTTGGAAAATATCCTTTTAGTGGCCTTTTTTTAAACTCTGCTAAATTTTAATATATAATTCAAACTAAACTATATTCAAACTATGTTAGCTATCAAAAGGAAAATCGTATTATATCCTTATTTAAACAAAAGAGTGCCTTTTAGGGTTGTTTGTATATAAAAATGCAATAAATGTAACTGTTGACCTATTTTAAAGGAGTGTTTATTGGGTTGTCGGTCACTTCCTGAGATAGTAAGAGTGCAAGCCAGTGTTTCAGTCATATATGGTCAAAAACAAGGATGAATAGCACAGTAATACTCAACACTGTAACTGCAAACCAAACACAATCCATCAAGAGGCTTTGGAGAGAACATATTAACCACCCACTGCTTTCATAATATTGCAAACCAGACTCCTGTGTTGACTAGTTAAACATTGGCTACACTCGGTTAATGCTTGGTCATTGAAGACGGATTATGCAAATGTGAGCATAGAAATCTTTGCACATTCCTAGATTATGATAAAGTGTAACACACACACATAAGTCACATTCTGGACACAAAAAGGCTTATGGTAGGGGTGTTTTTGCTTTGGACGGCACCAGAACCACAAAGCAGACAGAAAAACATCCATGAAGAATTCTGGACTGTTCTGATAGTGGAGAACATGCCCAAACCGACACCTGCCACGGACACCATTCCTGTTTAATGTAGCAGTAGTTTCCATATAGTAGACTCATGAACAGAGATGTTAACCAGTTCCAATGATTCCTTCAAGTCTTTATCTGTCACTTTAGGGTTCTTAATTACCTCATTGAGTGTTCTGCGGTGTGTCTTTTGAGCCATCCTGGCTGGACGGCCACTTCTAGAGAGAGTACCTATAGTACTAAATCATCTCCATTTATAGACAGTTTGTCTAACTGTGGACAGATGAATATCTAACGGCCACTTCTAGTGAGAGTACCTATAGTACTAAATCATCTCCATTTATAGTCAGTTTGTCTAACTGTGGACAGATGAATATCTAATGGCCACTTCTAGTGAGAGTACCTATAGTACTAAATCATCTCCATTTATAGACAGTTTGTCTAACTGTGGACAGATGAATATCTAACGGCCACTTCTAGAGAGAGTACCTATAGTACTAAATCATCTCCATTTATAGTCAGTTTGTCTAACTGTGGACAGATGAATATCTAACGGCCACTTCTAATGAGAGTACCTATAGTACTAAATCATCTCCATTTATAGACAGTTTGTCTAACTGTGGACAGATGAATATCTAATGGCCACTTCTAGTGAGAGTACCTATAGTATTAAATCATCATTTATAGACAGTTTGTCTAACTGTGGACAGATGAATATCTAACGGCCACTTCTAGTGAGATTACCTATAGTACTAAATCATCTCCATTTATAGACAGTTTGTCTAACTGTGGACAGATGAATATCTAACGGCCACTTCTAGTGAGAGTACCTATAGTATTAAATCATCATTTATAGACAGTTTGTCTAACTGTGGACAGATGAATATCTAACGGCCACTTCTAGTGAGATTACCTATAGTACTAAATCATCTCCATTTATAGACAGTTTGTCTAACTGTGGACAGATGAATATCTAACGGCCACTTCTAGTGAGATTACCTATAGTACTAAATCATCTCCATTTATAGACAGTTTGTCTAACTGTGGACAGATGAATATCTAACGGCCACTTCTAGTGAGAGTACCTATAGTATTAAATCATCATTTATAGACAGTTTGTCTAACTGTGGACAGATGAATATCTAACGGCCACTTCTAGTGAGATTACCTATAGTACTAAATCATCTCCATTTATAGACAGTTTGTCTAACTGTGGACAGATGAATATCTAACGGCCACTTCTAGAGAGAGTACCTATAGTACTAAATCATCTCCATTTATAGACAGTTTGTCTAACTGTGGACAGATGAATATCTAATGGCCACTTCTAATGAGAGTACCTATAGTACTAAATCATCTCCATTTATAGTCAGTTTGTCTAACTGTGGACAGATGAATATCTAATGGCCACTTCTAGTGAGAGTACCTATAGTATTAAATCATCATTTATAGACAGTTTGTCTAACTGTGGACAGATGAATATCTAACGGCCACTTCTAGTGAGAGTACCTATAGTATTAAATCATCATTTATAGACAGTTTGTCTAACTGTGGACAGATGAATATCTAACGGCCACTTCTAGTGAGATTACCTATAGTACTAAATCATCTCCATTTATAGACAGTTTGTCTGACTGTGTACAGATGAATATCTAACGGCCACTTCTAGAGAGAGTACCTATAGTACTAAATCATCTCCATTTATAGACAGTTTGTCTAACTGTGGACAGATGAATATCTAACAGCCACTTCTAATGAGAGTACCTATAGTACTAAATCATCTCCATTTATAGTCAGTTTGTCTAACTGTGTACAGATGAATATCTAATGGCCACTTCTAGTGAGAGTACCTATAGTACTAAATCATCTCCATTTATAGTCAGTTTGTCTAACTGTGGACAGATGAATATCTAACGGCCACTTCTAGTGAGAGTACCTATAGTACTAAATCATCTCCATTTATAGACAGTTTGTATAAGTGTGCACAGATGAATATCTAACGGCCACTTCTAGTGAGAGTACCTATAGTACTAAATCACCTCCATTTATAGTCAGTTTGTCTAACCGTGGACAGATAACTATCTAAACTCTTCAAGATAACTTTGTAACCCTTTCCAGCTTTATAGAAAGCAATGACTCTTGATCATAGGCCTTCTGAGATCTCTCTTTTGTGAGGCATGGTCTACGTCAGCTATGCTTTTAGTCAAAAGTGCTTTTTTTTAATAAGTCAAAGTAGCTCTAACACACACCTCCAATCTCGTTTCATTAAATGGATGCCAGTTTTGCCAACTCCTGACTCTAATAAGCATTTGTTGATGTCATTAGCCTAGAGGTTCACATACTTTTTCTTGCCACTGTAGATAGAGAGCAAGAGAGAGCAACTTGAAGGCCTTTTATAGGTTTGTTTACATTTGAATATTTAAAAGTTGCAGCTTGAATTAACGAACATTCCGTTCGCCCGGTTAAACATTCCGTCAGTGCTAGTCTAGTGGATTTTCCCAGTGTTATCGCCTGCTGTTACATAATAACATGTATTTACAGCATTCTATACTGTATATTAAGTAGCCAACATTCAGAGTGAGAAACTCAGATTTGACCATTATAATTAAACCTCACACAGGCAGACATCATGCATTTTCCAAAGAGAATACCACCATCAGGGCTATTTTTCTGAGCAATAAGATGAATGAACAATTATGGTCATGTGTTGACGCTCTGCGACAATATTACTCTGATGAAAAATAACTGTGTTATCAGAACAGTTAATCAAGGTTCACTCAAAACCAACAAACTCTTCCTGTAAACAACCCTTCACTCTGCAACCGTCTGCATGGCAACAGAGATTGTCAGCAGGACCCTGTGTTATATCAGTTAGCCAACGAGCCCTTTACATCAGAGAGAGAGAGAGAGAGAGAGGTCGAGATGGAGTGAATATATTTTGATTAGATAAAAAACTGAAAGGCCACTTAAGAGGAAGAGAAAAGAGTAAATTGGTGCAGGCGCTGCATTAGGGATATCGCAGCAGAAGAGCATGTCTGTGTGCTTTATACTGATTACTGGAATCAAATGAATCACTGTTTCATCCAGAATGATGCTTCTGTTTTAAAAAGGCTGAAATGTTCAAATCGTTGTTGACCACCTTGAAATGAAATATGAACAATATATATATATATATATATATATAGTGCTGTATAAACAATCTTATTATTTATTTATTTATTTTCTCCCCAATTTGGGAGGTACTTGTGGTGGTGTAGTGACAAATCTCAGTTGCCTCCGCGTCTGAGACCGTCAATCCGCGCATCTTATCACGTGACTTGTTGAGCACGTTACCGCGGAGACGTAGCGAGTGTGGAGGCTTCACGTTATTTCCGCAGCATCCACCGAAAGCGAGAACCACATTATAGCAACCATGAGGAGGTTACCCCATGTGACTCTAATAAATAATCAAACTATACACTTTACCTTTAATTTCACACAATGTCATAATGCAAACAATGAGTCCTGACATGGAAACTTACAGGATTACTTGTACATTTTTATTATTATTATTATTATCTTAAAGATGCAAAAAGTTATATTTTATGGCTAGGGAATGGGTTAGAATTAATCTATAGTCATAATAAGAACAGAATAGAATTTAGTTTTTTTTTTTTAGATAAAGTGTGTGTGTGTGAACAAACCCATTTAGACCAGAGCAGTAACAGCGGGCAATAACACATACGCCTATGTAAATTTAGTGACAATAGTGTTTTAACCATTGCCACTTTACAATATCAAATGCAATCTTGCTCAGATAAAAATTATAAAACAAAGAAAGGCTATTTTAAATTTATTTTTTTCTTGCCTCCACTTGTTTAGGTTCTGCGGTACCTCTTATTGAACACCAGGGGGCGATACGAGACAGGGAAATGGCGGGAGTTTTGCGTATTTACAACCGCTCAAGGACAGTTTCGTTTACACATCTAGCTGTTAAGTATTTATGTGGTCGATTTCTTAATTTTGCCGAAATGTTTATGTGATTTGCACTGTTAGTAACATACAGATGTGTAGAATGTGAGCTAGCACACTAGGGTATTAACCAGATGTTTACACAGTCATAAAACTGAGAGCCTGGACAGTTAAAGGGGCAGTTCAAACAAAAATAACAATTCTCTCATCGTTTACTCACCCTCACGCCATCCCTGATGTGTTTGCTCTGTGTCAGCTCTGTAGGTCCATACAATGCAAGTGAATGGTGATCAGATCTTTGAATCTCCAAAAAGCACATAAAAGTAACCCATACGACGCCAGTGGTTTAATCCAAGTCTTCAGAAGTGAAATGACAGGTGTGGGTGAGAAACAGATAGAAATGTAAGTCCTATTGTACTATAAATTTTACTTCCTGCCTAGTATGTGGCGATATGCACAAAGAATGCGAATCACCAACAACAAAACAAAAAGACTGTAGAAGTGAAAGTGAAAGTGGAAATCTATAGTTTAAAAAAAAAAACTTAAATACTGATCTGTTACTCATCCTCACTTATCGTATCGCTTCTGAAGATTTAACCACTGGAGTCGCGTGGATTACTTTTATGCTGCTTTTATGTGCTTTTAAGCTTCAAAGATCTGGTCACCATTCACTTGCATTGTAAGGACCTACAGAGCTGAGATATTCTTCTAAAAATCTTCATTTTGCATTCCACAGAAGAAAGAAAGTCACACACATCTGGGATGGCATGAGGGTGAGTAAATAATCAGAGACATTGAAAAGGGAACATGCAAAAATATCAAACCATTGTTCAAGACAACATACACTGATACACAAATAAATCATAATGTGACAACCTGACATTCACTCAACAGCCATTACAAAAATATCATATTGAAATTTTAGTTCGGAAGATATTATTTATTACAATTATTCTACTTTTAGGGGGTTTTGAAATAGGTGCTGTAACCAACAATTAAAAAAACACTGCTAGATATAATTACTGATATAGTGACCTTGTGACAACTAGCCCCCGTGTCCCCCAACATTAAAAACAACTTGGCCTAAAACCTGACAGTTCCTCTGTGAATCAGTGGGGGGCGCTGTGTCTCTGTGTTGAAGGGCAGATGGGGCTGTGGGGGGGTAGAGAGCAGCAGAGCTCAGATTGAAGAGGTGACCTAATTCAACTCAGGACGTCCCACAATGCTCACTCATGTACACACACACACACACACACACACACACACACACACACACACACACACACACACAATGGTAGTCAGAGAGAGAGAGAGAGACCGAGCGAGATGAAATGTGTTTTGAAAAAGCATGTCATTATGTGACCCTCTCCGAACACACTATTGTGATGTGGTGAAGGACCCCCCCCCCCCAGCACCGGACTTATAAGTAATCAGACCACTGTCAGGAAGTTGAGAGTAAATGTTTAGTTTGACTCCGTCAAAGACGAGATCCGCACAACCGATTTGTCATCGAATAATGTCTCTTTTAATACCCAATCTGTTCTCTACAATCAGTTGTTGATCAAAAACAACAAATAAACATGTAATTCTAATCATGCATAGCACAGGTCCTCATTTAATGAACTGTCGGTTTTCTTAAAGAGACAGTACCGATTTTATCACGTGTTCTACGAATCAATGTAAATATTGTAAATAGTACAAATTAAGCATGTAAACAATAAAATATAATACATGCAATATAATATGTTTATTGAGAGAATGCATGGATTTGTTCATTTTTTAAATAGATAAAAGTGACCAAAAAATGTAAAACGAATCAAATATAATTAATAAAATGTATATTTTTGTACTGTACCTAGTTAGAAGGTCCCGGTATGATTGACATTATTAGCTGAGAGTATTCATTTCCTGTGTAAGCGAAACGGACATTATAACTGTAATGAATCAATATCTAATCGAATCTGGAAATCTGTACGAAAATGTGCGAAGAAATGACAATAGTGCAGTTAAACAAGAAATTTGAAGAAATTGAATGAAATAACAGTTTAAAGTAGCAAGTAGCAATTGTATAAATTACAATTTATGCAAAAAGAAATATATTTTGTGTCATATTTGAATGTATGTTAAAAAACAAATTAGATTTGAGAGTTTTTAGTGAATTACGACTTAAATTTGTTCCTCACATAAAACTAGCGTATGACTTTTTTGAGCTTGATGGACTCAGTCACCATCAGGTTTAATAGTATGCAAAAGAGCAGCGTGAGCATTCTGCAAAACATCTCCTTTTTGTGTTACACAGAAGTATGAAAGTTATATGGGTTTGAAACAACATGAGGGTGAGTAAATAATACATTTTCACTGTAGGGTGAATTAACCCTTTAACGAAATTTTCTGGGTTTAATACAAGTTATGCTCAATCGACAACAATTGGGGCGTTCAAGCGAAAAGTCGTTTTGTTTATCTTAAAACAGCGATAGTGACAGAACACAACACAACTACACAAAACAGAGATCAGAACTTATTAAACATGTCTGAAGAGTTTGTAATCGAAGAACTGATGCATTTCTATGTGCAGCCTTATTTTTCCAATAAAAAAAGGCTGGGCACAGAAATGCATCAATTCTTAGACAAACTCTTCAGACATGTTTAGTAAATTCTGATCTCTGTTTTTTGTTCTGTGATAAGAAAAAGGGTTCCAACCACACAGGGGTGAGTAAACAATGACTGAATTTTTATTTTCGTGTGAAATCATCGTTTAACTTAGAAATACATACAATTTTAAAATCCATGATTTAAACAACTTCACAGCTCAGATAACGTAAGTGCTTTTATAAAATTATAAACTTGACATTTCTGTCTTTAAACCCGCTGAAAATTGTCCCCATTGACTTCCATTGTAAGTGTCTCACTGGAACATCAATTTCTGCTTCTTTTTATTTAAAGCAAAGAAAAATAATTCTTTGTTGTAATTAAAATTGTGCCACAAATGCTGTGGATTGAGCTTATCTACAGACGTTGCTCAACACACATTTGAACAGTTTGAATGTAACTTTTTTTAATCTTTCACTCTCTCCACCATCTACTTTGTGCCACAGGTTGGAATTATGGGTAGTCATTTCATGCTAAGACATGGTTTGACTTATTTTCCCTCTCTTTTTTTACGACTCGCTGTACTAAAAAGGCAGGTTAGGGTTATTAAATATGCCGGGGCCAATTGTATTTTTGCTCAAGTAAGCTTCTTGGAAATATTCCATCTTAGCTGCTTTTATTCGGGCAAATGTAGTTATGAATTTTAAAGTAGGCTGTTATAAGTGGAGGGGAGAGAGGCTGTGAACGGAATTCTGAGTAATGCCGAACGAGAGAGATTGGAATTTCTTGTTTTAGAAGCCGGAGAGAGAGAGAGAGAGAGAGAGAGAGAGAGAGAGAGAGAGAGAGAGAGAGAGAGAGAGAGAACATAGTAAGACAGATTGGAAAGCAACAAGGTTGTATTAGAGCGGCTGGTTTACATCAAGCTTCCAAAAATACTTCCTCCATCTCCTTCTCTCCATTTCGCCTCCTCGCATCTCCTTTTCTCTCTCTCTCTCTCTCTCTCTCTCTCTCTCTCTCTCTTTCGCTTGTTTTGATGTGAATGGGTTCATATAGAGATTTTCTCTCTAAACTCACAAAAACTAAGTTAGAAAAACAGAGTTGAACTCCTGAGATACTCAGACTAAAATATTGTGTGAGTGTGTGTATATGTGAATGTGTGTGTGAGTGTGTATATCTGTGTGTGTGTGTGTGTGTTGTGTGTGAGTGTATATGTGTGTGTGTGTTGTGTATGAGTGTGTGTGTGTGTGTGTGTGTGTATATGTGAATCTGTGTGTGTGTGAGTGTGTGTGAGTGTGTATCTGTGTGTGTGTGAGTGTGTTGTGTATGAGTGTGTGTATATGTGAATGTGTTTGTGTGTTGTGTGTGAGTGTGTATCTGTGTGTGTGTATGAGTGTGTGTGTGTGAGTGTGAATCTGTGTGTGTGTGAGTGTGAATCTGTGTGTGTGTGAGTGTGTATCTGTGTGTGTGTGAGTGTGTTGTGTATGAGTGTGTGTGTGTGTGTGTGTATATGTGAATGTGTTTGTGAGTGTGTTGTGTGTGAGTGTGTATCTGTGTGTTGTGTGTGAGTGTGTTGTGTATGAGTGTGTGTGTGTGAGTGTGAGTGTGCATCTGTGTGTGTGTGAGTGTGTTGTGTATGAGTGTGTGTGTGTGAGTGTGAGTGTGCATCTGTGTGAGTGTGTGTGTATGAGAGTGTGTGTGTATGCGAGTGTGTGTGTGTGTGTGTGTATGAGAGTGTGTGTGTGTGAGTGTCTGTGTATGCGAGTGTGTGTGTGTGTGTGAGTGTGTTGTGTATGAGTGTGTGTGTGTGAGTGTGAGTGTGCATCTGTGTGTGTGTGAGTGTGTTGTGTATGAGTGTGTGTGTGTGAGTGTGAGTGTGCATCTGTGTGTATGAGAGTGTGTGTGTATGCGAGTGTGTGTGTGTGTGTGTGTATGAGAGTGTGTGTGTGTGAGTGTCTGTGTATGCGAGTGTGTGTGTGTGTGTGTGTGTGTGTGTGTGTGTGTGTGAGTGTGTATCTGTGCATCTGTGTGTGTGTGTGTGTGTGTGTGTGAGTGTGTGTGTGTGTGTGAGTGTGTATCTCTGTGTGTGTGTGTGTGTGTGTGTGTGAACATTAACATTAACAATGTGATTGCTTATACAGGATTTTCTTATTAACGAGGTCGTGACACTTCAGTATGCATTTCAGAAAGAGAATTTAAAGCTAATATTAAATGAGTTCATATATATCATAGAAATCATAGTAACAGGGTTGACAATTTTAGATCGTCCCCTACTGACAAACCTAACAAAACATGAGATAACGTGTTGATAAAGTGATGATGTCATGATGACAAACCTAACAAAAGTGTTACAGACAAATGCAACACTTCACGTAACACACACAATTACAATCTTTAGTCTCTTCCTCCATATGTGCAGTAATGCTTTAAAATCATTTAAGAATTGTGTGTTTTTGCAGATATTCAGGTGATATTTTCAGCACGGTCACTAGTGGCCATAATATTGTTTTATCAGAATTCTGCCATAAATATAATTTTGACAGTTTTAAGCTTTGTGGATGTAAAATATACTGTACCTGCACGGATATCAGAAGCAGCATTCTTGTTTTTTGCTACATAAATTGTTGAAAAGCAAAATCCTGCTTGTTTCACAAAATACAATGATACCATTTACATCAGATGATCTCTGATTTAACTTGCAGAGGAACAATATGTAGTTCATTTTGTCAAATCAATGAAATGTCTCTTAATCCCTAATTATCATGATTCACACACACACACACACATGCACACACATGAACGCGCATGAACATGCATGCACACACGCGTGCACACGCATGAACACACATGAACATGCATGCACACACGCACACACATGAACACACATGAACATGCATGCACACACGCGTGCACACGCATGAACACACATGAACATGCATGCACACACGCACACACATGAACACACATGAACACACATGAACACGCATGAACACGCATGCACACGCGTGCACACACGCGTGCACACATGCGTGCACACGCATGAACACACATGAACATGCATGCACACACGCACACACATGAACACGCATGCACACACGCACACACATGAACACGCATGAACATGCATGCACACACGCACACACATGAACACACATGAACATGCATGCACACACGCACACACATGAACACGCATGAACATGCATGCACACACGCATGAACACGCATGCACACACGCATGAACACGCATGCACACACGCATGAACACGTATGAACACGCATGCACACGCATGCACACGTATGAACATGCATGCACACGCATGAACACGCATGCACACGCATGAACACGCATGAACACGCATGCACACGCATGCACACGTGCGTGTCTTGATCGGGTTAACCTCAAATGTGAATATATTTTTCATTGAAATCATAAAAAATATTGCAAACCATAACAACTCCTTGATAATATCCTATAGTAGTTGAAATATTGAAAACAATGAAAGGACATTATATGTTCAGAACGTCCCCCACAGAGGAAAATGACATCACATGATGCTGGTCACATGGTTTTTTAGTTGCAGGGGGTGTTTGTTTAGTAACAGAGTTGACAGATATTCTGTGGACTTGAGTAAAATAAGATATTTGAACTCAATCTGAAAATAGCTCAAATATAATGTTGACTTTGACATTTTTGATTCCACTAACTTCAAAAACGGAATATTATATATATTATATTATATATAACGAAAATATTTGAGTTACATTATAACATGCTTTAAAATGGGATATTTCTGAAGAAAATGGCTTGTAAATATATAATTATCATGAATAAACATTGAATGTCCCTATATTATAGAAAGAGTCAGAATTAAGATTAAAAATGCTCAATCTAACGGGAATGTTACGGGATATTTCTGATGTGTTTGGATAACAATTATTTAGTGTGAATGTGAACAGACAGAAACATAAACACACTTTAATCGTGTTTAATTAGCATATGGAGAACGTTCGTACAACCTGACAACTGCAATCACACACATACACACTGAAACAAATGAAAATACAAATCTATCCTAATTTAATTTAATTTCATTAGTTTCAAAGAGAAACTAAATCCTGTGTTTTGCTTTTATCGTGCCGTTTCAAGCATTAGGATAATTTGATGAATCAGTGAATGTGTGTTTGTGGCACACACACCTCATTTGTGTAATCTCCATGTGAGTCACAGAAACAGCGGTCAGGAGGTGACAACAAAACTAATGAAATAAATCACAAACACATGATCTTATTCACTATTACGTTTATAGATTTCTGCCTTTACATCGCAGGTGAGATCTGATTAAAATAACTAAACAATAATGATTTCATTAGCATTGGTCTCCAGGAATCTCTAATTACAGAATGTGTCTCTGGGTTTAATTGCAGGGAGGTTTTTGTGACAACATAAAAATAACGTATGCTGTCATTTTCTGCATAACGCGGCGGCTCGTTTTAGCTCATCGCGGCCCATTTGGCCCCACACGGCACAGTCCTCTCCTGGCCCCAAAGTGCGGCGGCCCACCGGGAAAATGCCCGGTATGCCAGATTACCCGTCCAGCCCTGGTTGTCAATCATAGAGACACACGGCACACAAATGACACGAATCATGTGTGACCAGTGGCAGATTTAGGCATGGGCGACATAGGCCAGGGTGGCATCTTGTGTGGTTTAGTGGCACGAGGTGGGGGCGGCGGCGGAACCCCCCCCCACCCGCCCACCCCACCCAGGTCACAACTTTGGGGTACTGTTGAAGGCTACTGAGTGAAACCCCCCCCCCACAAATGTGTGTTCCAGTGAGACACTTCCAATGCAAGTCAATGGGGATTAATCTGTAAACATTAAAACACTGTTTCAACAGTATAGACACAATGTGTGTGTTTACATGATTGTACTAAAGATACAGTCTGGCAGAACCAGTTCAGTGTTGGGGTTTGACTCACTCTCTATGTATGAGTGACCCACGATCGGTTATAATTCTGGAACAATCCGTTATTCAGATGTGAACGCCGTGGCATCGGCGGTTTCTCTGGGTCGATGTGGGCAGCTGAATGCCAACAGAGCCTGTAAAAAAGAACAAGTCAATAAATCGAGAGACTTCCTCCTGCGCAGGGAACACATGTTCACACATCGTTATCAACAGCACGATCTGGACGGTTATGAATCTGGAGTTACAGTGAAGTTAGGATGATGAGATTCAAGGGTGCGGAAATTAATTCTGACACTGAATTTGATGACTTTTCTGTTTCATATCATCCACACCCATATTATTCATGACCGCAAAATCATAAACGACAGATCCATTAAACTACACAGCCAAAATCTCTCACACTATTGTTTTAGTCTCCACTTAAAAGACTTAAAAAATCGTATTTGTCCAGATGCATTCCTCTAATGCCCAGTAAAACATGGAACGTTCCCCAAATGTTTGTGTATGGCTCCCGTTCAATTCCCAAATTAAGGTTCTATATGTTATAACCATAAACTAACATTCTCAGAACGTTGCAGGGAGGTTTTTGTGACAACATAGAAAGAACATGTTTAGAACGTTCTTTAATAGTTATTTTTAGGTTATATTTGTTTACAACCATAAATAAATGTTTCCAGAACATTGCAGGGAGGTTTTCGTGACAACATAGAAAGAACATGTATAGAACGTGCTTTAATGGTTATTTTTAGGTTTTATTTGTTTACAACCATAAACATATGTTTCCAGAACGTTGCAGGGAGGTTTTCGTGACAACATGTATAGAACGTTCTTTAATGGTTATTTTTAGGTTTTATTTTTTACAACCACCAACAAATGTTTCCAGAACGTTGCAGGGAGGTTTTCGTGACAACATAGAAAGAACATTTATAGAACGTTCTTTAATGGTTATTTTTAGGTTTTATTTGTTTACAACCACAAACTAACATTCCCAGAACGTTACAGAGAGGTTCAAAAATAACGTATTCAGAACGTTCTCTAATGGTTATTTTTAGGTTTTACATTTTTACAACCACAATCGAATGTTACCAGAACGCTGCCGTTTTCGTGACAACATTAAAAGAACATGTATAGAATGTTCTTTAATGGTTATTTTTAGGTTTTATTTGTTTACAACCATCAACAAATGTTTCCAGAACGTTGCAGGGAGGTTTTCGTGACAACATGTATAGAACATTCTTTAATGGTTATTTTTAGGTTTTATTTGTTTACAATCATAAACAAATGTTTCCAGAACGTTGCAGGGAGGTTTTCGTGACAACATTTATAGAACGTTCTTTAATGGTTATTTTTAGGTTTTATTTGTTTACAACCACAAACTAACATTCCCAGAACGTTACAGAGAGGTTCAAAAATAACGTATTCAGAACGTTCTCTAATGGTTATTTTTAGGTTTTACATTTTTACAACCACAATCGAATGTTACCAGAACGCTGCCGTTTTCGTGACAACATAAAAAGAACAACCTAATAGTTATTTTTAGGTTTTATTTTTCATTCATCAGAATTGGGAATAATTGTCATGAAAATTGTTAGGGTTGTAATTGTTAGGGTTGTAATAATTGTTACGCAAATCTTAGGGTTGAATTTTAGGGTGAAAGGGTGTTTTCTAGAGATTCATGTGATTAAAAATGAACAACAACTTGACTACATGATGGACCTAGTTGCACATAGTTTTCCTTTCATGGGTTACAAAATAATAAGACAAGAAAAAAGGCTCAAAAAGCAAAAGCTCTTTTAAAAGACACAAACTGAAACTCTTTTCTTGTCAAATCTGCCCACATTTCCTGATCTCTCTCTCTCTCTCTCTCTCTCTCTCTCTCTAACAAAAGACCAGTGAGAGAGAAAGGTGCAGAGAACGACTTTAAACTAACCTCCCTTGTTAAAGAATACCAGACCAGTTATACATGTGGTCTCGTTAGCTAAAAATGTTGACATGGAAACCAGCGCACACACGTTACATGTGTGACATCAAAGGGAAAGAAAATGACAAGAAACAGAAAGAGAATAAAAGAAAAAACGCTCTTGTCAGAGTCAGTTCAGTGCACGTTGTACCGCAAAGCTTCAACCGCACAAGTGGAAAGTTTCATGTTGCAGGTCATAAACTGTCTCCTTGCTTTGCCTTTTCAGACCACTGTTAGTCCTGATCGCCACTTATCAGCATCAGATGCACTGGGGGGGGGGGGGGAGTTGCAACGTGAAGCATATGCATGTTTCCATTGATCATGGTATAAATGATGTGGGTTGAACTTGCTTGTTTTGATTAATGGGGGGGGGGGCACTAACTTCCTCCTGGAAACTATGCCCCTGTGTGTATTTATTTGAAAAGCTTTATTTTAGAAAACAAACTGTTTTATGAAATCAAAATTCAGACAATTATCGTCAATAAAAATATTCGTCCCCGGTCATTATTTATCACGAATAAAATTAAAAAGTTCACATCCATAACAGCGTTTCCGATTCATGAGCAAATGAGTCTTGCGAACTGGTTCTTTAAATGAATCATTTACAAACAATTCTTTTGAAGTGGTTCTTTGGAATGAATCATTCCAAACGACTCACCAGCTTAGAGGCTGTCGGTTTGAATCAGTCTGACGAATCTTTAATTGACGGAACTTGCCGAATCCATCAGCGAGTGGTTCAGGAGCGAATCCTCAACTAACACCAAGAAAACACATTAGGCTACGGTCTGTTATGTCCGACTTGAAATTAAACAAAATTTGTTTTGCGTATTTAAAGATGCACATTTGCAGTATGGTAAATTATATATATATATATATAAACATAAAAAATTTAAATATGTTATATAAAACAATATAATATAATATATACCAGTAATATAGTATAATATAATTAAAATAATATAATATATACCAATAATATAGAATAATATAATATAATTTTATAATATATACCAACAATATAATATATACCAATAATATAATTAAAATAATATAATATATTATAATATAATAATATAATTAAAATAATATAATATATACCAATAATATAGTATCATATAATATAATGTACCATAATTAATATAATTAAAATAATATAATATATTATATTATAATAAAATATAATATAATAATGTATACCAATAATATAATATAATATAATTAACATAATATAATAATATATACCAATAATATAGTATAATATAATATAAATAAAATAATATATTATAATATCATATAATATATTATAATACAATAATATATACCAATAATATAATATAATAAAATAATTATATAATATAATACAATATAATATAATGATATAATATTATATAATTAAGCAATATCACACTCGCAATCGTGCGATATGACCCTATATCAGCACTGCTGTGATTCGAGTGCTGTTGGAAATTACTGCAGTGCTGATATAGGGCCATATAGCACGATTGCGAGTGTGATATTGTTTCTATACAACAGTTCAATGAACAAGTACATTTAAAAAAATGAGGAAAAACTGAGATACGCTCATAAAAACACATTTGTGCATGAAACTACTTTATTACGCGACCGATCAGAATCTGCCGTTGCTGGTTCAAAACTAATGATGCGTCCAAACCTCCATTAGTTATTCAAAATGTTCACTTCAGAAATAGTATCAGGGCTTGTGCTGTTTCTAAGAAGTAATTGGATAAACAAGGATAGACAGATGGATGTGTGTGTGTGTGTGCGCGCGCGCGAGAGAGAGAGAGAGATGGAGCGTGTGTGGTCACCTGTTGCCACACCCAATCAGAGATGAGGTCAGCTTTCTCAGTGGAAAATAGACGTCCGAGCCTCTCAGTAGCCGTTGCCCGAGTCATTCACTATAGCAACAGCGATGTCCTCCGCCATTTTAAACAGTATGTATCCAATGTGGAAACTCAGATAAAAGATAAACACTAAATCAGTCTGTTGTGTCTCTCAACATGAGACTTAACCCTGAAGTTGTCCGTTTAAAGCTGTTTAAAGTTATTTTCCTAGCTTTGGTCATGTAGTAATACCACCGATCACAGAGCGCTGTTCTATGTAAACAATGACTAACGGATTCACTTTACGTCACCAACTGACTCATATTACACACACAAATTATCTTTTGCCACCATCTGCTGGCTAACATATGTAATGTCAAAAATGAAACCAGTAACTCCTAACTAAAGCCGCGTACACATTGCCAGCGACATAGCGCGAGACAGCGACACCATCCCATTCATTTTCAATGAGAACACAGCGACTTCCGGCGACACGAGCTGTCGCGACCGTTGGCGACTAGATGTGGGCGTGTCCTGCGACACGACAAAGTTGAGACAAGTTAAACTTTATTCAAATGAAGAGCGACTTACGGAAGCAACAGCCAATAGGAGAGAAGACGGGAGAGCTCACGTGATCCTTCTCTCTCTCTCAGCTCCCGCAGTAACGGACAGATGGATGAAAGGCTAATTCTTGCTGTTAGCAATTTTCCAGCGCTCTATGATATGTCTCTTCCCACGTACAAGGACATTTTTAAGAAAAATACTGCGTGGAAAGGTGTCTGACACTGAGATTGAATGGTTTTGTGGACCCAGACAGACCGGCATTTGCGTTTTCACCGCAGATAAACAGCCGCTATGGCAAAGAGCAACGCCTTGTTTCTCGCTCATCTTTGATATAAAGCATTTTATGTACTGATTCCATTTATATTTAGTCTTTTCCCTCCAAAATGTTTGTTTTTAGCGGCAAGAAAAGCGATTCGCTCTCAACAGCAATGGAATGACATCCGTGAACGTCATTTATAAACGTTACTAGGCAACCAGTTGTGGGAACGCCCACTAGCGACTTCACCGCCAGCCACTAGCGACATATGCAGCTTAACACATGCACTGCTCTTACACTTTAGTAAGTGTATTTTTAACTTAAAATATTTTAAGTTTAATTAATTTAATATTTAATATGATTAAACACTACACAATTACATTTAATGGAATTTTGTTATGATATATAACTAAATACATTTAAAAAAAATAGGCATATATATATATATATATATATATATATATATATATATATATATATATATATATATATTGAATGTGGAGTTCTCATTTAAGTATCAACTTTGTCTCATATGTTTCTCTTAAAATTCAGAGGAAAAATAAAAAGACACATTTGTCAATTGTTGACACACGAGTATAGATAGATTGCTTGTTGCTTTATTGCAACCTGCACAAACATATACACATGCAAACATTAACGTACACAATCACACAACCAAACTATCCTTCTCTCTCCATCACCGAATGGTTCATTAAGAATGACTGAAATTTCCTCATAATGTGTGTGGTAGTACGGAATGGCAGTTCAGGCTTCCCATTGTTCAGTAATGATCTATTTGCCAATTCAACACTGGCAGAACGCCCGCCACAATATGAATAAAACATACAGATGGAGGGAGACGAGCAGTTTTACTGTATTGCTTGTGCACTGCTTCTCATTAATGAAGAAAAATGGATAATATAGAAAATGTTTTAAATGTATCTGTACATTCAGAAACAACCATAAGATGTCAGGTCAATGGAATTGCATCCAGTTCACTTAAAACACACCATATGGACGCTGTTTTGTGGTTCACGCACATAAAAAGACATATGTGGATAGCGAGACAACGTTGTGACATTTTAAATAAAATGACACATTATAAATGGTGAATCTATGTACTGATGATCATTGTCCCATGTGTGTAAAACATGTTGATCCAAACATCATCTGCAGTCTGAAACTGAACTTATGAACAGATTTTAGGAGTGAACGCACTTAACTGCATAGAGAGATATAGGATGCTCCCTTGCTCCCTATTTAGTGAATGACTTAACCTCTAGTGTGCGGTCTGTCTGCACTGGTCTCAGAACAGTTATAAGAGAGTTATAGGATGCTCCCTTGCTCCCTATTTAGTGAACGACTTAACCTCTAGTGTGCGGTCTGTCTGCACTGGTCTCAGAACAGTTATAGGAGAGCTATAGGATGCTCCCTTGCTCCCTATTTAGTGCATGACTTAACCTCCAGTGTGCTGTCTGTCTGCACTGGTCTCAGAACAGTTATAGGAGAGCTATAGGATGCTCCCTTGCTCCCTATTTAGTGAACGACTTAACCTCTAGTGTGCCGTCTGTCTGCACTGGTCTCAGAACAGTTATAGGAGAGCTATAGGATGCTCCCTTGCTCCCTATTTAGTGCATGACTTAACCTCCAGTGTGCGGTCTGTCTGCACTGGTCTCAGAACAGTTATAAGAGAGCTATAGGATGCTCCCTTGCTCCCTATTTAGTGCATGACTTAACCTCTAGTGTGCGGTCTGTCTGCACTGGTCTCAGAACAGTTATAGGAGAGCTATAGGATGCTCCCTTGCTCCCTATTTAGTGAACGACTTAACCTCTAGTGTGCCGTCTGTCTGCACTGGTCTCAGAACAGTTATAGGAGAGCTATAGGATGCTCCCTTGCTCCCTATTTAGTGCATGACTTAACCTCCAGTGTGCCGTCTGTCTGCACTGGTCTCAGAACAGTTATAGGAGAGCTATAGGATGCTCCCTTGCTCCCTATTTAGTGCATGACTTAACCTCTAGTGTGCCGTCTGTCTGCACTGGTCTCAGAACAGTTATAGGAGAGCTATAGGATGCTCCCTTGCTCCCTATTCAGTGCATGACTTAACCTCCAGTGTGCTGTCTGTCTGCACTGGTCTCAGAACAGTTATAGGAGAGCTATAGGATGCTCCCTTGCTCCCTATTTAGTGAACGACTTAACCTCTAGTGTGCGGTCTGTCTGCACTGGTCTCAGAACAGTTATAGGAGAGCTATAGGATGCTCCCTTGCTCCCTATTTAGTGAACGACTTAACCTCTAGTGTGCGGCCTGTCTGCACTGGTCTCAGAACAGTTATAGGAGAGCTATAGGATGCTCCCTTGCTCCCTATTTAGTGAACGACTTAACCTCTAATGTGCGGTCTGTCTGCACTGGTCTCAGAACAGTTATAGGAGAGCTATAGGATGCTCCCTTGCTCCCTATTTAGTGCATGACTTAACCTCCAGTGTGCTGTCTGTCTGCACTGGTCTCAGAACAGTTATAGGAGAGCTATAGGATGCTCTCTTGCTCCCTATTTAGTGTATGACTTAACCTCCAGTGTGCCGTCTGTCTGCACTGGTCCCAGAACAGTTATAGGAGAGCTATAGGATGCTCCCTTGCTCCCTATTTAGTGCATGACTTAACCTCCAGTGTGCTGTCTGTCTGCACTGGTCTCAGAACAGTTATAGGAGAGCTATAGGATGCTCCCTTGCTCCCTATTTAGTGCATGACTTAACCTCTAGTGTGCGGTCTGTCTGCACTGGTCTCAGAACAGTTATAGGAGAGCTATAGGATGCTCCCTTGCTCCCTATTTAGTGCATGACTTAACCTCTAGTGTGCGGTCTGTCTGCACTGGTCTCAGAACAGTTATAGGAGAGCTAAGGATGCTCCCTTGCTCCCTATTTAGTGCATGACTTAACCTCCAGTGTGCTGTCTGTCTGCACTGGTCTCAGAACAGTTATAGGAGAGCTATAGGATGCTCCCTTGCTCCCTATTTAGTGAACGACTTAACCTCTAGTGTGCGGTCTGTCTGCACTGGTCTCAGAACAGTTATAGGAGAGCTATAGGATGCTCCCTTGCTCCCTATTTAGTGAACGACTTAACCTCTAGTGTGCGGCCTGTCTGCACTGGTCTCAGAACAGTTATAGGAGAGCTATAGGATGCTCCCTTGCTCCCTATTTAGTGAACGACTTAACCTCTAGTGTGCGGTCTGTCTGCACTGGTCTCAGAACAGTTATAGGAGAGCTATAGGATGCTCTCTTGCTCCCTATTTAGTGTATGACTTAACCTCCAGTGTGCCGTCTGTCTGCACTGGTCCCAGAACAGTTATAGGAGAGCTATAGGATGCTCCCTTGCTCCCTATTTAGTGCATGACTTAACCTCCAGTGTGCTGTCTGTCTGCACTGGTCTCAGAACAGTTATAGGAGAGCTATAGGATGCTCCCTTGCTCCCTATTTAGTGCATGACTTAACCTCTAGTGTGCGGTCTGTCTGCACTGGTCTCAGAACAGTTATAGGAGAGCTATAGGATGCTCCCTTGCTCCCTATTTAGTGCATGACTTAACCTCTAGTGTGCGGTCTGTCTGCACTGGTCTCAGAACAGTTATAGGAGAGCTAAGGATGCTCCCTTGCTCCCTATTTAGTGCATGACTTAACCTCCAGTGTGCTGTCTGTCTGCACTGGTCTCAGAACAGTTGTAGGAGAGCTATAGGATGCTCCCTTGCTCCCTATTTAGTGCATGACTTAACCTCCAGTGTGCTGCCTGACTAACACTTTAAAATTTAACCCTTTACTGACAGCACCGAGTCTTCTGAACTGAGATCAGTCAGTTTAAATAATTATGTAGTTAAATAAAATTATAGGTTGCGTGTAGTCTGTATTGACCAATCAACATCCAGGACTGGAACTATGTTATACATAATAAAACACATTATATTTCATGTCCATGATTGTCATTTTAAATGTACGCTAAGTGAAAATAAATGACCACAAAATGTCTCATTTAACATTTTTTATTACGGACAAAAAGAAACAAAAGGCATAGTGACACAAAATGACCTGGCTGGCAAAGAAAGACAAAGAAAAACAGCATTCAAAAATGAAAAAGAGGAAGAAAAATAGCAATTCCCTTCAAAAAAGGACAATAGAATAATATTCAAATAATTGTAGTTATAGGCAAACTTGATCTCATTTTTGTTCATAAATAGAAACCTGTTAAACATTATTAAATATTAAATGATGGGCAACTGGCTGATAAACAGTTTTAAAATAATTATCATTGCTGACTTTACAAATAAAATAACTACAATTGGCAGGTTTTGTACACACATTAAATGCATTAGAAGTTATTCTTTTTTATTGAACTAAAAATAGTATGCTACAGTAGAAAAACGAAAGATTAAAATAAAAAGTTTGAAATGATCAAATGCATTAAAATCCATTACAATTTTTTTCCCCACAAAACTTAAAGATGAAATCAACACAATAGAACATCTAGCAAAAGCTACTAGAAAACTAGAGACCCACTGTTGTTTTAAATGTGTGCTGTAATATCTCACATTGAGAACGCTATCGTTCCCCTTTACATGTTATATCGGTGGATTTAACGTCAGTCAAGACCAGGCAAAAACAAATGACCTGGATTTTTAATAGAACTACTGCTTTAAGCCCAAAAAACACTGTATGTAAAAATGTGAACGTAGACGGTCCTAGCTACGCAAGCTCACTACGTTCCGAAATGTGGTCGTAACAGAATGCGACGTAACGCAAAGCGCGATTAGCGTAAACAGTCTTCTACCGAGGAACAGTTTGCTGTTACTGTCAACACGTTTATAGCTAACAACCTAAATAATAACATATGTGGTTTCATGGCACATTAAAGGACATTTAAGGGTAACTTTATCGCCCCCTAGAGTACTGAGGTTTGTTACCGCGACTGTAGCGCAAGAATGCGCGTGACGTATGTACAATAAATCTAGAGGTAGGCCGATATATCGGTTTTACCGATTCATCAGTGCCGATAGTTGCTTTTTGGAACTATCGGTTATCTGAAAAAAATCTGGCGAGAATTTTTTCATCATTTAGTCATTTCAAAATAAAAGTCCCCAGTGTGTTTCGGGCTTGTTTATGCGTAAAATGATCGCGTCTTTGCCCTTCATAATAAAGAAAGAATTACGAATAAAATGTCGCGTTTTATAAATCAATTTGAAAAACTATCGGCCGCCACATCCGTTGTCCGACCACCCCCCCCCCCCCCCCCCCTTAGTTATCGGGTTCGGCAATATCCACTATCGGTCGTCCTCTAAATGAACCCGCGCGGGTCAAGCGTTCGCGTCTGCATTTGCGTACTTGCTTCTATCTGTCACGTTTAGAACCTGAGAGTAAATTAGGCCGCGTCCACACTTATCCGTTTTCGTTTACGTGTCTCATCCACACTAGAACGTCGTTTTTCCTCCTTTGGAAAACGCTAACGAGTTTTCAAATGAAAACGGATACGCGCGGATGTGGCCCTGATCAACAAAGCTGACCCATTCACTTAAAAATGTAGGTTGAGAACACTCTTCGTAAAAACCACGTGTTTGCGATCTCGAGCCAGAATTGAGTAGCAGTAGTTAATTCTCCTAAACGGAGAGCCAGGTCATGCGGTTTGTCGTGGCGTTTGCCGTTGGTCTTTTTTTGGGGGGGAAAATCGCACCAGTGAGCACAGATTTGAATGCAAGATTGTGTACGTGTGAAACACTCTTGGGATATCACCTGCACAGGTTGCTCGCTTACGCAACGCACAAATTCACTCATACCCTCGTACGCATTCACACCGGCACGCATTCACAAAATACCATTTAAAATACAAATCAATGAATTATAAGTCATATTAAAGCGGAAAAAATATCTGGACTTCCCAATTTGGACCCCCCCCCCCCCAAAAAAAAAAGTGATATTTACAATCACACTGTGACAGATCGGTAAAGACCAACACGGGTCTTTAAAGTTACAAAAAAAGTCTTATTTTTAAATTTTTCCATTTGCCTATTTCTTTTCTCTATTACTACCAAAATCCACAGAGCATCAGTTGAACAGTGACGTATCGCCCTAGTAACGTAAAGGGCCTTTTATAGGCCAAAAAAAAGCTCTATTTTGCAAGCGGAAAATAAATACAGGAAATACAACAAAAAAACAGGAGAAGTAACTGAGAAACGACGAGGAGAGTTTTCCTCTGTTTTAGTTAAAGCTCATTCGCCCCTGAGGGCGTTTCGTGGTAGTTTGCTTGTCGTTGTTTTTATTTATTTTTTTCATTTGTGTTATATACATCTTTTTTGTCTTTTTCGCTTAAATTTATTCAGAGATGGGGGTGAGTGCTCTCGGAGTGGTCTCCGGCGGAGAGGCCTGTACATTTTTAAGTGCTTGGCAAAAATGAAAGGATCACTAGTAGTCTTCAGAACGCGTACACACACACACACACACACACACACACACACACACACACACACACACACATCCTTCTAAAAACAACGAAAAAAATGACACTGAGGGAAAAACTGACGGTGTCGGGGGATGGGGCTGGAGAGGTGCACGGGGCTCCCTGGTGTTGTTTCGTTTTTTTCTCTTTTCTGTCTCCTTGTTTTGCTTCAAGTGAGGTAGAGTGGCTTATCCCTGCCTATCATACTGCCACTGCAAAACAACGAACACAAACATCGTCAACAAATCGTTCACGTCACATTTAAAGGAACAGTTCGGACAAAAAAAAATACTGTCATCGTTTAATTTAAACCTGTGCGACTTTTAATACGTCGAACAAAAAAGGAGAAATATCGCAAAATGTCTAGAATCAAATTTCGTCATTATCTCGTCATTTATAAATAACGAGTGGAACACTATGCAGTATGCAACAATAAACACTTCTAGAGCCATTACACTAGTATGCAATGCTAATTATTTCTAATGCTATATTAAGTATGCATACTAGTGTACTCCATACTGCCTACTATTTTTCAGAATTACTTGAAATAGTATGCAGTATGCAACAATGAACACTTCAAGGGCTATTAAACTAGTATGCAATGCTAATTATTTCTAATGCTATATTAAGTATGCATACTAGTGTACTCCATACTGCCTACTATTTTTCAGAATGACTTGAAATAGTATGCAGTATGCAACAATAACACTTCAAGGGCTATTAAACTAGTATGCAATGCTAATTATTTCTAATGCTATATTAAGTATGCATACTAGTGTACTCCATACTGCCTACTATTTTTCAGAATTACTTGAAATAGTATGCAGTATGCAACAATGAACACTTCAAGGGCTATTAAACTAGTATGCAATGCTAATTATTTCTAAGGCTATATTAAGTATGCATACTAGTGTATTCTATACTGCCTACTATTTTTCAGAATGACTTGAAATAGTATGCAGTATGCAGCAATAACACTTCTAGGGATATTACACAAGTATGCAATGCTAATTATTTCTAATGCTATATTAAGTATGCATACTAGTGTACTCCATACTGCCTACTATTGTTCTGAATTACTTGAAATAGTATGCAGTATGCAACAATAACACTTCTAGGGATATTACACAAGTATGCAATGCTAATTATTTCTAATGCTATATTAAGTATGCATACTAGTGTACTCCATACTGCCTACTATTTTTCAGAATGACTTGAAATAGTATGCAGTATGCAACAATGAACACTTCAAGGGCTATTAAACTAGTATGCAATGCTAATTATTTCTAAGGCTATATTAAGTATGCATACTAGTGTACTCCATACTGCCTACTATTTTTCTGAATTACTTGAAATAGTATGCAGTATGCAACAATAACACTTCTAGGGATATTACACAAGTATGCAATGCTAATTATTTCTAATGCTATATTAAGTATGCATACTAGTGTACTCCATACTGCCTACTATTTTTCAGAATGACTTGAAATAGTATACAGTATGCAACAATGAACACTTCAAGGGCTATTAAACTAGTATGCAATGCTAATTATTTCTAAGGCTATATTAAGTATGCATACTAGTGTACTCTATACTGCCTACTATTTTTCAGAATGACTTGAAATAGTATGCAGTATGCAGCAATAACACTTCTAGGGATATTACACAAGTATGCAATGCTAATTATTTCTAATGCTATATTAAGTATGCATACTAGTGTACTCCATACTGCCTACTATTGTTCTGAATTACTTGAAATAGTATGCAGTATGCAACAATAACACTTCTAGGGATATTACACAAGTATGCAATGCTAATTATTTCTAATGCTATATTAAGTATGCATACTAGTGTACTCCATACTGCCTACTATTTTTCTGAATTACTTGAAATAGTATGCAGTATGCAACAATAACACTTCTAGGGCTATTAAACTAGTATGCAATGCTAATTATTTCTAATGCTATATTAAGTATGCATACTAGTGTACTCCATACTGCCTACTATTTTTCAGAATGACTTGAAATAGTATGCAGTATGCAACAATAACACTTCTAGGGATATTACACAAGTATGCAATGCTAATTATTTCTAAGGCTATATTAAGTATGCATACTAGTGTACTCTATACTGCCTACTATTTTTCAGAATTACTTGAAATAGTATGCAGTATGCAACAATAAACACTTCTAAGGCTATTTTTGTAATTAATTACTAATATTATAGTTACTGCACACTAATTATTAATGCTAATTATTTCTAATGCTATATTAAGTATGCATACTAGTGTTCTGCTAACTCCATACTTAATAAAAATGAATTAAAAGCTGAATTCTGGTGAAATCACACACACACACACACACACACTCACACTCACACACACAAACACGCATGCGCACGCTCACACACACACACACACACACACACTGTTTACCTGCAGTGGTTTCCGCTGCATTCCCGGTTGCAGTACTCACTGTCCCAGTCAGGGTTCTGGCCCACTGGGTTTGGAGCCCCTGGAGATTGAGAGCCCCCAACACTCTTCTGATACTCGGACTGTAAGTGAGAAAATCCCTGAGAGAGAGAGAGAGAGAGAGAGACATATATTACATTGCCACAAGTGCACTATTGAGGGCACAAGCATAAATCTTCTACTGAAGTCCGTTTACGCATTTTAAAAGCCCACGTTTTGTTCCCCTTTTCTCCTCTAAACAGCCGAATTCCTTCTGTTATTGCAGCTCTGCTCAAAGGTGCTAAACACTGACATGTTTTGTAAAAATCAAACCTTCTAACTATTGTTTTGTTAGAGACGGCGACACCTCCGAAACAACACGTTCTCCACCCCAGTTCACACATCGTCCCGCTATAGCCGCACCTTATGTTGACCTGTTTATCTTTATCTTTTACTTTTTCTGGTTCATTTGGAAACACTTTCCCAACACAATTCATTTCTGCTAAAAAACTAAAAACAAAAACAAAAACAAAAACAAAACTGCTTTTTAATATAAAACAGTCCTAAATAGCAAAGTCTCATCTCTTCTGTTTCTGTTTCTGTTTGCTCGTTTTCCCACATGAAAGTAAGTTTGCTTTTATTTTGACGAATATAACAAACTGTCACTCTGAATAAAGTATGTTTGTTATAGGATACTTGCATACTACTAACTGCAAACTGCAGAGTATGCACTGTATACTTGCTGTTATCTTGCAGAAATAACACGTGACACAGTGCAGTATACAGTCTGTAACTATAAACATTACTAGTGTTCTACTCACTGCATACTACACAATGCATACTGTACACTGCACACTTCAATTTAAAAACAGTATGTGAAATAGTATACAGTGTGCAGTAGTAAACATGCCTAGAGCTATATTCAAAATTAAATACTATACTTCTACTTGCTCCATACAGCGTAGTATGTACTGTATACTGCATAATGTTATTTATTTTAGTAGTACAGTACATGAAACAGTATGCAGTATGCAGCATTTCAAGGGCTATGGCTGAGTTTGGAATGGTATACTACAAATACTACATACTCTTACTACCTCTGCTATAGTATATTATGTAGTATGGTAGTATGCTATTTTTAACTACTAGAATACTTTTATCGATGCATACTGCATACTATTTTATGTACTTGATAAAATACTAGACTAGTGTTTAAAAAATATTATCAGTGCATACTGCATACTATTTCACATACTTTTTCAAAAAAGACTATACTAGTGTTTAAAAATGTTTATGATTGCATGCTGCATACTTTTTTTAAATAATAGACTATTTGAAACCTTTATCATTGCATACTGAATACTATTTCACATACTTTTTTTAAATAATAGACTAGAGTTTGAAATGTTTATTGGTGCATACTGCATACTATTTTACATACTTGATAAAATGCTAGACTAGTGTTTAAAAAAAGTTATCATTGCATACTGCATACTACTTCACATACTTTTTTAAATAATAGACCTGTTTTTGAAACATTTATTGGTGTATACTGCATACTATTTCACATACTTTAAAAAAAAATACTAGACTAGTGTTTAAAAAAATGTTATCGTTGCATACTGCATACTATTTCACATACTTTTTCAAAAAAGACTATACTAGTGTTTAAAAATGTTTATGATTGCATGCTGCATACTTTTTTTAAATACTAGACTAGTTTTGAAACCTTTATCATTGCATACTGCATACTATTTCACATACTTTTTTAAATAATAGACTAGAGTTTGAAATGTTTATTGGTGCATACTGCATACTATTTCAAAAAAGACTATACTAGTGTTTAAAAATGTTTATGATTGCATTCTGCATACTTTTTTAAATAATAGACCTATGTTTGAAACATTTATCGGTGCATACTGCATACTATTTTACATACTTGATAAAATACTAGACTAGTGTTTAAAAAAAGTTATCATTGCATACTGCATACTACTTCACATACTTTTTTTAAATACTAGACTAGTTTTGAAACCTTTATCATTGCATACTGCATACTATTTCACATACTTTTTTAAATAATAGACTAGAGTTTGAAATGTTTATTGGTGCATACTGCATACTATTTCAAAAAAGACTATACTAGTGTTTAAAAATGTTTATGATTGCATTCTGCATACTTTTTTAAATAATAGACCTATGTTTGAAACATTTATCGGTGCATACTGCATACTATTTTACATACTTGATAAAATACTAGACTAGTGTTTAAAAAAAGTTATCATTGCATACTGCATACTACTTCACATACTTTTTTAAATAATAGACCTGTTTTTGAAACCTTTATCATTGCATACTGCATACTATTTCACATACTTTTTTTAAATAATAGACTAGTGTTTGAAACCTTTATCGGTGCATACTGCATACTATTTCACATACTTTTAAAAAAAATACTAGACTAGTGTTTGCAACCTTTATCGGTGCATACTGCATACTATTTCACATACTTGAAAAAAATACTTGACTTGTTTTTGAAACGTTTATTGTTGCATACCATTTTACATATTTGTAAAAAATAATGTGAACAAGTATGCAGTATGTTTCAAAAACTAATCTAGTACACTATTGTCTCATGTTTAATCCAGCGAGTCCAGTTATCATCTCATAAAAACATATGATTATTTTATATATATATATACTGCCTAAAGAGTAGTTTGGCAGTGTCTCATTACTAACACACTCCGTGACTCCAGCACGTGCAATGTTTCCCAGCAAGCACACTAACCTGCTGTCCTGGGGGTGGGGAGTGCAGCGGAGCCTGCAGGCCCATCTGGTGAGAGATGATTGGCTGTGACTGCACCTGCTGCATGCGGATTGGCTGGTTGAGGAGTGATCCCTGGTGCAGCGAGAGCTGCTGGTGCAGAGGGGGGCTGATCTGGAATGATGCTGGGGGGGAGGCACTGAGCGCGGGCAGCATGGCCGACCGGGGCAGCCCATGTCTGGGAGCGCCTGCTGCGTAGCTCTGCAGGTCTGTCAGGGGGAAGGGGCTCGGGCCCAGGTACGGGGAGGAGGGCTGGGGCGGTACGCTGTACAGGGAAGGGTTGGGGGGCATCATGTGCGGTGGGGGCTGGTTGGACTGAACGCTTTTGCTCTCCACCGGGTCATTGTAGGTCTGATGGAGAGAGAGACATAGAGAGACAGAGAGAGAGAGAATGCACATACAGTGGGTGAACAAGGAGAAAACTGCTTCTATTTTGTATTGTTTTTTGGTTCAATACAAAAACAATCATTACAAATGATATTAAAAAGCCAATTTTCTTTCACTGTATCATGATCAATGTGGAAGCGCTTGAGGTGCAAGTAAATTAAACCTTACAAACAACAAATAGCTTTATATTAAAAATGTTTACATTTATTGTCAACTCACTTTCCAGCAACTATAAAACACACAGTCGTAAACTGAGCTTTAAATCAACAAAACTGACCTCCCTACCCCAAACTTTAAACCTAAACCTAACCGATAGTGTCTCAAATAGCAAATGAGAAACCAAGTTGAGTCTCCGATTTACCACGACCCGAAAGTCCATCCAGAACATGCATAAATATCAGTATTCAGAACAAAGCAAAACCAAACACACAGAGGAAACAGCAGCCCGCAGCAATCACACAAACGCATCAATCTGTGATTTGTCAAATGAAGAGCGCGCTTATGGCAATGCATTGTTTCATTACGGCGTTATACTGGAGCATGCATTGCAAATGGAAATATGTATTTCAAATGTCAGTGCGTGATGAGAAGTCAGTCGTGTTCATCAGCTGTCACAATCACAGCGCTCATACTGAACGTATGGACCAGCAAATCTAAAGAGACCGCTATGAAAAAGAGAGATGGATGAATCTGTCTCAGTCGAACGTGCCGATTAGATCAAAAATAGATCAAAATAGACCGTGCATTTGTTTCAAAACCATTGCAAAACTGTTCTTAAATGGTGTCAACAACCAAATCATATCTCACAAAACCTCTAAACAACATAAACAACGTACAGGAGATAATACGAGTGATTAAAAAGGGGAGATCAATCAGAATAATTATTCAACCCTATTTTCTACTTTATTATCATCGAACCCATATTTAAAAAAAGACTTGACAATATTGCATCACGCTACAAAATAGCACCAGGTGCATGCTTAAAACCCTCTTAAAACTTCAGCATATTTCTTAGCCATTCTTTCTACTTCAGTCTCTAATTCGCTCTTCACCCCGGCGACAAAGAAATGAATAAAAATACTCTTTTCACACGTTGTTTTTTTTCCTATCATATTTTCCTCCTTTTCAATGCACGAGCACATCACTCAAATCGTCTGCCAAAAACAGATTTTGACGAAATATTTAATTATACGTGATGAAGGGCGTTTAATAAAAGCCTGCGGGCTTGATGAATACTGAACTCACGGCTTAATCAACGCTCTTGTTGTGGGCTCAGGAGCTTTGAGAGGAGGTATGGAAAAGGAGTTTAGCATGAAAATGCAATTTGCCGTTTTGAACAGAGAAACAATGAATGTAAAATTAGCGGTTTGAAATTGGTGTGTTTTTATTATGCAGATGAACGTGTGCAATGAAACGATTCCAGCTTGCTTAAATCCGTCAAGAAATGTGCTATCGATTTATGGATCACACATACGTGATCGCATGCAATGCAGGCCGACGGTGTCTCCGATAGATTACAACAACAACAGAGTGGATGCAGAAATATGGCAGAGATTAATATCACCGTCAAGACATAATTAATTATGTATAATGGT
>JAVLUX010000010.1:2170000-2177500 GCA_032164185.1 Moxostoma hubbsi | reverse complement strand
TGCTTTTAAATTCCTGATACTTGAATAATAAGTCGTTTTCTGTAAAAATGAGCAATGTTGTGTCATCATCAGCTCTGATAACCTGTGGGGTTCCGCAAGGCTCTGTATTAGGACCAGTTTTATTCTCATTATATAAGCTTCCTCTTGGTGCTATTTTTAAGAAACATGGTATTTCTTATCACTTTTATGCGGACGACATGCAAATGTACCTCCCATTGAATCCAGATGATGTTGTATCTGTTAAAACTCTCTGGGAATGTGTGTAAAAAAAAGATGTAAAAATCTGTATGGATAACAACTTCCTCCAATTAAATGATAATAAGAAATTTGATGTGGTAAAGAACAGCTTCTTTCAATTGAGAAATATTGCCAAACTTAAATCTGTCTTATCAATTAATGATTTGGAGAAAGTGGTTCATGCCTTTATTTCATCACGTCTCGATTATTGTAATGCACTATATCTGGGTATTAATCAACAATCATTATCAAGACTTCAGAGGGTACAGAACGCTGCAGCAAGACTGCTGACAAACACAAGAAAGAGGGATCATATATCCCCTATTCTGGCATTGCTGCAATGGCTACCTGTCCAATTTAGAGTATGTTTATAAAGCCTTACACAAACTGGCTCCTGATTATATCTCTGAACTTATTGTCAATCGTAACTCCCATAGATTTCTTAGATCGAATAACCAGCTGCTTGTTGATGTTCCCCGATCACGGAGATTGTGCATTCTCTGTTGCTGCACCAAAGTTGTGGACTAGTTTACCTTTGTCTGTCAGAGCTGCTGTGGATCAGACTAGTTGGTCCTGCATATCCCATCGGATTGAGATCTGGGGAATTTGGAGTCCAGGACAACACCTTGAACTCTTCATCATGTTCCTCAAACCATTCCAGAACAAAGTGTGCAGTGTTACCACTGCTGACCGCGAGCACCCCACAAGCCTTGCCACTTCAGACTTCTGACCCACTCGTCTGGCCATAACTATTTGGCCCTTGTCAAAGTCGCTCATGTCTTTACTCCGGCCCATTTCTCCCACATTCAACACGTTGACTACGAGAACTGACTGTTCGCTAACCATCTAATCTACCCAGACCTTGACATGTGACCTTGTTAGGAGATTATCAACGTTATTCGCTTCACCTGTGAGTGGTCATAATGTTTTGGCTCATCGGTGTATATAAGAAATGAATTATTTTTTTAAGAAAATTTACTATCTAGACCAAAAAGAAGGGGTGCTTAACATACTATGTGCAACTAAATATTCCATAACCAGTAAAAAACTGGAGTTATGCCCATTCAATCACTGCGGTTCTACATCGTTTCACATATTCATCATTGACATAAGTAACAGCTCATGACAGCACGTTGCCATGCAGTTGCTGATGAGTTCTGAGTAGCATTTAGTGTGTTGCTATGTGGTTGCTAGGGTGTTGTGATTATCTTTTAGCATGTTGCTATTTGTTTGCTAGAGTGTTGTCATTGGCCAGGGTGTTGCCATGCAGTTGCTGATGTGTTCTGATTGGCATTTAGTCTATTACTATGTGGTTGCTCGGGTGTTGTGATTGGCCAGGGTGTTGCTATGTGGTTGCTGAGGTGTTCTGAATGGCTTTTAGCATGTTGCTATGTTGTTGCTAGGGAGTTGTGATTGGCCAGGGTGTTGCTATGCAATTGCTAAAGTGTTCTGAGTGGCATTTAGTACATTTGTATGTGGTTGCTCGGGTGTTGTGATTGGCCAGGGTTTGGTATGTGGTTGCTGAGGTGTTCTGAATGGCTTTTAGCATGTTGCTAGGGAGTTGTGATTGTCCAGGGCGTTGCTATGCGGTTGCTGGGATGTTGTGATGATGCTTAAACTTTATTATCATGAAGGAAATTTGTCTTGGACATACATCATTGGAAAAAACATATTACACACACATTTGTCATCAATAATCACAAACATCGCAAATCCACACACAAGGGTGTTGACATGTGACCTTGTTAGGAGATTATCAATGTTATTCGCTTCACCTGTGAGTGGTCATAATGTTTTGGCTCATCGGTGTATATAAGAAATTATTTTTTTTTTAAGAAAATGTACTATCTAGACCAAAAAGAAGGGGTGCTTAACATACTATGTGCAACTAAATATTCCATAACCAGTAAAAAACGTAAGGATTCATGTGGTTATTGCTTGCCGTTGAGAGGATGGCCTGGAGTTATGCCCATTCAATCACTGCGGTTCTACATCGTTTCACATATTCATCATTGACATAAGTGACAGCTCATGACCATCGCTGTAAGAAATGACAGTCATCTATTGGAGCAGAGGCCTATCAATCATCCACTAATGGCCCTATCAGAGGCTTTTCTGCAGAACTCTCACTGGTCTACTCTGCTCATAGAAAAATGCCATTTACATTAAAGCTACTAATGGTATATACAAATATATCAGTAGTTTGAGAGTGAAGGGAGAGCGACTTGATTGCGTTAATTACAGGAAAGTGGGAGTCGCTGCAGAACTCTTTTGCTGCACTTTGTTCGCCGGGACTCTGTGATTGGTCGATCTTTCTCTGCAGGATCATGGGCAATGTAGTTCTTCACCAGACATTTCACTATTAAATATGATTTTTATTTGTATTAAACTGAAACAACATGGATTGATGGCTTCAACGGAAGCATATACCATCGATTAACCTGTATATTTGACATGCGTATATAAGCTAAAAGTTTAATTGGTTAACTTTTAAGATTACACAAGAATAACAGCTAACAAACATGGACTGAAACCCCAACCTCCCCCCCCCCCCCCCCCCAGACATAAACAGACACGACTGCCCAAGGACAAATCTTATTATTCTACGAATTAATGTGCTATACCTGACAAACAAAAGAATGTGATGTTTTATGCCTATTTGAACATCTTTCAGTGGACGAAGGGTTAAAATGCACAAACAATAACATTTCGGAGAGCAGATGTCCTTGAGGGGAATTGAAGGGTGCTGGGTGATGGCTAATCTCGTATTCTTAGCATGATCGAATAACCAGGCAACAGATATAAATAAAAAGAGGCCAGGAAATGTGGAATTCACATTCAAGGGTGTCAGCGGCGAAATGAAGATTCATGGCGAGGAGAGCGGAGTGGAGGAGGCAAAAATTAACTGCAAATAAAAGGACACAGCAGCTCTCAGAGAGAAAAAGGGATGGAGAGCAAATTAGAGAAATATCAGTGGTGAAGGGTGATCGCGCTGCACTCTGTCACTGAGGCAGGTGCCTCTTATTTGACATGTGTGTTACAGACCATATTCCAAAAATACTGAAACACAAACACACCTGTGTAGTTTACACAAATAAGTCTCATCAGCCATGAAAGTGCAACCTCTGAGCAATAAAATGTTTCCTCACTTGTTTCTGTTCCTCTCCCAGACTGTCCCACATCGAAGCAACAATCTTTGAGACGTCTCCGAAGGTCGCGTTGGGGTTTTGGCCCTTGATAGCGGCTTGAGTGTCCCTGAAGAACAGCGCGTACGCTGAGACGGGCTTCTGGGGCTCGTTTGGGTCCTTCTTCTTCTTCTTCTTCTGAGGTTTGGGTTTGGGCTTCATCATGTCAGAGGACGGCCGCTTCTCTCCTGTGATCTGAAAAGGGAAGAGAGAGAGAGTTGGTGTGAGGACATGGATTTGAACACTTTTGGGTTTAATGTTTGCAAATAACTTTATTTATAATGGGTCACTTATGAGTGTATTTACACATCATAAGCTGTATGATACATCGATATTTACACACATAAAAGTGATGTGCACATATTGCAAGGGGTACATCAGTGCACACAAGAAACACACAAAAAGCAAATTAGATTTAAACGTTTTCTGAAGAAAATGTGACTGGCACTTGCCCATTTAAAATTATCCACCATGATGCTAGGGTGTTGTGATTGGCCAGGGCATTGCCATGCGGTTGCTGAGGTGTTCTGAGTGGCATGTAGTGTGTTGCTATATGGTTGCTAGGGTGTTATGATTGGCCAGGGCATTGCCATGCAGTTGCTGACGTGTTCTGAGTAGCATTTAGTGTGTTGCTATGTGGTTGCTAGGGTGTTGTGATTATCTTTTAGCATGTTGCTATTTGGTTGCTAGAGTGTTGTGATTGGCCAGGGTGTTGCCATGCAGTTGCTGATGTGTTCTGATTGGCATTTAGTGCATTACTATGTGGTTGCTAGGGAGTTGTGATTGGCCAGTGTGTTGCTATGCAATTGCTAAATTGTTCTGAGTGGCATTTAGTACATTGGTATGTGGTTGCTCGGGTGATGTGATTGGCCAGGGTTTGGTATGTAGTTGCTGAGGTGTTCTGAATGGCTTTTAGCATGTTGCTAGGGTGTTGTTAGGGTGTTGTGATTGTCCAGGGCGTTGCTGTGCGGTTGCTGAGATGTTGTGATGATGCTTAAACTTTATTGTCATGAAGGAAATTTGTCTTGGACATACACTGCATTATTGGAAAAAACATATTACACACACACATTTGTCATCAATAATCCCAAACATCGCAAATCCACACACAAGGGTGTTGTGATTGTCCAGGGCATTGCTATGCAGTTGCTATGGTGTTGTGATTGACCAGGGTGTTGCTATGCAGTTACTGAGGTGTTCTGATTGGCTTATACCATGTTGCTGTGTTGTTGCTAGGGTGTTGTGATTGTCCAGGGTGTTGCTATGTGGTTGCCAAGGTGTAGTGAATGTCCAGGGTATTAGTCTGCGGTTGCTGATCTGTGCTGGGTGGCATTTAGTGTGTTGCTATGCAGTTGCTGGGGTGTTCTGATTGGCATTTAACCTGTTGCTATGTTGTTGCTAGGGTTGTGATTGTCCAGGGCGTTGCTATGCGGTTACTGAGGTGTTCTGTTTGGCATTTAGTGTGTTGCTATGAAGTTGCTGAGGTGTTAGGACTGGCTTTTACCATGTTTCTATGTTGTTGTGCTTGTCCAGGGTGTTGCTAAGTGGTTGCTGGGGAGTTGTGATTGTCCAGTGCACTGCTATACAGTTGTTAGTGTCTTGTGATTAGCCAGGGTATTGCTATGCAGTTGATGGGGTGTTCTAATTGGCTTTTAGCACGTTGTTATGTGGTTGCCAAGGTGTAGTGAATGTCCAGGGTATTACTCTGCGGTTGCTGATCTGTGCTGGGTGGCATTTAGTGTGTTGCTATGCAGTTGCTGGGGTGTTCTGATTGGCATTTAACACGTTGCTATGTTGTTGCTAGGGTTGTGATTGTCCAGGGCATTGCTATGCGGTTACTGAGGTGTTCTGTTTGGCATTTAGTGTGTTGCTATGAAGTTGCTGAGGTGTTAGGACTGGCTTTTACCATGTTTCTATGTTGTTGTGCTTGTCCAGGGTGTTGCTAAGTGGTTGCTGGGGAGTTGTGATTGTCCAGTGCACTGCTATACAGTTGTTAGTGTCTTGTGATTAGCCAGGGTATTGCTATGCAGTTGATGGGGTGTTCTAATTGGCTTTTAGCACGTTGTTATGTGTTTGCCAAGGTGTAGTGAATGTCCAGGGTATTACTCTGCGGTTGCTGATCTGTGCTGGGTGGCATTTAGTGTGTTGCTATGCAGTTGCTGGGGTGTTCTGATTGGCATTTAACACGTTGCTATGTTGTTGCTAGGGTGTTGTGATTGTCCAGGGCGTTGCTATGCGGTTACTGAGGTGTTCTGTTTGGCATTTAGTGTGTTGCTATGAAGTTGCTGAGGTGTTAGGACTGGCTTTTACCATGTTACTATGTTGTTGTGCTTATCCAGGGTGTTGCTAAGTGGTTGCTGGGGAGTTGTGATTGTCCAGGGCACTGCTATACAGTTGCTAGTGTCTTGTGATTAGCCAGGGTATTGCTATGCAGTTGCTGGGGTGTTCTGATTGGCATTTAACACGTTGCTATGTTGTTGCTAGGGTGATGTGATTGTCCAGGGCGTTGCTATGCAGTTACTGGGGTGTTCTGTTTGGCATTTAGTGTGTTGCTATGCAGTTGCTGGGGTGTTCTGATTGGCTTTTAGCACGTTGTTATGTTGTTGCTTGTGTGTTGTGATTGTCCAGGGCGTTGTTATGCGATTGCTGGGATGTTCTAATAAGCTTTTAGTGCGTTTCTTTGTGGTTGTTAGTTTTTTGGGGGGTTTCAAATCTCTAACCCAAACTATGAGCGATAATAATAGTGATAGCTGATCTAGCAACCACCCAGAACATCCTAGCATCATGTTGGTGGCTTTTGCATGGGAAAACCACACATAAGTTCATCGAATGCCTCTATATCTGATGCTTGCATCTCCCAACCTGCTCTGCTGTCCTATGTTAGTGTTTGGCTATGCAGATATGAGTTGTCTTTTACTGCAAACATCATGAAATAAAAATGGGATGCCGTGAATTCCAGAATGCTTTCAGTCAAGCGATGGCTGCGTAATGTGCTGTGACAGTTCACCGACTCTCTTTCTCTGTGAGAGAGCTCTCAAACATTGCAGCTCAAATTGATTTCTTAATGCAGAGTCGAGCAAACCATGTTAATATCCCATTTAAATCAGTGCTGCATCATCTCCTGTCTGCTGCACGCTAATATTTTTTTCTTCATCTTAAACCGCTGTGCATTTAAAACAAAAACAATTGCATTATTCATATGAGTGGAAATGAGGATAGAAAGGACATTAAAAAAGACCGGAAAAAATACGTCTTTGTATTTAACGGGACCGAAAATGTAAAAGACTTAAAGCAAACATGTGAAAGAGGTTTCTAGGCCAGAACTTGATGGTTAGATAACATCATTCTCACAAATCAGCATTTTCAATGTACGGGGGGAAAAAATAAACTTCTTTGATAAGAGATGAAATGTATCATGAAACGCTGAGTTGTATAACCGGCAGATATTTGTCTTTACATGCGGTTTACACGACGATCAATTAAAATAATCACATAAACAGAGTGAGGTCAAACTTTATATAAATGCCTTTAACTACTCTGTACTAACCTTAAAATACACACAATACAATGTACTTATTGTGTAACTATATATTGTTCTGCATAATTCTCATAAGATTCACATTTGCTGCTACTGAGGATGAGGTACGGGTAGGTTTAGGATTAGGGGTAAGGTAAGGATTAGTGTAACAGCGTAACTCCAGATGTAATTAAATGCAGGTACTTTAAATGTAAGTACAATGTAACAATCTGTATGTAATAAATGCTTAAGTACATATAAGTTAAAGACACCTAACATAAAGTGGGTCCCAGAGCGAAAATATTCCCATGAAAACAAAATCTTGTTACTTTTTAGTTCATGGGTGTTAGCTTTGATGCTATTTAAAAGCTAGTCAATATGCTAGTTGACAAAATACACTTTAAGACGGCTTTATAGAAGTCTTTTTCAACAGGGAAAACAACCTAAAATATTAAAATTTTGACCAATGAAAAGCTCTCTAGAGAATGCCCCTCCCACTAATACCACCTAGCTCTGACTAGCAATAGCAAGATGCTAACGGTTTTGTCGAGCTGTGATGCA